>JABXJD010000350.1:282500-415000 GCA_013375575.1 Percina caprodes
CTATCTTCTCATAGCCTCCTCCTGCTTTGTGAGCGTCAACTATTTTTAGTTTCAGTTTTCTAGACAGCTGCTTAGAAGAAGCCATGGTGCTGATTGTTGGGGCAAGGTCAGATGAGTCTGGGCATTTAAAACCTTGAGATTGTCATCACCTGGTCTTTCCAGACGATGATTGAGAACAATCCATGACACTGTCAGGTCTCAGCTTTCCAAAGGGGGCGGTGCATGCTAGAAACTCTGCAGGGTGCCCAAACTTTTGCAGACGCCATTTTTTTGTTTTCTGTTATTTTGAAAGTATAAATTATGGAAATAAAATCTTTTTGTGATATATTATACAAACGTCTAATCTATTTTCTTGGCTTCTTTATGCACATTAATACAAATTTTTACCTGGGGTGCCCAAACCTTCGAGCCCCACTGTATATATTCATTTTGTTGTGCCTACCTGTTTAATAGACTCATAAAGGGCTTTTAAGTTTGTTTAATTTAGTACAGTGTGTGTCTATTCAAGAAGTAGTTTTGACATTTTGGTACATACAGTTATTCATTTTGTTTACAAGAGTTTGATGAGACGATCCATACCACTCTCTGTCTGTCTGTTATCTAGGAAGTTACTTAGCTTAGCTTAGCATAAAAATGGGGAAATAGCTAGCTTTGTCCGGTCTTAAGGTTGCAAATTCGGCCTGATAACGCTTAGTTATGTTATATTTTGTTTGTTTAATTTGTACAATAAAACAAATTGCACAAGTTTGTTTTTATAGGGGTTTTGGCTATGGCTATATGGTTATAAATATGTCTTGGCCAGCCACAGTGACTTCCTGGAGTCTCCGCTGTATGTCTAAAAACCTCACGGTGACATTGAGACTGCAAAACCAAATATTACTGTTTTTTTGAGTTGCTAGGCAGGTTATTCTACCCTTCAAAAGAGCCAGGCTAACAGTTCATCTATGAATTCAGTCTTATTCTAAGTTAAATTAACAGGTTGCAGGCTGTAACTTCATATTCCTGCAAGGAGAGTAGTATCAATCCTCTCATCTAACTCGGCAAAGATGAAAAAAGCTTATTTCCTAACTGATCAAACTATTCCTTTAAATAAAAGATGTCTAATTTAAGGAGAAACTATACATATTTATTAATATTATGTTATTTTAATATAGCGGCATGCCCTCCTTAAGTATGGATGCAGTTGTGGAGATAATCCTGAGTCACAGTTGATCTTCAAAAAGCAGCAGGACCTAAGCAGCAATTTTAACTTGTCTTCAACCATATGTCCTTTTGCATTTATCCCAAATGTTTTCACTAAGTTTGTATATATTTTGTATCTATTATACATAATAGTAAATAGTGTTGTGACTGTCTTGCAGGTTATATTGTGACAGATTAACTTAAAAACCATCCATGTGTTCCCACCCACATGTAGAGATCCTGCAGCCACAGGGTCTTTAGTGCAGCCTCAGTGGGTCAGGGACTCTTTGGTTGCATGTTGTCCGTCTCTGCTGGATGAAGAGGTCTTGCCCGACTGTACATTAACCTTCCAGACCGATCTCTGCAGGAGCTAAAGGAAACACTTTGATAATGCTTTTGTGTCATTCTCTGTGTGAGTGCTGCTAGAGTTTCACAGTAAAAGCCACTGACATAATCCAGAGGGGCCTCACTCACCCTTCACCAGGATGCTGTAAAGCAGTGTGTGTAGGAGACACATGTCATGTAGCAACATGTAGTGGTGATCATAACAAGGCAAATGAAATTTGAACATGTGAAAACAGGAGGCCAAGTGATATTTTGGGAACATATTGTAACGCTAGTGAATGTTTGCGTTAACTATTAACTCGTCGTGATGACATACAAGTACTTTCGGAGCGTGGATAGAGTAAGAGCACGGAGACAGCTTCGACTGACACTTGGTCCATTACTTTATTGACACTTACTTCAGTGTAGAACAACCAAAGACTTATAACAAAACATGCTTCAGCATCTCATTATATCCCTCCGCCAACCTGTTAACTCAATTACAGGGAGGGTAGGCCTACAACATGTTAGATAGCTCCCTTGTTAAATCAAGGAACAGAATACACTATGAAGCTACAAATGATGGAAATATGACGTATTTCAGTAACCCTACAAACGGTCATTTGTTAACTAAATATTCACAAAATGAATCTCATCTTACAATATGAAATTTACAGTGTATTTTTAGCAAATTTCTTGAAGATTGTAGGCTTCATTAAGCCCGCCTCAGCTCCATCTACACTACACCTCTTTGCCCATTGCTGCCCACTTGACCTTCATTTTGGCTCCTCAGAAACCTATGGATGATGTCACAGGAACAACATCCATATTTAATAAAGTCTATGAGTAACAACCTAGTATAGTGCAGCAGCAGATTTCTGCCCTGTGTGATTTCAGTATTGATTTTGCCTTTAATAAAACCGTTCCAGGTTTCCAGTAACTGAACTAGGGCTGTGCATGAGTAAAACCACTAATGGTACAGATTTGGTTGAATATATGCTGTTCTTCTTTTTTCCCAACTTTAGTTTTGGCACACGGTAGTCATAAAGCAACAAGTTTTACTCTCCTGACTCCAGCTTTTCTCTCACGTCTGCTGGCTCACACCTGACTACATGGGAGGCCAGGCTGGCCTTTAGCAGATGTAATCGGAGTGTCTGATGGCCGCAGAACACCAGATGAAAGGTAATCAGAAGGTGTGTGGCTATTGAGCTAGGTGTCGAGAGAAGGGTTAGCTCTTAGGGCTTTCTGATGCTGTTATTGAGCATTTCTCCTTGGACTAAAATAGCTCCAAAATCAGAGGCACAGCTCATCTTTTCCAGAGCTAAATTGCTGTGTGGGGAAGTCACTCAAGGATGAATTGTGACACTACAGGTACAGCCTCAGATATATTTATCACAGTGAACAGAAGCTTATCTGACCTCTAAATGGTACAGTAGTTCAATTTTTTTGAGTTAAAGATGACTTTTTATTTTAATTGAAAACATTTTAGAAGCTTGGTCAGTTACTACTGAATCCTTATTGGGGCAACTAAAACAGAATGTGCACAATTCCTGTAGGTAGCTAGCTTCTGTAAGAGTCTTTGGTTACACTTTACTTGAAGGTATCTACATAAGTGTGACATGGCACATGGACGTGTCATAAAAATGATAAATAAGTCATAAACGTTTATGACATAACGCTTCTTTTAGTAAGTGTCATTCGGTTTATAATTTAGGGTTAGGGTTGAGATTAGGGTTCATGTGTTCATGCCACTCTTATGTAGATACCTTCAGGTAAAATGTTACAGAGTATTTTAATTCTTTTCACCCCGTCCTTCCTTCCCCCAACACCTATTCTTCGGCCTCCTTGCATGCACAGCATTGCCTCATAGATTTTCAATGATATTTAAGCCTAGGGGACTGTGTTGGCTATCCCAAAACCTACATCCACACTTCCTGAAGGTACTTCATGGTTGATTTTGAGGTATGCTTTGGTTCATTGTCATTCATGCTGAAAGGCCCAACCTCTCATCGACCTCAATGTCTGGACAGACCTTATCCTCTAGAATGTCTTGATGTTTGTTGGATCCATTCTTCCTTGCACCCGCACAATGTTTCCTATGCCCCCAGCTGCCACATAACAATGGGTCCAGCTCCATGCTTAACAGTTGGTAAGGTCTTCTTCTCTATAGATATTCACTTAGGGTGGCACGGTTCATGAAAAAACATCCAAACCATTGGTTTGCTTGTCTCGGTTCGAAGCGTGTGTGCGTTTCACAGTTTGATGCGTGCGCAATGTAGCCTCGTGCCCGTATGTGACCTCAGACAATTTATTGAATCGGAATCGGACCACAGCGTTTCTGTCACTTCCTGTTCAGCCTGAAGGCTGTTGGAAACAGCTGGAAACTGTCCATCTTGACAGCAGGTTTTTGTCACCACCCCCAGCTGCTTGCTCTCGTCCACTTTACAGCCGAGATGCAGTTAATCTCGAAGGAGCCTAGTGTGTTTCCCTTTACTTGCAATTGCTTAGAGAGTCACCATGCATGTCATTCCTCTATGGTTTTTTTATATTTCTGCCATTAATGATGAGTTGTAATTCATTCATGTGTGTTCATTCTGCCCTCTGCTTCTTTAATTGAGCATTGTTATGGATGTGAGATGAAAACATGAAGAATCTTTGAAAATCCCCTGAATCAAACCGGCAAATGGGAAATAGAAACATTTAAGCTTTGTAAACACACACAAATTTATATATATATATATATATTAAATCTAAGCCACGAACAAGACAGATGAAAATCATAATCAGCCTCAGACATTTCATTGGATGCCATGTTTTAGAATATCTTTAATCTCTTATGTAATTACATGCTTTGGGAGGATTGCATTTCAATTTCAGATGGGTTTTCAGATTATGCTTTTCTTGGATTTAAATTAACTCCTGATCTGCTAACAATAAGGTGTTGTCTTTTTAAGACATGGTATAAGGATAGCCAATCCTTTAAATGTACTATATTTCCCCAAGTTCAAAATAAGAATGCAAGAGTTATCCAAGGCAATGCCCTATTAGTCCTTGAAACATTATATAACCATAATAAGAACATCATTTGGCCTGGTAAAAATGGCATCAGCTTGGATTATAGTTATTGTCAGCACACAAAGAATAGGACCCCAGTTACCTTCTCTTCATAACTGATAACACGTTTCTTATACAGTAGCTTCACTGACTCATTAGAAATCTGCTGCTTAAAATACACTGTATTAGCAAAGTATCTAATGAAGGCAATATTTCATCTAAATGTCCAAACCAGTACACTACCGGTCCATAAAGAAATTGGCATACTGCATGTTTTTTTGATGAATGAAAGTTAATTTGAAACTTTGTTTAGTTGTGTTTTTCAATGAATAAGCTACTTTTTAACTGGGGCACAATAACGCAGGTGCTCACACCCCTCTAAAAAAAGGCCTAATGACACCCTTGCTGTCACCCATTGAACATTTACTTCCTTCCTTTTATGCTTCCCTTATTCGGTTTCGTCTCACGAGGAGAAAGAAACATTAGAATAACACCAGAGCATCCGATCAGAATACCGGACAGCCTCTGCCAGACCTCAGCGACACACGCATTCCCATGTTCCAGAGTCACGTCAAAAGGCGGCTGATAGTGCAGCTAGCTATGCTGATGAAAGCGAGGACAAAAGCACAGCACCCACTGAGGAGAGCGGAGATGGGATAATGATCCCTAATTAATCATGCACTGGGGTCATGCGCCTCATCTCTTTACCACCGACACAGGAGCAAGAGCGAATGATTCACTTCCCGATGAAGGCTCCACATAGGAGGCAGCTGAATGAAGTGAAACGGGTATCTCAGCAAGACGCCTTTTATTAGTTTCAGCCAGAGAGGCAAATGTGTGAGCTGCTCTGAAAGAAAAATAAGGATTATTTATACATGTCCAATCATTTACCAGTGAATGCACATGTATATTTGACAAAATGTCTGTTCTTGCATTAAGTGTTTATCTCTGACAGAAGTTCACACTTAGCAGAGCATTAAAACATGCAAAAAGCCACTGACTGAGCGGACAGAACTAATTATTATTTTCACTGGGAGTTTAAAGGAGAATTTGTCAATTTCAACATGTAGCTCTGTTTGAAAATTTGGAGTGCTGTCAGTAACAAGAAAAACAAAAATAATTGGTGCTGTCTACATCGAGTTATCGCCATACTAGAATTAGCGCCCAACAGTCTTAAACATGGTAAGTTTTATGAAGGTAATTATGGTGCAAAATGTGAGAGCGCGTACATGCGATGTGAGCACTTGTAGAATATGATTTGAGAGCTTGTAAAAAAAATCTGTACTCGTAGATGTGATGTAAGCACTTGAAGAATGTGATTTGAGAGCTTGTACAACTAAAACTGAACTCGTAGATGCGATGTGAGCTTTTTTCCCCACTTGTCCAGTACAACCACAACTCAGTGATTACAACCTTTCAAATCTGTCGCTGCAGCGTGCTCTCTCGCATCACGCAGCGGCGAGTCTGCGCTCTCGACTTTTGCAACACTTCTTGCGATACATTTGGTGCAAAACTAATTTGTACCTGTGGACTTAGTCTGTGGAGCTCTGAGCCAACAGGACGGGGGGGACAGCAGGGTTTCTGTCACCAGATGAGGGACAACTCTGTCCGGCTTATTTATGTAGCATGAAAGCTAGCGTTAGCTAACTAGCAGCCAGCCAGCTTCTAAATACTGTAAATATCTTTTAATTATCTCAACACTTTTTTAACAGTCCAACTGAAACACGGACCGCCATCAAGGGGGCTCGGCCAGCATGAACATTGCTAGAAAGCGCCGCACAACCTCCCTGGACTCTGGAGCCCACCGCCAGTGTTGGTGGAATAGCAAGTTAGCGTTAGCGAACTAACCCCGCTTATAAATAAATACATTTTAGTTATCCTAACACTTAACAGTCAAACTGAAACACTGGCGGTGAGCTCCAGGTCCTGCAGCTGCGGACGGACCGCCATCAGTGGGTATAACGCATGCCTTTTAAATTAAAATGTATTTATTTATAAGTGTGCTGGTTGGTTAGTTCGCTTAAGCCTTAGTAATGACTATGTAAAAACAGGCTGTAACCTGCCACCTCAGTGGGCCAGGGCGGCACTGGCCCGTCCAGCCAAGATTGATCAAAATACGTTTTGTTATGAAAAATATTGAAATGGAAAAAAAAAAAAGTTTAACGCGTCTTGTCTTCTGATTAAAACGAAACTGTAATCCATAGAAAGCCTTAGGAACATAGGTTGTCGCTATGGTAACAGGCAGACTCTCCGTTAGCTAGCTGTTTTTTTACACAATGTACCATAAATGTGTTAAGCAATGTGTTGTTCTAAGTTATCGCGACAATGGCTTCTCTTTAAAGTGGTATGGACAGTTTTCTTGGATGGCGTACAAGTGCATGTCGTGCTACGTGTTGACAGTGAACGGCTGTTTAATGTTGCCTGTGATGTAAGGCATTTGGCAGTAGGAGATGATGTTCATTTTTTATTTAGTTTGAAAACATATAATTTATTTTAGTTCTAAGGACTGAAGTTTGAACTTAATAAATAATAAAAATAAAATGTGGCACCCACTGGCATATATCATTTATTCTCCAAGTGACACACACACACACTATATTAACTTAACACCTCAACCAGCCACAGCATTCAAATGCGCCATCACACATTATGGCATCCAACTGTGACAGTTCAGGGGATTAGAGGACCCAAGCGCAGAGAGCAGGCAAAAGTTTGCGTTGATGATTTATCAACAAAAACAAAACGGGGGAAAAGGAGTAAAAAAACAGAGGCAGGCCAAAAATGAAGTCCAAAATCTACAAAGAGAAAAGGATAACCAAAAACAGAAGCGGCAGGGGAGATTCAAACAAACAGCCACGCTGACCCAGATAAGCTGACCAAAACACACTGACAGGACAAACACAAAATGATCTGACAAAGGACAAGGGGAAGACAAAGACTAAATACACAGAGTAACAAGGAAACAAGATGCAGGTGACAGGGCTGGGAAACAGGTGAGAAACATCAGGCAATCACAAGGTTGGGAAAACACAGGAAGTAAAACTGGACAAGACAGCGCAGAAAACCAGACTATCACAATAAAACAGGAAACAGAACATAATACAAAACAAGAGAGAAAATTACACAATCACAAGGAGACAAAACATAGAACCAAAATACCAGATCAGAATAGAACAGAAAAAGCAAAATATCGAAACCATAAAACCAGTATTAAAATATATTACAATACAACATTGATTTGAGTCTTTCTGCATAATGGCAGTATTGTAGTGAACTCTTTTTACACTGTTGTATTTCTATTTTTACTTAATAAAAGGAATACACTTCCCCCACTGAAGATAGTAGTTTATATAAAGCTTTATAAATCATAATACGTCATTGATTTGTGTCAGCCTTGTTGCTGCAAGTTTTACAACTTCCCCTTAGAACGAAAGATTAGAACAGGAATGGTAGAAACACTAACAACTATTAATAAAGCTTTCAAAGCAATGGGGATATGTACAGTAATTGTGTCATTTTAGAAATGTACAGTATGTGCATGAAAAATGTAGTGTATGTTTAGAAATGGATGAGGAAAAGAGCAATAAGTATGTTAGGCTTTTATGTTTTTGTACCTGATGTCTAAACTGGCTTCCCATCTTCTTATTATTTATATTAAGTTAAACATTACATTATACATAGTATTATTTTTTTTTATAAGTCTAGTGGTAATGTTATCTATACTTAAATATTTTATTTATCTAATCATATAGATATTTTGGTACTCTGCACTTCCATTTTGTGCAAACTTGAACACCAATGCAAAATGAATATAAACAATTGAATATTTAGTTATATATATATATATATATATATATATATATATATATATATATATATATATATATATATATATATATATATAAAGTTGTTTGAAGCTCAGATCTTATTGTGTATAATTTGTTGCAAAAACTAGCAACAAGACTGAAAATGTTTGCTCTTGACATAATGTATAATACTTTTTATATTGTATATGCTCAGCACTGTAATTACCTTTTCTTTTTCTGCTTCTCCCTCTCTGCTATCCAACTGGTAGCTTGACAATCCATTGCTATGGATTGCTTTCATAACTTCTGACAGTTTGACAGGCTCTGTGGTTGGCTGACTGGTCCACACTGGTCCTTCACCTGTAAAATAGCAGGAATGAAATAGACAATAGTAGGATAGAAATATACTTGACAAGACTCGTTGGCTGTTCACAAGGTTTTAAATTCATGGCGCTGCGCTGAAAGATAAATTGCAGCAAAAGCTTTTTGAAATGATAGCAAGCTGAGTTTGGATCCTCAGAAGCTTTTAATAAACAAGGCCTTGTGTCCAGAGCACAAAAATGAGCTATCAGGAGAAGCACTGTACCACATCTTGCATATCAAAGCTGTTTTGCAATTTCTCCCATCTTTTACATTAACATTAAAAGGTTGATTACACTTTCATGCAGTTATTTAACTGGATGAGTACAACTGATCTCAATAAGGGGGGGTATTTCTAGAAAAACTTCCAAGTGGAAAGGTTCACTAATGAATATTCAGATAGGCACTTGAAAAGGATTTTAGAGGAAGGGACTCTAAAAATGTTTGCCATTATACAGCTATTATGTAAATATTGGAAGCTGTTCATGGTTTTAAATAAAGTTTTTAATGGGTCGGAAATGTGGGGACAGAAAGTCAGTCAGGCTTATTATTGTTGTTATTGGTAACAGGCATATACAAATGTCCTTGTTTTTCAAACAACTAATTTATTAATTGAGAAAATTATCAACAGATTAATCAATAATGAAAATAATTGTTAGTTGCAGCCCTAATAGTCTAGCCTTTTTGCATGCTAACATCTGCTAAGTAGCATGAAATGTCAGTAGATCAACAAGTTATAACAATTCAGTGGAACATGAATGTCTGCACCGAATTTCATGAATTCAATAATGTTGACATTTCACAAAAATTACCAAATGTCAACTGCATAGTGGCCTTAGAGGGAAAGTCAGGGGACCACAAGATTCATTAAGATTTGTGATTCGAGAGGTTGAAATGTCCATTTATGAAAATAGCCGCCCATGTGTAAACGTAGTCTTAGCCAACCTAAGCACAACCAGCACATACAGTATGACACAACTATACTCTGCTTTTATTGCTATCAAAAGGATCCACTCATTTGTTTTGTGTTAACCTTAGTTTAATTGACTCCTTCCTTGTCACACTCCTTGAGCCAGTTTGTGACACTGAACATAACAGTTTAGGCCAAAGATGGTTACATCCCAAAGCTCAGTCTAAATTAAATCTGAATTCAGGGAGGATTCTCCTTTTGCACAAGCTCCTTAGCACTGTCTGTGCTGACAGAGATCAAAATGTAAACTAGGTCATGGAGTCCCATTCAATTTTCAATCAGAATGTGACCCTGGTGATGATGCTCTGTTTTTACCAGCACCAAAACAGAGCAGCTTTTAAGTAGTTTTTACCTTGAAAGGCTGAGCATGCATTTAGTTATAATTTTTAATGTCTTTAGGTTGCATAGGCTCATACTGTAAGTCACACAAATACACAAATAAAATGTACAGTGCACAGTTGTCTGTTTTGCTCTAAAAAGGTCCATACTGTGCCATGGAAACATATCCTTTGAAGTAACTTAATCACATTTTTTTTAATCTTCAAGTCTTATTAGAATGAATCATGGTCTTTGCTGAGGTGGCACTTTGTCAAACGTTAAGCTCAGGGCTAGAAAGCAAATGAAAAGCAAAAGTTTTCCTCGAGAAGATTTGGGCCATGCGCACACATTTTAGATGCCATTTATGTGACGAGCAGAGAGCATAAGACTCTGACAATTAATATTCTCTCTGTGAAATTACCACATGTATCCTTTCAAACCTCTGTTTGAGGATTAAGGAAGCTTTTTTTTAATTATCAAATGTTATTTATTCTGGCTTTAGTGTTTTTGGCATGATTATTAGCAAATGTTATTTCTTGTCCCCATTTTGTTATTTTTGGGCCATGCTAGGGGCATGGCTCTAGGCAACACATCCACATACCTAAACAACAGAATAGTTTGATTGCCAATGACTCCCCAAACAACATATACAGTATGAGTTCTATTTACTGCTGCACAAAGGTAGTTTTACACACGTGACCATAACACATGAGTGTGTTGGCAGTTTTAATCATGTGACCGTTCTATTTAAAGTAACAGTTGCAGTTATCAATTCATAGTTATTGTTGTGAAATGGAACAACTTAAGTTTATGCAATGTTTGTTTGTCCCATTGACCATACCAACCTGCATCCTTATGTGGTATTTGGTACTCTTATACTGTGATAATTACTACAGTTACGAGAGGTGGCTGCCTATCAACAAACATAAATATGGGTCTTTATGAGCTGTTTGCACAATTGACCAGATCATGTTTTTCTCCTATGCTGGAGTGCTGCATGGACTAGCCAGACCTTCCTGCGCAGCCCTGTGGAGGAAGGTCTGGCAATGCGAGACTACTATCATTCTAAACAAAGATGATGAACACGGTGAACATCTGCTAAGCATCAGCATGTTAGCTTTGTCTTTGTGAACATTTTAGCATGTTGACATTAGCATTCACCCCAAAGCACTGATGTGCTTTTTTTAAATCATTTTTTAACATTATTTTTTGGGCATTTTTAGGCCTTTATTGACAGCACACCTGAAGAAGTGAAAGGGGACAGAGAGGGGGAATGACATGCAGGAAAGGTCCACAGGTTGGAGTTGAACCCGGGCCTGCTCCATCACGGAGTAAACTTCTACATATGGGGGTCCGCTCTACCAACTGAACTATCTGGGCGCCCCATTTTTAAAAAATAAATGACTAATGACGTGTTTTTTACCAAAGGCCAGGTGTTGGAGATCTTTTCCTCTCTTGTCACCCAGTGTCAGGGGACAGATTTAGCCTGTCGTTGATCTGAACCTGTGGGAGCCACCAGCAGGGCCTTGCCACTGCACTCACATCTCAGTAGCAATGTCAGCAATTTCAAATTCTTGCACCTTGTTGCCACTCTCTCCACTCACTGTTTTTGGTTAGCTATATTATGAAAGATCGATTCAAGTTGGGACTGATTGATGATGCACTCTCGCCATCGACTACAGATACAGATAGACTCTCCGCTGTTATGACCAAGAAGTACTTGCAGAAAAATCTTTAGGTCTCTGGACTTGCTGAAGAGTGATAACATTCACACCGCCCACAGCCACATCGCTGCATGCTGTTGGATGGCTGGCTGAGCAAGCTGAACTGCCAGTGGTGAGTGCAGTGATGGAGCCAGGAGGTGGAATATAGCCTGCAAAGATAAATGATTTGCTGCTGCTGGCTGCTCAGTTGATAGTTCACTTTTACAACTTTCCCATGCTGCCAACCGGGGAAACAAGGTGACCATCACACACCAGTAAATGTGTCTCTGCCTGTCAAAATGACATTAGGCAGCTGGTTCCTCTTGTGGTTTGTGGTGTGAAGAAACCAACACCTTATCACAGCTTTTTTTGACAGCCTAATGTGCTGTGCTCACCACAAGCGAGAACTGCACGTACCAAGGAAAAAGAAATCACGTTTCCTAAAGGTACATTTCTAACTAAGACACACATACTATATCTACTGGAGGAGGAAACTCAATGTGACTATGCAATGTGGGTAGTATTCTGCTTTGCCTGCACTTCTTTTGAGTTGAGGGTGACTTCTGGGTTCTGGTGACTCGTCTTTTCCAAAGCCTGACATTATTTTCACCGCTATGACTCAGCACAGACTGCTGCTGCTTGACATTCTGATACGGAACAAACAGCCAGCGGCCCACTGGCTCACTCTAATCAGCAAAGCTGTTTGTATCCATCTCTTTTCCTCCCTCCCTTTCTCTCGTTATTACTTTGATTGGTTTAGTCTGTTACCCTGCAGCTCTGCATAGCTGTCAAGGGAAGGTTGGTGAGCTTTGTGCAGCTATAACCTGCTGTACAACGCAGAGCCAGATACTGTTAGATATATGAAGTGCCACTCCATTGTATGTAAGCTGTAACAACAACCAATGCTCCAAAGAAAAGTAAACACTGACATTTCACTACGGCTTACGGGTCAAATTCCTTTCCTTGTTTCTGATATGAAGATGAGACCTTTGTGAATCAAACATCTCACATTAACCAACAAAACGTACAGCAAAAGACATCCTGCACACACACACACACACACACACACTAACAATCACACATGTTGGATGCAGGAAAAACCACAGATGAGATGTACAGGATGACCTAAATTGAGGACAGCTACATTATTGTAGGTGCAATGATAAGTTAAAGTCCAATAAGTACTTTATCAAACTGTATGAATGTATGTCCCAACTCAGGATAGGAAATTATGCATTTATGCTGGATTATCAAGGCGGGCCCCCCTACTACAACACGTGATGACGATGCAATGTCCATGGGTAGCCTACCATGAATAGAACATAGAGACACAGCAATTACTATTTTTCTCACATTGAAATATCCTTATTTTTGAAGGAAAAGCACTGTACTTTTCAATGAAGATAACTTTAAACTAGTCTTAACTTTTAAGAAATACACTCTATACATTGCTAATGTGGTAAATGACTATTCTAGCTGCAAATGTCTGGTTTTTGGTGCAATATGTACATAGGTGTATAGAGGCCCATTTCCAGCAACTATCACTCCAGTGTTCTAATGGTACAATGTGTTTGCTCATTGGCTCAGAAGGCTAATTGATGATTAGAAAACCCTTGTGCAATCATGTTCACACATCTGAAAACAGTTTAGGTCGTTACAGAAGCTACAAAACTGACCTTCCTTTGAGCAGATTGAGTTTCTGGAGCATCACATTTGTGGGGTCAATTAAACGTTCAAAATGGCCAGAAAAAGAGAACTTTCATCTGAAACTCGACAGTCTATTCTTGTCCTTAGAAATGAAGGCTATTCCATGCGAGACATTGCTAAGAAATTGAAGATTTCCTACAACGGTGTGTACTACTCCCTTCAGAGGACAGCACAAACAGGCTCTAACCAGAGTAGAAAAAGAAGTGGGAGGCCGCGTTGCACAACTGAGCAAGAAGATAAGTACATTAGAGTCTCTAGTTTGAGAAACAGACGCCTCACAGGTCCCCAACTGGCATCTTCATTAAATAGTACCCGCAAAACACCAGTGTCAACATGTACAGACGGATTCTGGGCTTCAGGGCAGAGTGGCAAAGAAAAAGCCATATCTGAGACTGGCCAATAAAAGAAAAAGATTAAGATGGGCAAAAGAACACAGACATTGGACAGAGGAAGACTGGAAAAAAGTGTTGTGGACGGATGAATCCAAGTTTGAGGTGTTTGGATCACAAAGAAGAACGTTTGTGAGACGCAGAACAAATGAAAAGATGCTGGAAGAATGCCTGACGCCATCTGTTAAGCATGGTGGAGGTAATATGATGGTCTGGGGTTGCTTTGGTGCTGGTAAGGTGGGAGATTTGTACAGGGTAAAAGGGATTCTGAATAAGGAAGGCTATCACTCCATTTTGCAACGCCATGCCATACCCAGTGGACAGCGCTTGATTGGAACAGGACAATGACCCTAAACACACCTCCAAATTGTGCAAGAACTATTTAGAGCAGAAGCAGGCAGCTGGTATTCTATCGGTAATGGAGTGGCCAGCGCAGTCACCAGATCTGAACCCCATTGAGCTGTTGTGGGAGCAGCTTGACCGTATGGTACGCAAGAAGTGCCCATCCAACCAATCCAACTTGTGGGAGCTGCTTCTGGAAGCGTGGGGTGCAATTTCTCCAGATTACCTCAACAAATTAACAGCTAGAATGCCAAAGGTCTGCAATGCTGTAATTGCTGCAAATGGAGGATTCTTTGACGAAAGCAAAGTTTGATGTAAAAAAAATCTTATTTCAAATACAAATCATTATTTCTAACCTTGTCAATGTCTTGACTCTATTTTCTATTCATTTCACAACGTATGGTGGTGAATAAGTGTGACTTTTCAGGAAAACACAAAATTGTTTGGGTGACCCCAAACTTTTGAACGGTAGTGTACATGTGAAAAGTGAAAACATAGCATGATGGTTAGCTCACTCAAAACATTGAGAACTGAACAATACACAAAAATACATGGAGAATGAAGCAATACAACTGCTAAAAACCTATACTAATCACAATCAGCCTGTATAACACTAATATGCACATTGAACATTGTATTTAATACATCTGCCATACGCTACACAAGCAAAACAAAAAAAGAAAAGACAGGGGATATTTGGTGGAATGCAAACCTTTTTTAATACCTGCTACACAAGCATATTAAAAGCAATTAACAGTAGATAATTTTAAATCCTTACGCATTCAGTCAGTCCGCTATAGTCTGTTGGGTTTTTTCTCTCCGTTTGATAACAACAGCCATATATTCCTTTTTTGCATATTGTATGCTTCACCTCCACGTTACTTTCCATTAGAAGCTGCTGCTCATTGGGTGAAACATATGCCACATGCGCCTTCTCCATTTCTGCATCAGTAAATCTGTGATCGATACCGTGGTCTATTTAAGAACGCTGTGAACATGCACTTATCCCAGGTATATCTACACCTGGCTTGACATAGCTTCACCTGTCCATCCTGGGTCGGCACACATGCAACCAATTAAGCCACGATGAGCAGCTCACACTAAGTCAAGCTGCGCTTTTTCAGTTATCCTGGATATCTTCATTCTACAACAGGCCCCTGGCATCTTCGCTTTGGCTTATTTGCTTATTTCTTCTGTTTTGAAGATGTAATATGAAAATATATTTATAGTTTAAATATCTCACCCAACCTTTTGGCTGAGATTTTCCTTGGTGTGGTGAAACATTATTAGGAATATTTAGTAAATAGAAAGTTTAAATAGAAAAAAAGGAAATAAATCTTTCAGCACCCTTGGCTTGTCTTTATGTACCCCCTCCCCCTTTAGCCAACAAGCAAAAACTGGTTCCAACTTGGAATCGTTTAAAAAAATTATAATTCCAATGGAATCATTTCTTTATTGGAATAGTTTGGAAAGTGTGGTTTCAAATCCGATCATTCCTTCCGTATTTAACAAGCGCAAGTTGGTTTCTGTAGCGGCCATTGTAATTGAGGCACTTTGTTGTGTTGCAGCCATGGAGCACAGTAAGCGGCGCTCTAAAGTTTGGCTTTATTTTATTTAAAAATGCCTGATGAAACTCACCATTAAATCAAAATAAATTTTTCCTCTTATCATCTTGTCTGGGAAATAATCATATGACCTGTATTTTAACTCCTACAAGAATTGGAACTGTAATGAAGAATTGGAATCAGAACTGTTAAAATCAAAATGATGCCCAACACTACAAGCGAGGGACATACTTCTTCTGCCAGTAACTTGTGGTACTTAAATCTCACAAATACAAATCTCATAAGTTTTCAGGTGTTTGGTGAGTAGTTGATTAAGTTGCATACTGACTGACTTCTGTGCTCACTAGAGGCTTAGTGGCGGCCTGAAAATCAAAGATAAAAGAAGTTGTGGCTGCTTTTGGGAGTGGAATACACTGCCAGTGTGCTGCACATAAGGCAGTCACCCACATTCAGCTCCCTAATGCATTTTTTCCCCTGAATCTTATTGTTTATTAAATTAAACATATTTATTCATACTAATGATTTGGGTTTTTCAAAGGACCAGTATCCCAAATTGCATTCCAGTCTTATTCTTGTCCCAATTAAGATATATCCCCATCCCAATCTCTCGTTCTGATGTACATATGCATTATAATTCTGGGAGTTTAATTTACCATAGATATTTGACACTATCTGTCTTGGAGCGCTCTGCATCCAAACCCCTAATTCTTATATGAAAAGAGCTTGATGACACATTCATCTAGGAATTGTTGTAAGCAAAGGACACAAAGTAGATCAGGTCATACAGTATGTATTAATCTGCCGTTGTGTGATGACATGTCATACCAACATTGACACAAAGACACACACACATACAATGTTTTTTTATGTTGTATTATGTGTTGTCATGTATGGTTGTTGATGTTCTTTTTTATATTCTTTTATGCTCTTTGTGCAAAGCTAATTCCCCTAGGGGCAATACAGGTTTCATTCATTCATGCAATCATTCATTTATATGATCTCTATCTTAAAGGGGTGATAGTGATGATGCAAAACCGAGTTTACCTTGTCATAGCTGAATAACAACAGGTTGGTCTGTAAATAGGACATACATAGAATCTCAAAGTCCGCAGCCCGCCGCAGTTTGAAAGTCAAAGACTGGGCAGTATGTGTGTGTGTGTGTGTGTGTGTGTGTGTGTGTGTGTGTGTGTGTGTCTGTCTGTCTGTCTGTCTGTCTGTCTGTCTGTCTGTCTGTCTGTCTGTCTGTCTGTCTGTCTGTCTGTCTGTCTGTCTGTCTGTCTGTCTGTCTGTCTGTCTGTCAGCTGTGTGTCTATGTATCTTTGAACGTCTATCGGTAACATTAACAGACACTGTGTGAGTCTAATGATGGAAAGCTGAAAAAGGAAACGTGGCGCTGAGAAAGTCAGACTCAAAAGGAAGAAAAGGGATGGTGTAGCTGGGCTGTGTGTTGTTCATCCCCGTATGTCTGTGCTCTGAAGCTTTGCTCGTTGAAAACCAACCAATCAGCATGCAGCTGATCTAAATATTCATAAACTTACCATATAAGGCAGAAAACCTCTCCTGTCAATCAAGGGCAATTTCATAGGGTTGCATTAGAGAGCATAGAACAGTTTTCATTTCCTGCCCAACCAGTGTTACCTACCCTATTAGGAGACCTTAAGGATCAGTGAGAATTACCCTATATAATCATTCTATCGTCCCTTTAATGCTTTGACAGTACTGCCAGTTACCTCCATGTCAAAACATTGTGTTGAATTTTAAATTCAAGTAGGTTTCTGTGTTTTGGCACTTTTTCCACATCATTTAGTAGCTGTTGGCAATAGTTTCAGTCCACTTTCATCAATCACTGAGCACAGTCATTTAGCATACAGTGAAAATAAATGGAAGTTTGATTACTGTAGAGGTTGGAGATATGGTAACAATATGGTTGTCTCAAAACAGCAGCTGTTCAAAATAACAAATAAATGTCATAACAGGTTCCTCAGCAATTACCATTCAGTCTCTGAAACGGATCTGATCAGTCAGACTCCTGTTGTTCTCAAAATAGTCAAAATAAAGTGAATCTAAATGGACACTGAGCCAGCTGGAAGGACTGGAGAACAACTTGGCTGCAGCCCGTTTTCTCCCCACAGCCTGCCTTGACAGTAATTACAAAGTGAGCATGGATGCACTCGTGCTTGTTTGTACAGTACTGTACGTGTGTAGAGAGTGGGGCTGGCAGCCCAGATAAAGCCTGAGGTGAGGCCCCTTGGGTGGAGGGTCATGCAACTGCAGAGACGACCTTTCCAATAAAAGCCACATCCCTGTAAGGGTACCAGGTGAGCACACAATACAATACATTTTCATGAAAAATAAACTTAAAATGCATTCCTCGTATTCCAGCTTTATAAAGTTGTTGTTTTTTAGTAGATATATTGCATGAAGATGTGCTTTAAAGATGTTTCATTGTTCATCCATATTGTAAAAGATTTATTTCAGCCAATGAGAAAGACATAGTATACAGAGAAGAAAATCAATATATCCTTGTTGGTGGCCAAACAACACAATGACAAAGTGTAATCTTCATTGTCTGGCTAAACTTTACTGCCTCATTTAAGGACCACAGAATGCAAACTAATAAGATATATGTTTGAACAACTAATTATTACCATTTTCCCCACAATTCTGCCGCTCTGGGCTTTCAGTCTTATATTGCTGTCTCCTGCTCACTCATTGCTGCCAAATTGACAGTTGATGCTTATCCAATCGGTTTCCTTAGTAGTGGCTCTGGCTTGTCTAATTGCTTGAATTTATGCAAATGAAGTTCAACTAAAGTTCAGTCAACCCCTTTATTCAACAGTGATAGTCAGAACACTCAGAGGACCCACAGCTGGTGTTCCATATGTATATACCATATGTTCAACTTAACAATACAGGCTGAGCCAACATGTATGTGCCTAAGTAACAGCACTGTGCATCATGGGACTAGAGGTTTAAAGCTGATAACTATGTGATTGAGCACTCTTCTCATTTAAACGATGCCTTCCTTGGGGCTGCTCGTTTTATTGTTTAAATGAAAATTTATATAATTTTTTTTCTTAGTTTTGATACTCTGTCATGCTGTACAAAAAGAAAATTTAAATAATAATTTAATGTTTTGGAAACTAATATTTTAATGTTTTTGAAACATCAGCTAATCTGGCTCTGTCAGAAAGTACAATGTGTCGTTTTTACACACTTAATTTTTTTATACAGATTAAATAAATGAAATATAATGTAAATGTTTTACTTTATCAGCCTAGCTCTGTATTCTTCTGGCTGTTGCTTCATTATGTAACAGACAGAAATTAAATTGATATTGATCCTCTCATCTAACTCCCAGAATGAAAGTTAATAAGTTGTTAAAGGGGTTGAAGTATTCCTTTTGTTAAAGTCGTTTCAACCCTAACTTTATTATTCTTCCATCATGCATTTCTTTTACTAAAGTATGATAAGGTTCTCATCATCTTGTCACATGCACCGCTGTAAGAGATTTTATATCTTTTTAATAAGGCTGGAAAAGACCAGATGAGAAAATCTGCGTGGGAAAAGGACATGGGTAACACTCTCCCTTCCTCCAACAACTTCCAACACAAAATAGTCCACCGCCAACCTCTCCAGCTCAGCTGTTCGGTGGCCACAAGTCGTAGACGGTACAGCAGATAGGAAACTCTGAATCTAGTCAGAGAACAACTTGCAACACAAGCAGCAGCTGGTATATATAACACATTGTGTAATAAATGGAATACATAATAGTGAAGCTGTAGTAAAACTCAAGTAGCATTTCTAATTAATATAATATGTCATTTAGGAATTTATATTTAGGAAACATTGCATTACCTAAACATAACCAACTGCCACATAAGAGCTTGAATTTTAATTCCTACTGCTGGCACTCTTTCTGTATGTAATTTATTTTCTCTCATGGTCAGATATCAATCCTTCTCTTCCCTGCATCCTGACTCTTTGTGCTCTCCCGCAACACTCCTCAATACAATACAATACACACAAGGCCAGATGTACTAATGCTTTTGCGCCCACTTCAGGCGTATTTGTTTCCCGACGTGAAAAGCTGAAAGGATTTTTGCCACAAGAATCATACTTTTTCAGTTCAATCATTAAGCGTTACAGATTAACCAGCCATGCAATATTACAGTTACTGGAAGAAATCAAAGATGACATTGAATCTCTGACTCAGCATTCACATTCCATTCCAGCAGTTGTTAAACTCCTCGCTACATTACATAAAAACATACAATATTGGCATCGGGATAATTTCAAACAGTCATAGCATCAGCAGTGGGAATTTCTCAGTCTGCACTATCATAATTTTAACGCTTTGCTACAGCGCACATATTTCCCCACCACTACTCCCGGAATAACATGCATCAAGCAGGATTTCTTTGGCATCGCCCATTCAATTGTATGTGCGCAATTTACAGTATAATGGGCGGAGAAAGGCGCTGATTACCCGATGAACTGGAGGTTTGGTAAATACGATGGAAGCTGATGCATCAGAGCATATGTTTTTTGCGGGTTGGCCATGGCGCTGATAACGCTACATTCGCAAATGTACATACAAATCTCCTTGAGACTAGGAACGCGTCCCAGGGCCAAAAAACATAGAGAGAAAAGACACGGGGAGGCAAAATAACACATGCAGAAACAGGCACATACACAGACAGACACAAGACCAAACACCTACACAAGTTGAAACATAGCACAAGACTACAGCCCAGACCTCAAAGATCAGCTATGCTCAGCCAAGTGTCCAGAGTCTTTCCTGGTGCTCCACAAATACGCGCCATAGAGAGTTCCATAGATACTACATCCAAGAAGGAAAGAGTCCATGCACGGATAGATAGGTCATGATGTGGTTTCCAACGAATTGTAATAATTTTCTTGGCAGCTGTAAGTCCAGCAAATACAGCACGTTTTTGAGTACCAGAGAGACAGATCATTCAGAATCAAGACATTGATAGTTACAGGCACAGTAACATTAAACAAGGTGGACATTTTGGATGCAATATTGTTCCAGAGCTGACCAACTGGAGAGCACTTCCAGATCATGTGAAGATATGTGCCTTGAGCTTTTATTGGGCAGAAAGGGCATAAAAGGCTGTTAATTATTTTCATGTGGTGCATTTTCATGGGGGTGAGATATGTCCTATGAATGAAATTGTAGTGAATCTGCTGATGGTCTGGATTGTGTGATAAGTCTGGAATGCTAGACCATACATCATGCCAGTCAATAGGAAGGGCAGAACAGCACTGTATGCCTTAAGTGCTGATCTTAATTGAAGGTAAAAGAAAAAAAGAGGAATGCGGTAGATTGAATGCGTTCAACAAGTCCGAAAAAGGTAATAAGCCAACCTTGCTAAAAATGACAATGAAGTTCCCAAACCAATCAGGACTACTGTGTTATTGAATAAAGGGTAAAAAGTGTGCCAGTTACAAGCTCTATGGCAGTGTGTTTCAGCCAATCTCCAAGTCTTGGTTAGATGCAATATGATGGGGCCAAAGCGTATAGCTGACACTGTTTGTTAGAAACATTGGCGAAAAGAACGTCATAGAGTGACCAAGGCTCTGTCATTGCACTTTTTTAAGGTACGCCAGCAAACAGACAAAGCTGGGCTGAACCAAGTGAGGAGGGGCCTCAACATGAAGGACCAAAAATAATGTTTGAAGTTGGGAACTGGTAGGCCATCAACATCTGTCCTTCTCTGTAGAGAAGACAGCTTAAGTCACAGGTGTTGTAAATTTTGATACCGCTGATTGTAATTTAGGCCAATAGCCAACAGGAGGAGAAGAGGTAGCATAGAACTCACAAAATGAATCCTGGGTAACACATTCATTTTCAGAGATGGGAAGTAACGAAGTACAAATACTTCGTTACTGTACTCAAGTTGATTTTTCAGATATCTTTACTATTTATTTTTGTGGCGACTTTTTACTTTTACTCCTTTCATTTTCACATGAATATCGGTATTTTCTACTCCTTACATTTAAAAAAATTAACTCATTACTTTAGTTTTGTACAACAGGTCGTTTATCAGGTGTGATTGTGAGCGCATGTCGGAGAATAGCGTGGACACGCACCTCACACTGCTAGCGGGCGTGCACGGCACACCAAGAAAAAAGTGAGAGAAAATAAAAAGAGAGTAGCTGTCTGGAGCTAATCAGTTGGGATTGTGTGTGCATCCTTGAGAACTGTAAGTCGTATGACTTGTGTTGTCAGTTCATTTAAGCTTGTTGTTGGTCTGTAGTTCTGGCACATTTAAAAGTTAGCTAGCTAATGATTTAGTTGTTTGGGTTCTTCAGCTGTTAGCTGGGTTGCACCTGGCTGTTGATTCATAATGGTGATTGTTGAATGCCCTTGCTCACCTTTGTATATTAGGTGTTATTTACATGCTGAAGTGGTTACTCTGCATTTAGATAATGTAATTAATAGTGGGTTTATTGTTATTATTTGGTAGCATATATATTCTTATGTATTGTGTATGGTTGTCTTTACAATGTTATTTATTTCTTTGCAGAACCACACACAAACACAAAGCCATAGAAGAGCTACCCATAACCATGTTTGTAGGCTACTTTTGCTTGATTGTAATAAATCAACAGAGAGAATTTGTCTCTGTCCATGTTTTAACAGACACACCTGGGGCGAACTTGGAAACCAGAATCCACATTAAATACAGTCCTAATCTAGTCCTCACTAACAAGTTTCAAATAATTTCAGTGGAGTTACCGTTATACGCTGCATAACTCTAAAAGTATGGGGAACTTAATTAATGTCAGTTTAGTAATTCATATTTTATCCTTTATTTTATCCTTTATTTTCTTTCCAGAAGCCATATTTGAGCACACACACATACATGTAGATTCCTTTACATGTTAAAAAAGAGAAACTGGATCTGTGAATTCTCACAGAATCACAGCTGAATTCATGTTGTGTGACTCAGTCAGAATATTATTAATCTGGAGTCCCAGTCTCTGTCACAATAATCATATATGTTATGTTTTAGGCCTATTGGCAGAAATCCATTTAAAATGTAGCCAACAGCATACAAAGATCCTTTTCAATGTCCACTGAAGTTTCTCAGCTTGCACTCTAAAAAATGGTTGTCATTCGTGCGGCTACTTTTACTTTTATTCTTTAAGTAAATTTCCAAGCCTGCACTTTGTTACTTTTACTTGAGTAAATAAGTTAAATCAGTACTTCTACTTTTACCAGAGTATTTAACACAAGTATCTGTACTTCTACTTGAGTACGGGAAGTGAGTACTTTTGCTATCTCTGTTCATTTTAACCACTAAGATACAGGCTTGAATCGACATGGGAGACCCATCCACTTTTCTGTGTCTTTCAAAACATTGTTCAGAGCAACAGAATAGTTATGTTTAACAATCTGGTTTAAGCAGGGCAAGACCTCAATGCCTAAATATTTAAACTGCTTAACAATGGGGATGTTGGCAGAGGTTGAATTGCGGGCAGAGTCATTTAAATGAAGTAGTGCAGACTTTGACTAGTTAATTTTAAAGCCTGATAAGCTTTCATACTCCGCAAAAAGATAGGTGAGGAAGAGACTGAGATGGGTTTTCTAAAAAGACCAAAACATCGTCCACAAATAATGAGATATGATGCTGTGTATTACGAATGCATATTGGTGCCACTATAAACGATGGGTGAATGACTTGAGCCAGCGGTTCTAGAGAAATGACAAATAATGCAGGACTCAAGGGCCAATCTTGACGAGAGGATCTAGAAACTGGAAATGAAGAGGAGGAGGTGCGTCTGGATAAGACTCGGACTGAGGGATTAGATTACGAAACTTTAATCATACCAATAAAAGTTCCACCAAAGCCCATCACCTCTAAGACTGACCATAAAAATGGCCACTCAAGTCTGTCAAAGTTAAAGGCTGTCATTGCATCAAGAGAAATAAGTGACATTGGGGTCTTTAATGTTCTCTGCAGCATCAACAATGTAGAGAAGGCATCTAATATTATTTGCTGCTTGTCTTGTTTTTATAAATCATGTTTGGTCAGAGTTCACTAATTTTTCCATATGAGACTCCAAACAATGAGGAGCTTTGCGAAGATTTTTATATCAGCATTAAGCAGGCTCAGAGGTTGATAACTACAACACTCTGAAGGATCCTTATCCTTTTTCAAGAGTAAGAAAGTTAAGAATTCACCCTTTTCAATAGAGAAGTTAATCATATCAAGAAGGAATGGTCCCAACTGTTCCCAAAAAGTTGCATAGAATTCCAGGGAAATCCCCCCACTTAATACTTGAGTATAGCAAGGAGTTTGGGTAGCAGCAGTATACAAATCAAATACTCACACACCTCCGAGAAATTTGTTTGTGCATGGTCTTCAAGGTGGGACTATAATCTGATACTCCAGCAAGGAGTCTCACACCTCTGCTACTATATTTACAGCTACATTCAGACGGTGTTTATTCACGCTCATTTGATAATTAATGTGGAATGTGAGCTGGCCGATTTCAGTCGCTTGTGAAGTGTGTTTAATCATCACCTTTGGGGAATAACCAGATGTTAATTGTATATATTCTCTATGCCTCAGTTGATCTGCAACATAAACACTGTGTACTGAGCAAAGCTGAGGCCTGAGGTGAGATCAATTAAATCTGCTCCCCCCTTTTGAAGTCCCATAGGATGCACCAATGCTAGACAGTTACACCTTTCTTTATTTTCATCTTGGTTGCTTTTACAGATAGTTGACATGTTAGTTTAAATAGTTCAAATGTTGTACACTGTGGCATGCTGCACAAATCACCGAAAATGTTGTAGTGGATTCTATGACCCATAGAGCTCTGCGGTGTTGTCTTTATAGCCCAGAGGAATATCTCTTTCCATATTAAAGCTACAGCATGCCTCAATATCTCAACACTTGTCACCCATCTTGATGAGATAACCACCCTGCAGCATCTAGCCTGAGGCTGAGGTTACCAGAGTCTTCAATGTCACCATAGGATTTACATTAAAAGGTGACAATTTGTGATTGCAATTAAGAAATCGGAATCAAGTCTGAAGTTTTGATACTGTGCAGGTGAACAGTTTATTTTCCTCTTCATTTCCAGATTCAGAACTAGTTTCTGTTTAAGTATCTCAGAGTGATGCTTATAAGTGAAGACAATATGGAGTGGGAGATTTACTGGCAGGTTGGTGCAGGGTTGACAATCTTCACATTGAGCCAGTTGAGCTGGTTCCACATCAGATCAGGATGCCTGCCAGACGCTCTCCTGTAAAGGTATTCTGGACATGTCAAACTTGAAGGAGACCCTGGGGCAGATCTAGAGCACACTGCAGCTATAACATAAGGCCTTCGGGATCCCAGAGGAAGAGCTGGAGACATGACATGGGAGAAAAACGTCTGGTCTATGGCTTGGAAAATGTATTGATGGATATAATTAAAAACAAAAAAACAATGCTGTTCATTTTATTTTGAAGGGATTTTATTTAGTCTGTCATGTCTTTGTAATTTCCAACATTATTTCTGTGCTGCTACCCTTGTCTACTGGTTACACTCACAGAAAATGACAATCACAAATGGCATCGGGCCTCTCAACATTTGGTGTAGTTTATAATGCAAAGTCACAAATGTTTGTGCTGAGTGTTTCTGCATTTCACTGACAATCTAGTATTTCATTGTTTTTTTTCCTAAAATATCTGCATTGTTCTGTTGTGTTCAAGTATGAAAAAATGGAAAACTTGAAGGATGAACATAATGATGTGGATGCATGTCTTCACCTCAGCCTAAGGTTTAGTGGTGCAGAAAAAAATGGTCAAATGAAGCTTTGTGAACTAGTGTCTTTATTTTCTGATCCCACTAGATGGCACTCTCTGTTCAACAAAGGGTTGAAAACACACTGAAGTACCATTCATTTAACCTTTTTCTTTGAAAAGAGAGTGCCATCTAGTGAGCTCAGAAAATAAAGATACTGGTTCACGAAGCTTCACTTGACCATCACTATGTAACACTGCATTTCAACCTGTGATTGGCCAGGTGTGTGGAGAGATATTTGGACTCTAGCATTCTATCCTATTCTTTACAAAACTATTCCTGTCACTTTTCATGTGTATGAAGCTAATTCCATTCACCTGGCCTACCCCACAACCATACTCATTTGCTTCTCATCAGCTTATCAGCCCCTCAGTTTATGCACCATTCAATTTCATCAGTTCTTTGCCAGATTGTCTAGTGTGTTGACCTAGCTCCAAAGTGTTCCACCATTTTGATTCTGATCCTGTGTGATTGTGTTTTGACCTGCCATTTTGGACTTTCCCTTTGCCTGCCCTTTCTGGATTTGTTTGCTACGCTGATTGGCTACCTGGTTTGACCTCCACTTATTAAACACGGTCTCATGGCCCTATTTTACTATTGGCTGTTCTGCATGCTGTCAGGCAAGGTGGGGCTTACCTGATCCCAAGGCTAGTCCGCAAGAGAAGATTGAGAGCAGCTGCAGCAGAGTTTGACGTTTTCTCTGAGAAGCGGCAGTGGACGGTTGAATCCCTTTGTCCCCATCAAGTTGTATTAATGTTATTGTCCACGTCTTTAAATGTCTACAAATGATATGTCAACAGAGTATCAACACTAATCACCACGGAAGTCAATCTGATGAGTGACGGATCACAGCGGTGGCAGAGGAGTGAGGACAGGTTCTTCACGTTATCTGTTTTCTGTGTTGTGCTCTTGGTTTCTTCATTACGTGAAACCTGACAGTTATCCCCATATTTAAACAATAGTAGCATACTCTGATGGCTGGCTTTTCATTCTCCTACACTTTTTCCTCCTACCATCCACCCCAACCACTTCCCTGCAACTTGTGAACAGTACAAGAACATAGCACTTCACAAACGGGGCAAGATCCATGCAGCAAATACATTCCCTTCAAAAGGAATTAAGCAAAACAATTTAGTAGCATGTAAGGCTTATATCACTCATGATTTGGGCTATGGTGGCATCCATTCTGCCATATGTGGAAAAAATAAAGTTCTATAAAATGTGAAAGTCCTTCAACAGCTATCTTGATACAAGTAGCTGACTGAATACAAATCAGCTGAGTTTCTAAAACATACAAAGATTTAGTACATTAATATTTGTATTTCATGTGATGAAACCTAATCCATGACTAGATTGGGTGTACACCCTGTCTACAGCAGCTGATACCTAAAGTATTGAACTGCAGCATCCAGCAGTGATAAAAGGATGGAATTGGTGACAGAAAATCTATTCCACCAGTCTCTTATGCCACCTTGACTGGGCACGTCAATCATGTTTTCTTATTAGGGTTCAGGACTTCAACGGAATATTCATGTGTAAGTTGAATATAATCGTGCTTGGGAAATAAATAGGACAATTGGGAGAAGGAATTACATATCTTGCCACTCAGATGTTAACCCTTATCAAGTCAGGGAATCACATGAATTATTCCAGCAAAGACACATGTACCCAAAAGGGATTCATCCCCACAGTATCTGTTTAATACGTGATCCTGCTTTGCTTTTTGACATGTGTGCTCTATCAGCTGTTGCAGCTACTCGAGTGTCATAATAACCACTAAGCGTGATGCTATTTGATTATTTTTCAATTTCAATTTCAATTTTATTTATAGTATCAATTCATAACAAGTGTTATCTCGAGACACTTTACAGATAGAGTAGGTCTAGACCACACTCCATAATTTACAAGGACCCAACAGTTCTAGTAGTTCCCCAAAAATAATAGTTTGTAGTAGTTCTTTGTAGTAGTTCATGGCATAGCAGGGCACTGTGCGGCATTACAAGGCACAGCAGGACGTAGCAGGGCACAGCAGAGCGTAGCAGGATGTAACATGGCATCGCAGGACGTGTAGCGGGACCATGGCGACAGCTGCTTCCATGATTTTGGAGCCTCCCTGATCCAAGGAAACATGCTGGGCGAAAAAGAACATAAGGACTCCAGGGAATGACTCCCCAGAGCTATGTTAGTAACAAGCATTTCTGGGACATGGATGCACACAAATGGAAAGATAGAAAGATAGAGGAGAGAGGAGCCCAGTGTGTCAAAGGAAGTCCCCCAGCTGTCTAAAACTATTACAGCATAACTAGTAGAGACAGGGTAAAGAGAGGAGCCTGGTCAGGCTAGAACTCTCCCCAGCCGGATCGGGCTGTATGCCCTGCCTCCCTCTAGTTTTATTATATTATTGTTTATATGATAGATAGATCTGACAACTATGATGAGAAGCCGGGTTAGGCGGACGCTGCGACTCCTCTTTCCCTAACAATATTCAATTTCATGCCCTAACTAAAAGCTTTATCAAAGAGGAAAGTCTTAAGTCTACTCTTAAATGTGGGGACGGTGTCTGCCTCCTGAACCCAAACTGGAACCTGGTTCCACAGGAGAGGAGCCTGATAGCTGAATGCTCTGGCTCCCGTTCTACTTTTAGAGACTCTAGGAACCACAAGTAACCCTGCATTCTGGGAGCGCAGTACTCTTGTAGGGTTGTAAGGTACTATGAGCTCTGTAAGATAAGATGGTGCCTGACCATGAAGAGCTTTGTAGGTGAGAAGAAGGATTTTAAATTCTATTCTGGATTTTACAGGAAGCCAATGCAAAGAAGCTAAAACAGGAGAGATGTGATCTCTTTTCCTGGTTCCTGTCAGAACACGTGCTGCAGCATTCTGGACCAGCTGAAGAGTCATTATGGGCTTTTTCGAGCAGCCTGATAATAAAGAATTGCAGTAATCCAACCTAGAAGTAACAAATGCATGGACTAGTTTTTCTGTATAATTTTTAGACAGGATATTCCTGATTTTTGCAATATTACGTAGGTGAAAAAAGGCGATCCTTGAAATTTGCTTTATGTGGGAATTAAAGGACATGTCCTGATCAAAGATAACTCACAGTGGTGCTGGAGGCCAGGGTGATGCCATCCAGAGTAACTATCTCATTAGATAATGCGTCACGGAGGTGCTTGGACCCCAGAGCAATAACTTCAGTTTTATCTGAGTTTAACATTAGAAAATTACAGCTCATCCAGGTTTTAATATCCTGAAGGCACATTTGAAGTTTAGCGAACTGATTAGTTTCATTCGGCTTGATCGATAGATATAATTGAGTATCATCTGCATAACAATGAAAGTTTATGGAGTGCTTCCTGATAATATTGCCTAAAGGAAGCATATATAAAGTGAACAGGATTGGACCGAGCACAGATCCTTGTGGGACTCCATGACTAACTTTGGCGTGCACAGAGGATTCATCGTTAACATGAACAAACTGAGATCAATCTGATAAATAAGAGTTAAACCAGCTTAGAGCAGTTCCTTTAATGCCAAATAAATGTTCCAATCTCTGTTATAAGATATGATGGTCAATGGTATCAAATGCAGCACTAAGATCTAATAACACCAGTACAGAGATAAGTCCTTTGTCTGATGCAATTAGGAGGTCATTAGTAATTTTCACAAGTGCTGTCTCTGTGCTATGATGAACTCTAAATCCTGACTGAAAATCCTCAAATAAGCTGTTGCTATGCAGAAAGTTACACAGCTGTTTGGCGTTTGAATTTTAGAGAGAAATGGAAGATTGGATATAGGTCTATAGTTGGCTAAAACATCTGGATCAAGGTTGGGCTTTTTCAGAAGAGGTTTAATTACAGCTACTTTAAAGTGCTGTGGTACATAGCCTGTTAATAAAGACAGATTGGTTATATCTAGTAGAGAAGTGTTGACTAAGGGTAAAACTTCTTTAAGTAGCCTAGTCGGGATGGGGTCTAAGGGGCAGGTTGATGGTTTAGCTGAAGAAATAATTGAATTAAACTGATAAAGATCAAGTGAAGCTAAGCAATCTAAACATGTATCTGGTTTTACAGCTGTTTCTAAGGTTCCTGAGTTTAGAGATAAGTCAGTGCCAGTTAAAGGCAGGTCTTGGTTAATTTTGCTTCTAATAGTTATAATTTTATCACTGAAGAATCTCATAAAGTCGTTACTACTAAGAGCTATGGGAATACTTGGCTCAATAGAGCTGTGGCCTTCTGTCAGCCTGGCTACAGTGCTGAAAAGAAACCTGGGGTTGTTCCTATTTTCCTCTATTAATGACGAGTAGTACGCTGCTCTGGCATCACGGAGGGCCTTCCTATAAGTTTTAAGACTATCTTGCCAGATTAAACAAGAATTTTCCAATTTGTGGGAACGCCAATTCTTCTCAAGTTTCTGCAATATTTGCTTTAATTTGCGAGTTTCAGTGTTATACCATGGAGCTAACCATCTTGGTTTTATTATCTTCTTTTTTAGAGGGGCAACAGAGTCGAGTATCGTTCGCAGCGAGCCTGATCAACAAAATGATCGATTTGGGAGGAACTGAAAATAGCAAAGGAGTCCTCCGTTACTTTGTTACTTGGTAATGAATTAAATGCTAATGGAATCACATCCTTAAATTTAGCTACAGCACCATCAGATAGACATCTTGTATAGAAATGTTTGCCTAATGGCATGTAGTTCAGCAGTATAAACTCAAAAGTTATCAAACAGTGGTCAGATAAATAGGGATTCTGCGGGAACACTATTAAATGTTCAATTTCAACACCATATACCAGAACAAGATCGAGGGTGTGGTTAAAACGGTGAGTCGGTTTATGAACACTTTGAGAGAAGCCAATAGAATCTAATAGAGAGATAAACGCAGTACTAAGGCTATCATTCTCAAGGCCAAAGCTACCGAAGGAGCTTCTTTCAGGAAATTGACAAGTTCATTTCTGAAACACTTTACTGCATATCCATTTTGGCACCTGAAGTTCAATCTTCAGTATTACTCTGAGAAGAGGGAAACACCCTGTTATTCTTATTTTTTTCAGAAGCATTTGTTGTAATCCTGTGCTCTTGTCACTCTTGTCACTTTAAAAAAAATTTAAGTTTTAATACAACTAAACTGCATTCTCCATTATGTTTCGGGGAAACGTATTTTCTCTCGGATTACACGTCCTTGTGCCAGTGATAGGCGCACGTTGTGAATCGGATCATCTGGGACTGGTTTACTGAGTGTTTCCAGGAAAATCAAGGGAGGTGAAGCAGCTTTTAGTGTGTATGATCCCCACCTGTGGAACAGGCTCCCTGAATATCTGAGATCTGCTGTAACTGTCAGCCCATCAGGGTTTGAAACATTATTGTTTATTGCAGCGTTCCCATAAATTAGAAACACAATTGCCTTTTAATCTATAACTATTTATTTGCCTGCTTTTGTTTTTATTGTCTTTTCAGTGCAATTTTAATGTTTTCTTAACATCTCATGTTTAATGTATGTGTACTATATGTCTCTGTAAAGCACTTTGAATTGCCTGCATAAATAAACTTGCCTTGCAAGTTTGTTACCCAAGTCAACGTACGTATGTAAGGTAAAACAAAAACACTCACAGCATCAACCGGCGACAAACTGCTACCTCCTCTGTCAGCTCTAGCCACTGAAAAGAAATAAGCGGAGAAATCAGGCAAAATTACAAAAGTTGGTCAGTCTGACATCATGTTGCATGAGCTCATTACTATTCATGAGCTCGCTCAGTAGTGCTGGGTAAAGGATACTGATAGCCAGGCTCTCATTGGATAGCAAGGCATTTCTTCCACAATTTTTTTTTAGAACTTTAGACATTTTAAATTTACATTTTACCAATTTGGGGTTAGCCAGGACCAGTCGGGATCGCTTTATTTGCTGTGTCTCAATTGTTTTTGCAAGTAGGTAAACAACTCAGGTACTATAGCTAAATAATTCGATGAGTACACAAATGTTGAAAAGACATAAAATGCCCGTCCCTAGTAGCCGTGATAAATTAACCTGAAGCTAATTCTTACCTGTTCAGGAGGAAATTAGCCAACCTGCAGTCCTTTTGGGCTCTAAATTGTCTCAATCTTTCAAATACATCTCCAATATTTAACCGGGTTTGTTACGTCTCTGTTAGAAACATGTTAGTTTTTTTTATGTTGGGTAGAATCTATCTCCGTGATCCCGTTTGTTTGTTTGGTGCTTTCATGGCTGTACTAACATTACAGCTGTAGCGTGCTTTCTTTACGTTTTTATAGGTATATCTGGCAACCCGGCATGGTTGTCGAACTGGGCAGTTGATAACAACATGCAGGCCAAAACAGAAATTCCATCACGGAACAGAAATTACAAAAGGTGAAAATACTGTCATTAGCATTGTTGTCAGAAAAGATAGTATTTCAACTTTGCATGTTTCCATAATATCTGATGACGCATTGCAGTAATTATTACAGTAAATATATTAAATATTGGACCTTTAACACTTCCATAGAATTACCTTTGCCAGCTATGAACCTGAAACTGAGCATGATTTGTCTCCTTTTTGTGCCTAAACCTGACCAAACCTTTACCATAGCAGAGTCAGTTAACAGTTTTTGCAAAAGTGATTTGCATTGAGTTGACTGTTTGGCGGACTTCTTGTCTTGGCGGTCTTCTTGAAACTGTCACTCTTAAATGACCAAATAGACACTTTGGTAGTGGTTGTACAGAGGCTTGTCAGATGACAGTGTATAACATCTATTAAATGTCTTTATTATGCAGGAAAGGCTCTCTGTAACACATCAGGACTAAATGAAAAAATATAAAATGTATTCACCATTAGTAACCCAAAAGCCTTAATAACCCATAAACCGAATAACCATTATTGGGTTTCTTTTAAAATGTACATTTTTTTTTCAATTATAAGCCAAAGTATTGCATTTAAAAATCCAAAGCACATTCACTTAGTTTATCATTTCAAGCCCTGCATTATATTCTTAGAATTTTCTATCCATCTTTTATTGCCAGTGATTTTACCTGGCCTTCCATTTTCTATAACCTTCAGGAAAAGACTCTTGCTGCCATTCAGTTTTGTCCTCCACTCTCACTCTATGTTATAGGTGCAGTTGCTTTCCTTGCTGATGACGCTCTCATCTGCTTCGAGATTCTTTTGTGTAATTTTACTGTTCAGAACTGTTAAACCTGAAAGGGAGAAATGTTTTCATGCATACACCATAGAGTACACTGTGAGGATTTTGTGTTACTTTTAAATCTCGCAGCAGCAAAGTGTGAAAAACTGAAGGTGTCAAACAGAAAGTGTTATTTTTCATGTAATTGTGTGATTTATCCTCTTTAGCATTTCATCACTCGGTCCATTTCAGTAGAAGCAGGATCAGTCAGTTGGTAGTGAGAGATCAAGTTTGTAGCACCTTTCTTAAAAGCAATAATATGCATGTTTTTTTCTATTAATACGTGTCAGTTTTGCTACTCTGTTGCACCTATGGATATAATTCAATAGTGATAGTTTACTTAACTTAAACAGCTGGTTAAGGTTAGGGACAGATTGTGATTACAGTTAATAAAAGGTTCACATTTCATCTGTTATGTAATAATATTTAATATTTAAATAAATAAATAAAAATTTGATCTAAAAACAATAAATAAAAGGTTGGTGTTCATAGCAAGATTGGTAGTGGGACAGGATTCAGGTTAGGGTTAAGTCTATTGTGCTACACTGGACATAAATTGTGAGGTAGAAATTTAATATGGAAAAAAATCCTAGGATACTAGGATGGTTTATTCAGGATGACTTTTACCGAATTGGGACAGAATGTGTTTGGAATATGTAGAATAACTAAATATAGGACTCAGTGTAGTTTGTTGATGAAGTATGTTGAAACGATGCATAAACTGTAGGGCTGTAACAATATGCAAAATTAAATCGCGACACTCAGCTCCACAAACCAGTGTTGAGGAGTGAGAAGGCAGAATCGCAACACACCCATTCCAACTCCCAGAGTTATCCTTCCCGTCCAGATTAAATGCTACCACATCTTTAAATTACTATTAGTATTAGTCCTTTTGGTGCCTTATTCCTGTTTTGTCTGGTAAATTTTGCTAACTGTAAAGACGGCTAAAAGCAAAAGAGGGGTGCACCTGTAACGCTAACGGAGGTGTCACGTTACAAATGGCCGCTGTTCCCAATGGTTCAGTAAACTGCTGTTAGTGTCCTTAGCACTGGAGCTAAGTGCTGACTGGGCTGGCTGCTAGCTGGCTCGGGGCTGACTGTGGATGTGTCCCCGGGGTTGTTGTCTTATCCCGACTGAAGTCTTGCAGTGCCGGAAGACTGAGGCAGAAGACAGGGGTGTGCTAGCTAGCTAAATTACCATTAGATTAGTCGTCTATCTATACAGTTAACGTTACCGAAGGAATTCGTGGGTTAGACCAGAGTTGTTAACCGTGGTCAAAACTATCATACTAAAAATAACTGAGCGTGTTGAACGGTGTCATAATTTTATATTACCCACCAAGAATGACATTAGCATTAGCTACTGGTCAACCAGCACCTTAACAGCAGGCACCAAAGCACTTTTCCTCTTCGTTCCCCTACAGGTTGGGAGCGGAATTGTCGATTACTGTTACCATTAACATTATTCTTATGTCTCATTCCAATGAGTTAATGAACCACCGAAACGATTTTGGAAACATTATTTTAAGGTACAAAAGAATATTTGGTGTTAGATCGATCAATATTGAAATCAATCAATATCAATAAATAAGGTATCTGTTGTATAACTATGTTGCAAAGTGGGATGTGATCAATGACAAAGCAATGCCATGTGGCAGAAAAAAAGTTGTATTACGTTTACTGAGGCCCCCAAATCAAATTCTCATCATTGAAACACATAAGTTGATTGACCACGTTTTTTGTTGCATAAACCCTGCACACTGGTTGCAGCATGTAATGTATGTATCAAAAATTATATCACAACTCTTTGATTGACCATAACTGTCCACCGTCGCTCCAGTTACGCTAACTGTATATTTTGCTGGTCTTTAGAAGGTGTAGCCACCAGGGGGCATCGATTAGAATGCAGACGAGATGTTCCTTTTAGGCGTTTTATTGGGATAAAGGATGCATGTGAATGTGTGTGGTTCTGAAACAGAGATACAGGCATACATCAGTAAAATGTAGATTATATATACGGTTCAAATAATAGTAGTAGTATATATAGTAGTAGTATTTGCTTAGGAGGTATAATAAACACAATCAAGATACTAAATTATAATGTCATAATAAAAGGCTTATTACTAAGCAAATACAAAACCTAGAAATGCATTAGTACATTAGAACATTATTATGAGGTAAGAAACAAATATACATCAGTATAACTTACTGGTAGTTGCACGCACACAATCAAGGAACTTAGAAATAATTACAGCAACACAGTTTTACCTGCCTGCAGAGGTCGTCCTTTGTCACACTAACTTTATCAAGTCGGGAACCATGGAAGCGAATTTCAAGCTGGCCACAAAGAGAATCTGCAAGAACATTAACCAGAAAGAAAAATGAAGAGCACGGTTTCCGTCATTTACACTTTCAAAATAACATAACGCAAAAGTTTGGGCATCCTGCAGAGTTAATACCTTGTACTACCTCCTTTGGCAAGTATCACAGCTTGTAATGCTTGCTAAAGTGGAGTTAGCAGCCCCAAGTGGGAAATATGCAAATTGACTATGCAAATTATATTGTTCTAAGAGATGTGCAATGCATTTGCACTCATATTTTGAGACATACTAATAATCCAACAAGAAGACATAATTCTTTTTCGCTGGAAGCCATGACAATATTGGTTTAACCTCAGCATAGCAATACTGTATTAGGTTGAAGTCATACATAACAATTTAGTAAGTTGATTTTGAGATTCTTTTGTTGCATGTTTTAAATGGGTACAGTTTATGTGTACCCTTGAAGTGGATGTCAAATATGTTGTAGGTATTGTCAGCAATGACAAAACAAAAGGCAGTAAACCTTTTCAGCACCACTCCTTGTAACACAGTTGTACAAGTACTGTATATTTACCTCACTTGAAATTCACTTCAAGTCAATTGACAGCATGGGCGGCTCATCACGCTGGTAAGCACAGCACACGTGACTGTCACACCAAATCTAGATTTGAAGCCTTTTAAAAATGTTACAGTAAAATATCTCCACAATGCAATGTAAGGCTTCTTTACAGTGAAAGTCCGTTACTAGATCATACAGAATATAATATCTGTCTCGCTAAACTCAGTTCGACTTGACTCTGTATGCCTCTTCATGATGTAACCCAAACATGTCCAAACATTTGTGCTCTGTTGTGTCATTCCATCAAGAGATGAGGATCTCTTAACTGAGCTGCTTTTCTTGTTTTATAGCTGCCCTGCATTCAAGAGTCTCTGTGGAGAGTCAAAACGCAAAGAACAATAGATTGATTGCACTTGATGCACATGATTGCACTGATGCACATATAGAATCATATAGTCAACTTAAAGGTCCCACATTATGCTCATTTTCCAATTCATACTTGTATTTTGGGTTTAGTAGAACACGTTTACATGATTAGATGCTAAAAACATTCTTTTTCTCATACTGTCTGTCTTGAATATACCTGTATTTACTCTCCCATCTGAAACTCTCTTTTAGCTACTGTGTCTTTAAGCCCCCCCCTCCCTTCCCAAAAAGTCCAGTCTTCTCTGATTGGTCCGCATTTCCAAGTCTTCTACATCTGTGCTCTGTCTGTCTCTATACCGTCAAGTGACTGTATTGCCACTGTAGCGCCACTTTCTACCTAATATGTAGTATATCACAACTGTATGGAAGTCCTGACGGCCCATTTCTGAATGCAGATTTCTCTGTAGATTGAGCATTTTGATACTTTCACAGTATTTATATAGCACCTCAACCTTCTTCATAACAAAAAGGCGATAGGAAATTTTTTTACAATATGGGACCTTTAATGTTTAGTCTGACAATTGTCTCGCTCTACCAGACCCTCCTCCACAGTGTAGTAAAGGAGGGTCTGGCTACTCCACACAGAATTCGGGGATGGGAGGAAAATGTGCTCTGGTTTAATGGCATTCCTTGAAACCAATCAGAATCGTCATGTGCTTAACTCCGCACAGAGCCGCTGCAAAATAGTTGTGCGAGAGATTGGACAGATAGTCTAGCTAGCTGTATCAATTTACCACGCAGAGATCTGAGGAGCAGTCAACCATAGTCCTCATAAATCTACCAAATTTAAAATTCTAACACAAAGTGGAAGGAATGTCCTGCAGGACCGGAGCAATCCCGAAAGTGGAATGCAAAGTATGTATAGTCTAGCCAATTGTAACTAATGCTAGTGCATATTTAATAAGAAACAAATTGGATTTAAAATGTTTTCACATGCATGTTAAATAAACAGTGCGAGAATTGTAGCCAGCTTGGTATCTTCCCTGTTGATGCTCTGCCAGACCTTCACTAAATCTATCTTTCGTTGTTGTTTGGTTTTTTTGCCTTCAGTCTGGTCTGCAGCATATGTAAAACATGTAAAACATTTGCCTAGTTGGATTACTGAGTTATAAAAAAAACTCATTGCTTTGGTCATATTTCCATGATCCATGTCCTGCTGCATTGGAGGATCATGTGTACAAAGGGCTACACTGTTCACAAGGGGCATAACAAAATGTAATGCCCAAAATGAATCCCATTGTCAATTACTGTAAATGTTATCAGGCAGTCTGAGTGAATGGAGCACCATTGAGTGGCTTTTTCAAAGTCCAGAGTGTATTTTTTTCTTTAATTTCAAGATAACGAGCAAGCTGCCTTCAGATCACAAGTGACATGAATTTACTTTGATACTGTATGTGGTGAGTGTTTTTTCAGTGTGTGACCTTTGGCCACAAGCAGGCCATAAACGAGTTCCCTAGTGGCCGCTTTTTGTCTGCTGTGACAAAAAGCGGCCACTGAGTTCCGAACGTACCAGCAACTCTGCGGTCTTATATCACTCAGACCGAAAATATTTGAGTAGGAACCTGTAGTGCATTGGCTGCTGAAACATAAGGTCATTTAAACTGAATGTCATTAAATCACAGTTTATTTCTTTGTTAATTTATTTGTTTTAGGGTATAATTAGATCTGATATGTAAAGGACTTAGGGCACAAATGCTCTCATGCTCTCAAAACAGCTTAATTTGCATGAAAAAAAAGACAAGGCCAGATGCTTTATAGTCCCAAGACACACAGCTGGATGTGTGGCATCAGCTGTTATTGTTACAGTCCTGGAATGATCACAAAACCTTTTTACTTCAGGGCCTGGGGACTTTTCTTAATTATTGATTCCACTTGGATAGGCAAATATAGTTTGCTCACAGAAATTGGAGGATTAGGATAGGAGGATTTTGCAAAGCCATCTAGAAGTCCAGCAGATGCTTTAAGGATCCCTCATGGTCTGGGACCTTGAGGCATTACTTGCTATGCTGTCACATACTGTATTTATTAGACAATTAGTACTAGACTACTAATAGGATGAGGACTTCACAGTAGCTGTAGAGAGATAGAGGAGGGCCAGGAGCAATCATCAGTTTATCACTTGGGCTGATCAGGCATCAGGGATTGTAATGTAATCTGAGCGAGCCAGTCCTGTTGTTTTTCAGTGCCACTGTTACTTGACATAGAGGAGCTTAGTTTATCAAATCTTTGGAATAAGTGACCAGTTCAAATTTGTGTTTTTAGGACATTGTAGAGGTTAGAGACCTCAGAAAAGTGCTAAATGACACGGGTTATGAGCTCTGTCATACACTTCTGGATGCAGAAACAAGCCATGACCTTAACTTAATATAACATGGTTTTTGCCGTGGATGGAACCCAGCTCTAGACTGCATGAGAAAGCAAGTAATAAAATGTCAGTAAAACTGCAATAAAATGTAGATCTGCCAATCCATTTACAGAACAGAGACCAATTTAAAGGATTAAACTGGCCTTTTGTGGCTGATTATATAAAGGACCAAACTCGTTTTTCATATTTAATCAAGCCCATCCCAAAGGGCATATTCCAAATTGCAGAGACTTGAAAATTGCAAGACTAGCGCAGGAAAACAATATATATAACTTTATAACTCAACACAGACATGACTGTGATGAATTGTTCACTGTGGTGCATCAAACGTGTTTCAGAGCAAGTTATGTTTTAAATTGTACTGAGGAGAATGGAAACCATTGCCTGCCTGCAAGGTAAGAATTAGAATATCATTACTAATGTACATTATGGTTACATACATGGTTATAGTCATAGGCCTAAAAAAACCAATGGCATGTTCCCAAGTATGTCAGGGAATACACACAGGCTTGTATTGAGTCACAACTATTATGTAATGCTGGGATTGATTAGATTGTTCAGAAATCCAATGCCTGTTAAAAGTTGTTCCCTAAATAAAACGTCATGCATGGCCATGATGCACTATTGATTTTACATAGATCAGGTTATGCAGCTAATCTCTCTTATCACTTGCAAAAGCATGCATACCCAGATGATTAAAATAGGTGCATGACAGAAGAACATGTATCAGGCTGAGAAATAGTCGGCACACATCCTGCTCTTCTTCAGGACACTCGGAACTTCACCTTTATGGTTTTTGAATAAATATGTCATTGGAGCATGATTTATTTATCAATCTCTATAGAAACAATCAAACTACCATGTCAAGTCTGTGTTCCTACAATATGCATGAAGTATATCTTTGTCACTCTGTTATTTACATATTGTGTAATTACAAAATAAAATCAACCCAGGGAGACATGACGACAGTTCATCACAATAGTAGGAGAAAGAAACAAATGAATCTATGACATAAAAAGGGGATGAATAGTGGTATCCGTGTGTTTAATTCCTCCCACTTAACAACATGCACACTGATTTTAGATTGGTGATGTCAAGCAAAGTCAGCGGACACATTCAAGCAGCGAGAGGGTGGGTAATAGGAGCTGTGCTATCAGCAGAGCAAATCTCAACTACTAAATCTGCTTTCCGGGGTGACAAATGGAGGCAACTCCAACCTATATAAATCCTGATTGCAAAACACGTGGCGTGTGGCTAGTACCCGCTTTCTGACGTTCTTCTACGCCTAATAACCTTGACCAAAATAAGAGTAGCCACCACTGACCAAGCCAAGAAGCCTTCACTTCTGATGATATCACCCATAATGGATGTGGACAATTCCAACTCACACTTACCAGGTTTGGGGAAATGGAAAGGAAGTAGAACATCACTGAATGAATGCACTGCAAGTCATCAGCCCAGATGGACATGATTCATTGGCAAGGAGAGTTTGTTTTGTTTGCTGCTTTTGAAAGAATGGAGGGGGGAGAATTTGTTCATTCACCAACCTCAGCTATTTATGGTAATGGCTGTGAATCTAAATTCATCTTAGTCATTTTACAAAACAAAGAAGAATAAGAAAAAAAACTTGCCTCGGGTAAACTGTTTTTAATTTCTATCCTGTTCATGATTGAATCAGCTCCTTGTTGCTTCAAATGATTAGTTTATGCAAGATGCCACATGAAAACTGAAGTCAGGAGGACCAGCGTCTTTTGTGTCAGTGAGCATTGATTTCTCAAGATGTCCTTTGAAGCTTGTGTCCTGAAGATCCTGTTTGCTGCAGGAAATGCTTTCAGCCTCTGCAAGGCCCCATTACCGCACAAAAGACATAAATGCTACCCAAATGTCACAAAGCCAGTGTGTCATTGTCAGTATCTAGTCCTAAGAATGGAGAAGGACCACATAGTGTCAAAGAAATTGATATGGGGAAAGAAATATTGCATTAAGTGACACATCTGATCAGAGAGAGACAATTTGAAAGCACTAATGCACAAATTGTTTACATTTTTCCATCTTGGGTGCTGTATATGTTTTGCAGTGGCCTTCCCCTACAAGATAACATATTAAACAGTCAATGTTGATGGATGACCCTATTTTCTTTGTCTCTACAACTGTGGTGGCTGGCACTGCTCAAGTTAAATACCCATTTCTTTTTCCATGCTTTGGACTGGCTCTATAGCAACTTCAGCCAGTCAGTCAGTCCACAACTTTGGTCCAGATGGAAATATCTCAACAACTAGTAGATGCATTGCCATGCCATTTTCTACAGACGTTCATGATCCCCAGAGGATGGATCCCAATGACTTTGGTAAACTCATGACTTTTCCTCCATTCCACCATCGGGTTGACTTTTTTTTTAATGAAATATCTTGACAGCTTTTGGATGATGCCATGAATTGTGGTGTAAAATACAATACTTGTTTTGGAAAAGGTCCGGGCGGTTGCCGTGCAGCAATGTGAAACAAGCTTTACTCTGTTACATGTTCATGTACATGTAATTTTAGTTTTGTTATGCTGAGTACATTTTACTCTTACTCAAATACGGTAAAAATATGTAGGTCTACTTGTACTCCTTTAAATTGTGCTACATACTTCTTGCTACTTTTACTGATACATTTAGCTAAAGATTATTTTCATATTTTGCTGAGCTCACTCGCACGACAGCGATTGTTGAGAGAAAGCCTGTACACTGTACATGGTGCAGACTTCGTCTAAGTCCCTCTTTTAAGGCATTTTATATAATCATGATTGTGATTTACTAGGTGGAAATCAAGAGAAATAAAATAGACCAAGTGAAAAATATGTGAGATTTCTTCAAAATTGAATTTTACTGTCCAGCATAATCGGAGATTTGAAGGAGAGAAAAACGTTCATCTTGTCTTGTTCATGCTCCTCATCACTGCTACAGTACCAAACCTGAGTGACTGTGGGTGAGTGCACTGTGGGAAGGACAGGAGCCAACAGAGCTGAGATTTGAAAGCAGACAAGGTGTCAGGATGAGAAATCCTTGCACCGGCTCAGCCCCAAAGATCAGAAACAATGTGGCTTGACAAGAGGCAGTGCAGATTGACTGCTGCTGTAACTGGCTGAGACAGTACAGGAACACCTGAGTGTACTTGAGGCTACACTCACAGACTAACAGCTGTCACTTTCTCACTTGGCACCCTACTGCAGCACCAGAGCCTTAACAAAGTGACATAGGCAAGTTGTGCAATTTAGTTCCCACATCCGTACTTCACACACACACACACACACACACACACACACACACACACACACACACACACACACACACACACACACACACACACAGGTTCCCAGGTTAAACACGTACAATGTACTGTGCTCTTTTTACATAAATTAACTTAGGGGGTCTGCAGATTGTAGTCTTTGGGAATTTTTAACATTTTCGAATTATGGAAGATTGGGTGAAAGGTACTCAATGTTTGGCTACCCAATAACCCTAATGCAAATTAAGTTAAAGCACCAAAGCAGCAAATGAGACTGATAATTTCCAAATCTTGTCAACCAGGAAATTAGTTATTTAAACCACAGCAAACTACAAACTGTCCTCAAGTGCAGCGAGCACTTATAGGTATTGAAGTTCAAGTAATTCCCATTGTCCTTCCTTTGTGAAGTTGCCAACTGCAGCTTTAAAGTGATTACATTATACTTTAAATTTAGAATACTAATCATCAAGTTAAGTGAATTTCAAATTAGTTTAAAAGAGCCAACAATCACATAATTCTACACAGAGTGGCTTTATTGTAATACTTTTTTTACATTGTCATCTCTTGCATAGAAGTCCTGCTACTTAATGTCCCTCAGCACGATGAATGGTAATGCATTTTAAATCTAAGTCTAGCAGACAATTACTGACAAAGAATTAAATCAGGACAAATCATATACTTTACAAGGCATTTACTGTCATTTCAGAAGCAGCATACTGAGGTTGTTGTGTGCAAAAGCCAGTCCATTATCCACATTCTCAACAGACTGCTGTTCTCTTTCTTTTCACTGTTCTGAAAGGTAATCAAGGTAGTTGAGCAGGTAACGACCTGCCCCACGGACTGTGTGTGAGGCATACAGAGAAAATGAAGAGCACTACTCAGTGTGTGGAAACAGTTGCATAATGCCATCTGTGGCTGTGGAGGCAGATTTTTCAAGTTTGAAAAAAATAACCTTCATGATGTCATGAAAAACGCTATTGAGTGGCATTATGGCAATTGTGGGATCTAAACTATAGAATAAATATCTAAATACCTCAATTGCTTCCAGTCTGACCAGTGTTTTTAGAATCTGTATCACATGAGTCCGCCAACTTCATAGAAGTGTAATACTTAACCAGTTAGGTAGTTTAAAAGATCAAAAACAAGATTAGATTGGCAAGATTTTCTTTCTTTTTAAACTCAGAAAATGCTATTTTGAATTGGGAATATTAAGACAAAAACATCTTTCTCATCTTGAAATAATGACTGATCTCATCTGTAAATTATAAATAACATAAATTAGTTCATTATAACTAATTAGATTAGATACTGTTTTAAGTCACCTATTTATTTTTATAGACATAGCTCATGTCTAATGTGGATTCTTTTATTTTTGTGGATTATACAATTACATATACAGTATTTTTAGACATAGTAATATGTGGCAGATTATATATAAAGCAGCCTTGAACCAGACGGGTTCCATCAAGTGGGAGTTTTAATTTCTGTAAAAATATAACAGCAGGAGCTTATTATAGGTCTGTCTGAAAAATCCAATTATACCTTACACTCCACATTTCATGACTGCAGCATATACTGTATATATATATATATATATATATATATATATATATATATATATATATATATATATATATATAGGCGATATTTTGGATCATGCAAAACATGCAAGAATTATCCCCTTTCCAATAACATGGATATAGTGCCACTCGGCTGGCATGCCAAAATAATCTCAAAATTAAATAGCACAATGTGGTCTCAACATAAAACATAATGCTTTCAAGCGGCATGTAGTTCACTTTGGGGTGAAAACAAAATACTTTCACCCAGGAAACGCTCATTCGTTTCTCTGGAGTATGTTAATCCAAAAACATGTTTTTGGCTTAACTGTCATCGCCGCATGACACTCACTTTTTCTGGCATAACGCCACTACCATGGCCCCTGAAAGGACCGTCATCTGGTGGTGCCTGTACACGGCTCGCAGTCGCCTGTTGGTGGCTAAACAACTGTCGCTGGAAGCCGTCATCCCGGAGCTCTATAGCAGCTAAATACAACCAACTGCCGCTCGGATTTTATTGTTCAATGCATAGACTTCACGTTTTCAGCGCTTTATTTAAAAAATAATAAAAACACGTAAATAGGGGGTCCCCGGCAGGGATAAAAATAAATGAAGACAGGCAGGGATACCCCACACATCCCCCCAGCAAATCACACCCTTATTTATACACACACATATATATATATATATATATATACATATATATATATATATATATATATGTATATATATATATGTATATATATTATACATTTTAAAGGCATGAGATATTCTTCTTTAAAGTTTCCAGTTAATAAATTAGTCACATTTTTTTTTTTTTTAAAGTTACAGTTATTTCAATGAATGCACAATTAGTCTCTTATTGCCTACACAGTACTGCGGAGGAGGGTCTGGTCAGTCCACACAACATGGATAGGAGAAAAACATATTCTAGTTTATTGGCATTTCTTTAAACCAATCACAATCGTCATGGGCGGCACTAAGCACTGGTTGCAATAAGTGCCTCTGCAAAAAAGCCTCTGGAAGGATCTTGTTTTGGTGGAATCTGTGCTCTTTCAAAAGTTGTTTTAGTCATGCAAGAGAAAACTCAGATTGGACAGATAGTCTAGCTAGCTGTGTGGATTTACCCTGCAGAGATCTGAGGAGCAGTTAACCATAGTCCTCATAAATCCACTGAAGTTTAAAATGCCAACACAAAGAAGGCGGGAGGTGACGAACATCCAAAAATTAGGGACATACAGCGGAGCTTTTGGCGGCACCGGAACAATCCCGTAAATAACGTTGTCAATATAGAATAATGCAAAATGAGCTCCCTGAAAACAAGGAATGATTTAGGAAGTGCAACCACTTTGATATACAATACATATTAAGTGACTATGGAGGCGGCAGTATTGGATCCCCCACACACACACACACACATGCACGCACGCACGCACGCACGCACACACACACACACACACACACACACACACATTCACAGATCTGTATAACAGATGCAGTGAAACACAATGGACAGACTCATCCCATACTCGTGTAGGAGGGCTCTGATTCTTGGCAGTCTGCGTTGAGAATGTGTGAAAATACAAGGCTATGAGTCAACACTCATATCCTCAGATACGCAGCTAAAACATGCATGGCAGTAAAATCAATAAAACTAAGCCGGCAGATATTTACTATGTTCACTTTGAAGGTGTCCTGGGGTAGGTGCCCTCATGTACAGTTCCTTTGATGGTGGGAATCATAAAAACTATGCATTTACCTTCCAGCAGTATGACGAAACCTAATTAAAGAAAGACGCTTCCAGAAACTAAAAGGAGAAAGAAACTATTTTAGCTGTCACTTTGACACTTTGCAGATAACTTCTTTGCATGTTAATTTGCTACAGGCCCATCCCCGCATGAAGTGGGATAGAGAATCTTGTGCTGTGATTGGATGCCGGTAGTGGCCGTAGGAGGAAGTTGATATTACAAGACACGCCACTTAAATCGGATTAACACATAAGTGACATGTTTACTGGGGTATTTATAGCTCCCATTTGATTAGAAAGTAGGGAACAAGGCTACATTCATGGTCCAATTATATTTGAGTATACAACTGCTGGGTACACATGTGCCCACAATACTTTACAATTCTGATTTACATCGTTCTGTGCTTGAAATTAATTGAGGGGGACCTTGATAAGGCATGGGTAATTGAAATATTTCTTGCAGCTGCTGTTAAATTAATGACTGCTTGTATATTAAAGGGTTTTTTCAACCTGGATCCTATTTTACTATGTTTTTGTGTCTAAGTGACTGATGGGAACAACAATCTTTGACATTGCTCCAGTATTAAGCGAGATCGCTGCAGCTGGCAGTGGCAAAACAAGCCACAATGAAAATGAATAGAGCAATTGTCCAGTTTGTATTTACCTGTTCATTTTGCCACTGATATGCTCCGATTAATATTCTAAGTGTCTGACAACAGATATTGATATTTTATATTGTTATCTTTATATTATTGTTATTTGTCAACACTGAAAAGGGATTGCTCCAATTTCATTGCACAGGTACTGTGTACTTGTGTATAATGACAATAAAGGCATTCTATTCTATTCTATTCTATTCTAACATTATGGAAAAGGATTTCTAAGAAGGTCAACTCTTCAGTAAGATCCTTTTTTTAAACACTAAACATTCTTTAGCTAAACCCACCAGAGTCCATTTAATAAACAGTTAGTTTAGCATGATAAAATAGACTTCATTCAAAGTTGAAAGAAACTAAATAGAACTATGAAAAGCCGTTTTGGGTCATCTTTCCACTTTTCCACTATCACAACTCTAGTTTTGGTTTACATGTGAAAATATGTTGGCTCTATACATGCTAAAAGTATTGTTTTTAAATGAAGTCTGGTGGATTTAGAATTTAGCGTAGTCTATCAGTGCCAACAGGGAGTGACAAATCAAGACTTTGCATTAAAATAGAAACTGAAAAGGCACAAACTCTCTCAGCTTTTTACCAGTCTTCAGCCATTGTCATCCCTTTGGTATGAAGTTTCACAGACCTACCTTGTGGTATGATCATGCTGAGTGAACTTATATGATATCTATGTTTGAAAGTGGCCAGAAACAGCTAGCACTCCATTTGGAGCCAGGAGATTGCTAAGTGGTTTTTGCTTTTGTGCTGCACTTGCTTCTCATCATGTGTTAGTTAAACAATGTGGGACAGTGATGTAATTTTTTACATTCATACATTCTTCATGTTTTTATGTAGCGCTGTGGCTACAACTTTCATACAAGATCAGACTAAGAAACATATAAGTATATGTATAAGGTAGCTGAATATTTTGGGCTTTGTCTTTTTTTTCAAATGTCAACTATATGAACACATGTTTTACTGTATTGAAGTCAGTAGTAAAGTTAAATTGATAATTGTTTTTGTATAAAAATGTGGCTTATCATTGCCTTTATCAACAATGGTACGAACCATTAAACAAAGGCTCTTTCCTAATCACAGGGTGTTTACATACTGGGGTGTAAGGGACACATTGCAAGATAGTAACATTGTAGCACTTAGTAGATGTCTTTCTCCATGCTACATTAAAGCTTCTCCACTTAATTATTGGGGCAGATTAAAATTAGCAAAGCGAGAGTGTACATTCCCCCGTCAGCCTACACAGCCTGTCAGAGCTGGCAACTGAGCCTGTGGGCAGCATAATTGAAAGACTCATCTGCTATGATCCTTTCCCCCCTTTGATGAATATACTACATCACACATAAACATTTGGCTTTCTCCTCCCGTTCACTGATAGTGATGACACACATCGGGTGCAAGTGCAGGAGGGGAGCCAAATTGACTTAAAGAGCGAAGCACTCCTCTTAGGCACAATGGTGCTCATTCCCCGAGAGTAACGCCTGTTGACATGGCTGCTGGGAGACTGGACATTTTAAGAGAGATGCACAAGGTCCACAAGAGCTGACTGCTATTTCATGTGCTGAAAGAAATGTCAACATGCTGGTCGAGGCAATGTTCCTGCTCTTTACTTTAGAGAGTTTTAAGCATTTTTATCCCTCAACACACATTAGGCCACAAAGCCTCATTTAAATAAATGTTTTCCCTGGGACTCTGATTTGGGGTTTTGTTATTGTTGAATTAGTGCTGAATTATGTAACAGGGTATAGTAGCCTTGGATACTCATGGTGACAATAAGATGTATAATAAGGCAAGGCAAGTTTATTTATAAAGCACATTTCAGTAACAAGGGAAATCAATGTGCTTTACATAAAACATAAAAAAACGTTTGAAGAGAATAGGAAATAAAAACAAGCTAAAATTAAATAATGTAGGTATAAAGTACAAGTAAATCTTACAATGAAAGTTACAGAATAGCCTTGTAGCAGAAGATTAGAAATATATTTTGGCTCTAAAAAATTGAGTGCTTTACAAACAAAGTAGTACAAAAGTAGTATTAGTAGTGTACAAAATAGTATCAATTCTTTGACAGATAGGAAGCCATTGTAAATATTTCAGAGCTGGAGTGATATGATTAACTTCTTGGTCTTATGCTGCATTCTATTATCCTCAACGATCCGACCCGGACCTCGGATATTTTTGCTTGGTGTCCACAAGGGTTGTCCGAGTTCCGAGCTCGGAAATTCGAGGAAAGGGGGCGTGTCGGTGTGTTTTGCTAGGCAACATCTGACTTTCTAGTCGGAACTCCGACTTGGATAAATAATAGAACGCAGCATTATTTCGGACTGGAGCGGCAGCATTCTAATCGATTTTTTTAGGGAGACGTAAAGACACTGTAGTCGAGTCCACTGAAGATAAATGCATGTTTTTCCAAATCCTGCTTAGACAAGTCTTTTAACCTTTAATATATTCTTAAGGTGATAGTACTTTGTAATTGTCTTATTGTGGCTGTTGAAATTCAGTGATGTTTGACCCAACCACTACCCCGACCAGCGTCCCTGCACAGGTTTTCGGCTTGTCAATACTACTTACTACCATTATCGTTCTGTGATCACGAAATAGGCTTCCCATTGAATACATTACTTCAAAATTAGTAATCAACACACGAAAATAACAACATTAACGTGACCTGTACACAAATCCATAGATTAAATAACGTGACCATTTCATGAGACTGGGCCGGATATTTACAATGTGTTTTATATCTGTAGCATTGGAACTCTCCCTCCTCCTGCATTACTGTGCTAAAGTGTGTGTGTTCTTGCAAAGTAGGCATATATTTCATTCTTTTGATTAATGTTTTTAAAAAGTCATGGTAACTTTGTGACTGGCAACTAATGTGTTTTGTTTGCTTCTCAAAGGGGGACCAGTCACTGTTATTTACCAGTTTGTTTTCTTTTGTTCATATGTTTTGGCCGATACCTTACTGTGCTCACAGTTAGCTAGACCAGCGGTCTGTTAGGTGTCCTATCTTTAATAATAAATTTTAATGCATGTTTGCTCTCCTCCTATGTATGCATATGTATATATTCACAGCTTGAATCTGTACAAGGCTGGGTCCGTTTCGACACACTGCCTCCTTGTGGTAAGACTGCACCGGGTGACACTCTGTAGTGGTGTGTATACATAACATCGACACTGCATCATATTTTTGAAAATGATCTTGCATCATTTTGTATTGACTCTTGCATGATATTTTGTAGTTATTTTGCATGATATTTTGTAGTGAATCTTGTAGAGATGACAAGTGTGTAGTGCCTGTCCTTTTCGGTGTTGGGACTTCTGTCTCCCGCAGTCACCTCCCTGGGTGTGGAGTGTGAATTGACCCAACCTTCCAACTTCAAGGAGAATAAGACTGGGATTGTGTCTGCCATCTAATTTATTATTTTACCAATTAACCTCGAATATTTTAATTGGAATTTTTAACGATATTTTGTAATAAAACCAAACCAAAACCAAAAAAAGTGTTTGTGAGTCTGCTTAGCGTTATCTCAGTATGTTTTACGTACGGCAGACATCAGGCGGAGCAGCTGTTTGTTCACTATATAACACTAACGCGGCTCTTTTGAAACAGCAGCTGTCTAACTGGCTGTGTGAGGTTATTGCCCATGTTTTTAGTCTAAAGGGAGTAGCATCCGGCATACTCCACTAGAGCGATATCAGCAGCCACGGCCCTCCTTGGAGGTATGACAGTGGCTGATATCTGATAACATGAATTTCAAAACGCTGCACCTAAATTATTTATTTTTATTCAGGAATTCAACAGTCTGTTATGTAAACCCGAAAATACAAATAAATAGGTCAGGATTCAGGATTTGGGACAACTGCTTGGATTTCAGGACTGTCCCAAATTTTTTGGGACGTCTGGTCACCCTAGCTTCGCCCTTAACCCAATAGCAACAGCTCTAAGAGGGCAAAGCCTATACAAAACAGATTGATAGTCACGTATTATAACTCCAGATTCCATGAGTATTAGGCCTGGCAAACTCGATTCCTTTTAAGGATTCGGGATATTCTGAGTCACTGACCAAACTGATGCGGGTTGTGCGAGTCATTTGAGTCAGTATTGATCTATTGATCAAGGCAAGCTTGCAACGTTTCGGACTGTCTGCTCAACCTAATTGCATTTTAATATTAGCCTACATGTATACACCAAGCCTACAGTATGCTTAGCTAGGCTACATGCAGAACATGTTATTTCAGAAGTGAAAGAATGGCTTTTGTTGAGGATCTGCTTTACTCTGAGCTCGCTCACCCGCTCGTCTGCTACAGCTTGTCTGCTACAGTCGATAGACTGACTCACGTGTCACGAGTCATTGAGGACACGTGAGTTGTCTGTGAGGCGATCCCGAGCCGCAAACCCAAGCTTGCAATGTTTTGGACTGTCTGCTCGACCTAATTGCATTTTAATATACTACATTTATACACCAAAACCTACAATAAGCCTAGCTAAGCTACGTGCAGAACACTGTATGTTATTTCAGAAGTGAAAGAATGGCTTTTGTTGTTGATTTGCTTTACCCTGACCTTGAGGAGAGACTTTACTCGTTCGTCTGAATTGTCCCAGAAAGAGTCACAGCATGTACCCAGCACATATCAAGTAGTTTGCTGCATTTTGTATACAATTATGCCTATCAGGCTGGGGATAACAGAGGTTGCTGTTGTTTTAAGAGCGTGTTCAAACTGGGAAAGGTAGACGCTGGGGAAATAATATGCAAGAGTGTGGGGAAGGAGGGCTTGGTTCCAGCATTAACCAGCTCCTTCATCTGGTCAAAGAACTCCAATGAGGGAGGAGGGGAAAAGAGGGTAAAGGGTAAATGGAGAGAATGGTGGCATTCATAGTGTATGGAGAGGTGAAGGAGAAGAACCCTCAAAGGTGTTAGTGTTGGTGAAGAGGGTAGACAGGGTTTATAATTCCTCATCTTGGCTCTGTAGTCTCCTGTGGTTAAAGCTCTTTCTTGGGAGTGTTTTGGAGATTTTACCAAACATGCTTTTTACATCTCTTGCAGAGTCACCCACAATTAGAGTTTGAGGCCCAGTTATAATCCAGGTCATCAGATGGAGATCCAGGGTCCTGCAGCACTGAAACATATCTGTTGTCCAGTTGCATACTGGCTGATGGGGAGGTGTTTTGTTGTTAGTTAAGAGGGTTAAACGAGGCACTCTGCTTTGATGCAGGCCAGATGGTCAAATCACAAATCTCAGGGCACTGTGCTCTACTCATTCCTCCCCATTTACCAGAAAAACATATTTACTCCTAGGCTTTGCACCAATCTAGCTGAGAATTAGAATTAGCTAAATAGGCTACTATGTTTTCAGTCACTGCAGTACAGACTTGTACTTTTGGTAGGCCACACTCATGTAGTACTGAGGAAGTCATAAAAATATTTAAATATATCTACCAAAAAAGTATCTAGGACCCACTTCTTGTAGTTTCTCACAGAAGAAAAACAAGAATATCAGCAGAAACATGCAGACAGAAGCAAGACAGGCAGCAAAAGCTTCTGCACTGTAAGAAAGCAATAACCAAAATATTATGCTCTATTTGGAAACAGTCCCACCAAATAATTTGACAGATGGAAGCATGCAGGAATTGGCCAAATATACTGCCAACCATAAAAAACAAGCAGATGAGGTTTGGAATAGTATGTAATGCCATAGTAAAGAATATTAAACCAGCTTGAAATATCAGAAAGATATTCAGGCCCTAATTTAACAGGCTAATGCAGGTAGCAGCTACATATAACTATAGAAATGTCCCTTTGTTGTTAGCATTAGATGTTTAATGATGCAAACCAACGGATCCACATCTATTTAACAACCTGACGTGTTTCTACTGAATTACAATATAATTAACCTAATGTGCTACCTAGCCTTTCATGTTTTGAGCTATGCTACCTGTATCAGCATGTTGAAAGTTGTTAAAATCAATATTTTCATAGGAATAATGTGAAAGGGATCAATTGTATGAATAAATCCAGAAATAATTATAAAAAACCCGACTCTGTAGTTGCTCTTGGCTCTACACAACTTTAGCTTATTGTTTTGGTTGTACGACCTGCAACTTTACTTTTTACGTTTTGGTTTACTCTCACAGCCCTTATTAATGTAGTTTTCAGCTGCAGTATACAGCTGATTTTAGCTAAACTCACTGTGCACTACCCGCTAGCACTAAATGGCAGACAGACACACAGTTAGCAATACCTGGTGAACATAGTGGAGCATATATCAGCTAGCTGTAAGAGCAAGATATTGGCCTCAGGAATTAGTGGAGACCAAAACAGATTATAAAGGGGAGTGAATATTGGACTTACATTCACCAAGAAACAACACTCCAAATGAATGTTAATATTGCTCCTTATCCGCTGGACGTGTAAATAAACCAGTCCGATCTCACAGTAATGCGTGTAATAACCACATATTTATGTGGGGATGGCATGTATGCTAATGTGTTAAAATTATGTGCCAGCAGCACAGAAACTATTAATATAGATTCAAGCAACAAAAACTACTTGGTGGCAGAAAAAACTACTTGGTTAGGTTTAGGAAAATATGTTGGTTAGGGTTAAAATATCTATGTTACGTGCGTAGGTTAAATTCGTTATATTGGCTATGTGGCATAAGTAAAGCCTGTTATGTAGCCTACATACCGGTAATATAACAAATATAAAATATTTTGATTTGAATCTTTTGGTGGGGCAGCCTCCTAGGTAAAATGCGGTGTGCAGATCAGGCTGAAATAAGCAACGGTTTGTCATTTCAATCAGAAGAGACTTCATTTAGAGTAAACAATACATTTTTATTGATAAAAAAAGATAAAAAAAAGAATTTGGCAATCAGACCCCATCGTGACGTGTTATATATTGGTGGTAATGGTGCCGTGATTAGGTCAAGATATTTGCCCCTGGGGTATAGAGCAAGGATATAATTTGGCTAAGAGATATCATGGCAATATCTGGTTGGACTACTTAGACTGAACGCCACCGAGTAGAAGCCAGAGATAGAGGCAAAGAATAAATATATGAGTAAAGGGAGTCATCCTAATTGAACTTTCACCAAACTTCATATTCAAAGGTGTTAATAAGTTGTAAGTTTAAAATTGTCCTTGTGAGCGGGATGATGTTAGCGTGTAACTCAGCTCAACTGCTGCGGTTAAATACAGCCTCAGAAAGCTGGCGTGGCTGTAGACTGATAGTCTTGCTCGGTTTAGGTGTGTGTGAGGTACAAACAGCCTGAATAAGTCTGTACTGAGATGGTTACATACATTAACACTCTTACACATGACTGCCTACTCCAATCATCATTTTCTGTTTTTCAGACCAAGTGTAACTTATCCCCCACTGGTTTGAGAATTTGAACTACACACCTTCCGACCACAACACATCACACAGGGCAAACTCTACCTCATCGCTACAGAATAGTGTCAGTCATGACAGCAAGCAGACAGCTGTCACCCACACTGAATAAAAGATTTAGCTCCAAGCAGACAGAGAATAAAGTCATCTTTTTTGGGTCACCATCCTCATACAAGTCTGCAGAGTCCTTGCAGTTGCACGATGGCCTTGGAGCTAATTCTTAAGAAATACCATGAATGTTTCAAGGGCATCTAGAAGGCCTTAAAGTTTGTCTTTATTATTTATCATGATAAACCCAATCAGTTTAGTCAGTGAAGATAATAAATTGTGTGCATCGGGCTTTTGATGATAATGCTCTGGAGGGCAGGGACGTGCACAGGTACGGGCTTTGCCTAAATACATTTTTCTCTCTTTTTATTTTTTTTATTTGCTGTGGTAGCTGAATTATTACAGTAATACGCCAATCATTACTAAAGTTAAGTCAAATTAAATCACTATATATCATTCAGTCTTGCCCTTCAGCCTTCACGTAGGTTTTTAAAGTTATGGAGATTATGACAAATACTCTGTGAATAGTAACCAAAAAAATCCACTTGAGCTTTGAATAATATGCAGCTTCAGCTTGTATTTGCATCACGTCATGCAGCATTGCCTTAACTACAATAAGGTAAAATGCTACATTATCAACCAAAGCTAATGACAGCCTATATTGCAGCAGCAGGCTAACATAGCTACGTCATGTATGTTACATGCAAAGGAGTAAGCCTCTCTCCACAACGCGTAGCTCCTATGGCATCATTTTGATGCTAACAAGCCATCACCCGCCATTAGCATTCCATTGAATACCATTCAATTTGGTGCCACTTTGACAGCAAATAACTTTACATCTGAAGCATTTAAAGACTCTATTTGTCCATTGTTTATTTCTAAAGAAATACGACAAAGTATAAAAGGCTCCATTATCTTGTATCTCACTTTATGGCTCTTTAGCAGACATTTTGGTAAAAATATTATTATTATTATTATTAATAAAATATAGTCACATATTAGAGGAATTACCGAACAGTACAGGATAAGCTCGCAGGCTGTTTCGATTTACATTAGCCATTTAGGTTTAATTACTAATGTTAACTATCATGTTAGTTAGCAATAATTAGCCTGTGCCTATGTTATCTCCTAACATATACCTACCTACTATCTCCAACTCTGCAAGATTCAGAATGAGTCAGATTTCTCTTGACACAGCTACCTGAAGACTTACAAGTTTTAGACAGTTTGCTTATGTCACATCTACGTCTTCAAGCTCCATTGGAGGTTGCGCAGTAACGCTTAGCCATCACCGGAAAACTTGGTCTCTGGTGTTGGCCTTCATTGGTCTCTGTCCAGAGAAACGGGATCTGGTGGTCTGTCTATGGTTACATGAGTGTTCGCTCTGTAGAGAAGAGAGCGGCTCAGGGATGTGGTGGTCTGGGCTCTTGAAGACGTACTATACTAGCTAGTACTGACACTATCTTAAGATAGTGTCAGTACTAGCTAGTATATTATATGTCGGTACACGATCCGTCCTACCTGCACGATCCGTTCTGCGCATGTGCAATATGTCCGCGCACACGCAGATGATAAAATGATGTACGAGGATTTACCAGGGATGGTGTACCAACAGCATACGTTGTTTACAGTCAATATGTTACGTGAGTTTTCAACCAACAGTCAGATGTGACGTTAGTGAAAGTGAAAGTCATCTTATTTTGTTATTAGATGAAACAATGTCCCAATTGTTTAATGTAATAAACTTTGCATTTAAAAAAAAAAGCTATAGCCTAATGTTAGTTTTGCCTTCACAATAAAGACGACTGAAGAAGAGAAACAAAGTGGGGAAAAAAGCAGCTAAAAGATCAGCAACTTTGCAGCGATGGATTTAAACTGTCAGCAGGCCAGCTGTGAGAGAAGCATCTGATAATGTCAAGCAAACATCCTGCATTATTCATTTAACGTGAAGTAGACATATTTTATCAGAAGCATTTTCTTTAAGTTGGAGTAGGCTAATAACTCATTAAAAACAAATGTTTCATTAAAAATAAATACACAGTAAATTGTGTCTGTGTCATGTATAGCATTGTGAATTAGTTATTTTATGTATATCAAAAGTTCCAGTTGAGTAAAATACTTTTACTAGCTTTAGTCATGTTGTAATTCTTCCTTCTTCTTACTCTATTGCTGAACCAGTCACGTGTGCATTATTGTATATCATCTAAGGTTACTAACGTAGGCCACATTTTAACCAAGTGTTCCTTTATTTACAAAGTGATGAAATGCTTTGCCACCTCCCCAGCTTGTTTCTGAAGGTAATGACAAAGCTGTCAACGAGAGTAATCACAGAGCAGTTGTAGATAGATTGATCTTACACAATATAAAACAACATGATGCAAGACAGCGGTACATCTGTTTGGAGTAAAAGTATAGAAATCTCAAAAATGGAGGTAGAAAAAGCACACAGTACTCGACTGATGACATTTGACGCTGGGTCATGCAGGTCACCATAGAGTTCAAAACAGAGAAGTGTCATCCTGATTCAAAATTTATATGGAAACGCTGTTGAAGTCCTGGGGGGCAGAAGAGTCTCAAGAATGTCACATCAATTCTTAAAGTGAAACTGCAGAGTTCAACAGGTTTAGTTACCTGTATACAACCAATAATGTCAGCAGCCAAATGTAAAATGAAATTGATTGAGACAAAAATAACAAGAGTGAACGTCCACAGTATCATAGTTTCTGACACATACACACACAGTTCATTTGGAATTCAAGTGTGAAATAAAGTCAGGGGCGGAGTGACAATTGGGACTCTTCCCGGTCGGCAGACCAGCCAAAGAGTTCCCACTGCCCAGCCTACAGACTATTTTAAATGGCCATGAGACATCAGCAGCTGCCCATGGGCCCTTAAAATTGTTTTCCGTTTTTTCCACACAGTCTCAAAATTCAGTCCGACTCAGCCCAGCGAAGATGCAGATCAGACAATGCTAGGAGAAGTCACGACTACAAGTGTATATGATGTTATATTTCAGCATCTGTTTATTAATAGAAAACCCATAACAGCTTTAAACCTACACTTTATTGTCAATGTGCATTTGTGTAGTGCCATCTAGTGGTCAGGTTTTATTTTTCCGTTAAGTCCTTCCCAAATGCGTAGACTTGGCTGGTGTTAGAACAGGTGGAGGAATTCCACACAACGAAACACAGCATCATTTGGGTTTTAGTGCCCCACTCCGTCCCTGGATAAAGTGTTAGGTAAAATATGAAAACACTTCTGCCAAACTGTTATGCATGTTCAGAATTGGAATTCTGTAACCAGTGTATGTATACAGTGGCATGTAAGACAAATGTGTTCCATGCAGACACTAAACAAACTACTTTCAGTTTATTTTTAGCACAACAAACACTGAGATTTCATGAATGGGAAAATGTTCCCTTCACGTCGCATTTTAACACCATTTTCCACCCACTTCCATTTCCTTGGCATCATCACATTGTAAACATTTGTGAAACATTTAAAGTGCTCTTGTTAAATTTAGTGAGAGGACCAAATTGAAAAGTATGACTGAAGAAAAAGTGATTTCAATAATATTTCATCCTAGCACAAATCACAATACACCAAGTGTCTCCGACTCTCTGCTTGGAATTAATCTGTGATGTGCTCAAATGCATGTTTAGATGAAGATGTTTAGAAGACAATCTGCCACAAAACACATGTTTTGCCTTATCAAACATCAATTTTGTTATCATACAGAAATCTGTTTGCTTTCTTAACCCTCTGAATGCCTTAAAATGATTGATTGTGTTGACATGTCATTTCCTTTGTCACTACATTATCCTTCCACCAGGACGGAATTGTGGCATATGCACAAAAGCAGTGTCGACTTGAATAGCTCATCAAGTACCCTCTAGGATTTTCTTTCCTAAAATAGAATGACTGAGTCACACACACAATGAAGTGATTGTGTTGTCTCTCTTCTTTGCGGAGGGGCCACAGAGCCACCAACAGTGACTTCCATTCTGTCAGTCTTTGTTTTATCTACAGGCCTGCTGTGTTCATGTTGCCCTTTAAGCACCAAGTGTACAAGCACAGGCCCATACGTACTCTTTGAGGGTCAATATATGCTGCTGAATTACCCTACTTTAAACCTTGAGAGCCTCATGCACGCCCACAGCAGACAGTCGGCGGTTTATGTTGCGATAACGACAGCGGAGAAGGTCACGATAAGTGGAGCGCAGGTCTCGGTTGAAGAAGGCATAGATGAAGGGGTTCATTAGGGAGTTGGCATAGCCTAACCAGAGTAGCGTGCGCTCCAACCAGATGGGCACACAGCTACACTCCACTCCACAGATAAAGGGCCTGGCAGTGGACAGGATGAAGAATGGCAGCCAGCACACAGTAAAGACCCCCACGATCACCCCCAGTGTTGTTGCTGCTTTCTGCTCCCGCTTGAAGATGGAGATGTTTCTGCGCTCACGGTTCAGCAGGCGCGATAAGGATGCGCATTCCTCCACCACACCAGGCGGCTTTAGACCCTGCATTCGCAGCGCCTCATTAGTCACTGTTTCGATGCGCTCGCGGCGCGGAAGGTCAGTAAAGCGGTGCTTGGCGCCACTCTTGCGAGCTGCCCTGAAGATCTTGTAGTACATGACCAGCATGACCAGCATAGGGATGTAGAAGGCTACAGCAGTGGAATAGATGGTGTAGCCAAAGTCTTGGCTAATGAGGCACACGCCGGCTGTGTGGACGTTTTTGGCCCAGCCGCAGAAAGGCGGCAGGGTAATGGATGCTGACACCAGCCACACTCCCAGGATCATCTTTGCCATTAGCTGTCCGTTCTGCCGGGCAGGGTAGGTGAGGGGCCGTGTGATCCCCAGATATCTTTGAGAAAAGGAGACAAAAAAGTATCAGTACTAACCTCCATGCAGACTTTCAATTTAGGAATAAAAGCAGTTGAAGCTACCTTGACATTTTTTCTAAAAGCATTTAATACCTTGTTCAGTACAGTAGCTTAATCATAGCAAAACAAAGATGATTTATCACTTATCATATTTAATGCAATCAGACATTCTGCTGAAGCAAGAACATCTGCTGCCTGCCTTTTATTGAGATGAAACTGCAGTGTAGTAGCATCAAATACATATACACAGGCATTTCAATGACAGGTCATAAGCTCAGTCATTGCCTGGTGGGCCATTAGCTGCTTTTCTTTGGCTTTGGAGGAGCTTAGCAGGTAGAGTAGGAGCTATCAATCAAACAGGCAGCTCAGTGGTTTCAAATAGCAGCTGGAGGTGTCAGGAAGATTAAGATAAAGTGAGTTGTGAAAAGCTTGAATTTGTACAAAACAGGGAAAATAGCCACTGTTCTCACCAAATGATCAATCTGTGTGTACCTCAGCGTGATTTGGCTGGTAGCCCACAGCCTTCATCAGCATCGAATGCGTCATTGATGAAAGCTGTATATTTGACACTTCCGGCTATTTTTCTTGTTTCTGTCTCTATGGTTAATCATAAGATAAAAAGCTTCAGGGAGCACTGGCCAATTCGTCTCGGCATCCACCAGTGATGCTATCAGCACTGTGGACATCAAATTCAGCTCAGTCAGCCTGGGACGGATTTTTCACTCTATCAATGGCTTTTAGATGTTGAGTTTATACGAGTCAGGTCCAGTCTGAGAGATTGCACATTTTCCTTAATGTTTATTTTAATTAGGAGAGACAAGTGAATGAAGTAAAGATGAATGTTTTAGTTTATAACAGATAATATGTGATATTTAAGTATTTTTTACAAATAAGTTTGTTACAAATGCCTGTGACTCTGTATTCTGTCAAATTCCTATAAAGGACAGGCATTAATTACACAACTTTGTTCTTGTTGATGTTAAAATTACTCTTAAATCCATTTCAGTCCTTTTGCAGGTACACAGTACAGCAACAAAATGATGTTTGCAAATACAAAATAGTTCATAGTTCCACATTTTTTGTTTGCTACAAGCTTACTGGCTTCAGAAACTGGGGCACTGTAGTCCAGCATGTCTGCTGCACACTGTAGCTTGTTAACAACTGACAAGTTGGTATTGATCTAGATCACAAGCACTTGGAAAGGACAATATGGCTACAACTGCACTGAGGCTGAAAGCACACAATTACATCACACACACACACACACCCTGCCCACCCCCACCCACTCTCTTACACACACACACACGCATGCACACACACACACACACACACACACACACACACACACACATCTGACACAGATGTTATGTTTTTTAATTAGCTTAGAAAAAGCTACACAGAGTCAAAATATTTATTTTCAGTTCCTATCTGGACCACATGTATAAAGTAATTCAGCAGGCACATGAGGCATGTCACCTACATGCCAGTTGTATCAGAATTTGTCAGCGTTGCCATGACAACAAGTGAAACGCCCATCATTTTTATGATACAGGTGTCATTATTTTGTTGCCCTTGGCAGCTGGAGTAGACAAGTGGTATCTAAAACCTTGTGGTTCCCATTGAAACTTTAAAATTATTACGAACACTATTACACATGCTTTTAAAACTCCCTTGGCTCAAGTTAGTTTTGCTCACTGAATATTACATAACAAATACTGTATACCGTATTCAGCTCAAATCCTGCTCCACCTAATTTACAACCCTCAGTTTAAATGTACTTTACGCTTTATGGGAGGGCTGAACACATCCAGGCAAGCAATGTCAAATAGGTACAAGTAAGATCCTCAGATGGCTACACTCCTGTGGGAATTCTTAGGAATACATAATAGAAACCCAGTAATGCAACACTTCTCTTTGAATGCATTATTCAGTAATGAGGAAGGTGGTTAAGGTGCTTATTTGGGGGTGGGGGGGCAGTACTCCACATACCTATGACTCATCTTCAGCCCTTTAGAAGGCAGTGCTATTTTCAGACACACTCTCATTGGATACAAAATCCCCTCACCGTCCTTTGGAGAGAAACTGCCAGGTTGGCTAAGACGGCACACATGTTTAACACTTTATTACACAGCTTCTGCTTGTATTTAGCAGGCAAGCCATCTGGTCTGGGATCACCAGTTGGCTTTATCTTGTACGTTTTGACATAAAGGGATTAAACATTCCAGACCGACGTGAGAGCCAAGAACAGGATAGTAATATGAATATATATATATATATATATATATATATATATATATATATATATATATATATATATGAATATGAATATATGATCACGAAGAAACAAGGTTTAAATGAGGTTTAAATACAAAATTAGGATTATATACAGCCAATAATGACATAACTACAAAATACCAAAGGAAACAGAATGCACAGTCACTGAGTGAAACAAGTCACTGAGGGATGAGTAGTGGAGAAATAACAGAGTGTAGGTTGGAATTTGGTGTAATGCGTAGCTTTTTCTCCTCCATGTTAATTTCTGATGTGACATCGGCCTCTGTAGTAGCATTATTGGTCACAGGTAGCAGCAGAGATGAAATTGCGCACTTGGGACAGTAAAACAATTTAAAGGGGAGCAAATTATTGGTCAGATTTCTCAATAATTAAGGCATATGTTTTCTACTAATAATTATATAAATTAATCTGAATTTACCAATGCAAGATGTTAGAAACGAAAAGATCATTGGTACCAACCTGCCCTCCGCTCATGACTTATACACTTCCAGAGTCAGGAAACGGGCAGGAAACATCACTGCAGACCCATCTTACCCTGGACACAACCTGTTCCAGCTTCTCCCCTCTGGTAGGCGCTACAGAGCACTGTACGCCAAAACCAACAGACTCAGAAACAAGCCATCACTCTGATGAACAGCTGACTTCTTACTTACAGTGCCTGGTTCCATTCCTCTGCAATAACCCAGCAACACTGTCTCTAATCAGCACCTGTTTACTGGTTCCACTTATTATTTATTATTTATTCATTTTTCTCATTCTCTATTTCAGAGTTCATACTGTTTTATATTGTGATATAATACTTATATAATAACATAATATTATTTATTCCAGCACCCTTTGCACTATGCTCCATAATTGAAATAATAATAACTATCATAATTATAATTTACTCCTGCATACTTTGCACTCTTCATTGCACTATTGCCTCAACCTGTCTATATATATACGTTTCTGTTTATAGTGTGTATACATTGTTTGTTATGGTGTTTGTTTTGTATGAGTAAGCACATTGTGAGAAATATAATCCAAAGCAAAATTCCTCTTAAAATTCCTCTTTTTAAATATTTAAATTTTAAACTCTGGTCGATATATGAGAACTGGTTAACTGCTCCTCAGATCTCTGCAGTCTAAATCGAGACAGCCAGACTATCTGTCCAATCTGAGTTTTCTGTTGCACGATTAAAACAACTTTTGAACATACACATGTTCCACCAAAACAAGTTCCTTCCCAAGGCTAACTGGCACCGGAGCTCCGTACGGAACTTACCACCGTCCAAGACTATTGTGATTGCAAAGCGAGACTAGTGTCTGATAAATGTAACTCTCTTCTAGGTCTGTTTTGCTCTTCAACTACTACTAGGGAAATACCCAGCTTTCCAACTGCTAAATGTTCTATTATGTTCACTAGACTAGACTAGTTAGCTAGCTAACCTGTCTGTATACTGTCTGGGGATGGGCAGGTGTACGTTGGTCCATACAACCCAAACAATGAGCTTAAAGTTACTAAAAAGCTCACGTCAGTCCGACAACTCTCATTTGAAATGTTTATTGCAACAGCAGAACACTGTCTTCCAACTTCTTTTTCAGCAGTTGCATTGAAAAGGCAGAGGGCGAGAAGGAAAAATGTGTGTGTTTTGTCGATGATATGGATAATGAGGCACGTCACGTGTGTATGAGGCTGCGCAGCTCTAGCTGACTGCCTAAACTAGCTTGTTAATAAAGAAAGAAATATTTATTATAGCAGCCTCAAAGAACATTGTTTTTCAGCATGGTATCTGCAGTATGCAACTAATGAGTTGAATGCAAAAACTATAATATATGAAATTGTAGCATATTTAAAAATGATTAACACATTTTAAACCACATGGGATACCTCACACCTCAGAGAAAGCACATAATCATAAAAACAACTGGCAAAATATTATAAACACCTCCCAGAAGAAACCATGCACTAAACTGTAACAGTGACACACATGGGGATTTTAGAGTATGTGTGGGTTCTTTCTTTGGAGGATTTGGGACATATCCACAGACGCAGCAGCCCTCAGGATTACCTTGCCCCTGACAGCGTGCCCTAGCTAATGGAGAATTCTATTACTTCCGCTAGCCTACCAACTAGGGCAGCTCTATGCTGAAACAGCGTAAGCAGCCCTGCTGTACAACAGTCGTCAGTCATCTCCAGGAAAACCTCTCAAACCTTTTATGTCTCAGAGGGGACACACAGTGCAATATTTACCAAGCTGCAGTTTAAGTAGAGGAGTGGTAAATTTAGAACAGGATCTACTGAAATGAAAGTGACATGCTTGGAAGGGAGTTCAAATGACCGATAATTTCTTTCAGAGAAACTCTCCTCTCAGCCATTTAGAATTCCTATGTCATATACTTGAGGGTAATCCATAATAAGTCTGTGACAAAGTGTTTTGCCCATTTTAGGCAGAATATCTTTTTTTGTTCCAGTTTATCTGTGTGAGTGAAGTGCGCCCAAAGATGCAGACATCGCCTGAAATCAAAGAATTTGGGTTGGAGAAGTGTCTCTTCAAAAACTGAGTGCAACTGGGCTGATTTTTATTAAATACAGTATTGTGTATTCACTGTGTTCATGCTTGGTTTGTTTTCCATAAAGTGAATGAGAGTGCTGAAAAAGGGAAACACCTAATCCATTGTTCACTCTGTGTTCAGTGCAAACTGGTCTTGCTGAAAAATATTTGAAAGAAAATGTTGTTTCTTATCAATTTTTTTGGTGTGCAATTTTCTAATAATACCAGCTGACCCGAAACCAACAAGGTTTCTCTTTGGATAAAAAATAAATGACAAGAAAATTTAAACAGTGTTACAGTGTTTATTTCAACGAAGATATCATCACAGAGGATTATTTTGAGCTGCCATAGACTGAAGAGGGCCAAATCTGTCTAGTGAGAGTTCTGGGATTTCTCCGACATCAGACAACAACCTCAGTCCTCAAGGAATGCTTCAGCTCTCTTATTCTATTTGAGGAACCTTGAGAAGACAGACATTGAGCTGCTTCTCTCACAGAGCACATTGCACAACACAAGCAGCGCTGTTATTTCCTCCTCAGCAAGGAGGCAAAGGAGTAATCCCATCTGTTTCAAACTCTTTTTAGATCAAAAGAACATGCACCTGTTTAGGTCAGGTTCTGTTTTGTTCTCTGACTTCTGCTCATGTTAAGGTTGAATGAATAAAGTAGCTGCCGTCATCTTGCTGCTTGCCAAAACCAAGTCATCCCTGGACAGACTTCAGTAGCTACTTCATCCCTCGTATATGTCTGTTACCTCCAGCCACAGGACTGCCAGCTTAGGTCAGACTCATGTCAAATAGCCTCTGAACCCGTGTTGGCAATTACTTTAGCCGATAGAACAAGATTCTTGGGAGTTGCTACCCAAGACAAAAGAAAGTGTAGGCTATAGGCCAAAACTGTGTATCCTTTATGATGACCTAAGGCTTATTCTATGCTTAATTCATCTTTTTGATAAAATAAGATGTTAAAGTGCTCATATTATACGTAATAATTTCTGTTTTCCTTCATTGTGATCTTTTTTGTGCATGTTAGAGGTTCAACGATGAATCGATAAATCAATTAGTTTTCAACTATTAAATTAAACGCCATCTATTTTGATAATTGATTAATCGGTTTGAGTCATTCAAAAAAAAAAAAAAGATCTCTGATTCCATCTTCTAAAATGTGAATATCTTCTAGTTTCTTCTCTCCTCTGTGACAGTAAACTGAATATATTTGAGTTTTGGACACAACAAGACATTTGAGGATGTCATATTGGGCTTTGGGAAACACTGATCCACATTTTACCATGTTTTGACATTTTTCTAGCTCAAACAATCGATTAATCAAGAAATTAATCGTCAGATTAATCGATTATGAAAATAATCGTTAGTTGCAGCCCTCCATGGTTTACGAAGTGAAAAAGCCCAAAGCCCACCCAAAAGGGACTTACCATCTCCTACAGAAAGCACCGCTCCAAACAGCTCTATTGTAGTTTAGCCTTTACTTTAGTGAGAAACGCGCCTCATTTTGCATCACTTTGTAACACATGTTATAATTCTTGCCTAACTGCGAGCGTGGCACGCCCTCATACTCTTATACTCTCATACTCTGCTTCTGACTGGCTAGTAGTCCGTACCAAGCTACTGCACATGTGCCACTCCCAACAAAGATAGAACAGATGTGAGATGCCTCACTCAGTAGCTAAAACAGAGAGCTCAAAATACAGGGTGAAAAGAGGAGCTGCAAAAATGTCCAGTATGACAAAAATAGGGTGTTTTTTTGAAAATTAAAGCATGTAAACTTATTCTGGTACAACCTCTAAACACAGTTATAAACCTGTAAATGAGCATAATATGAGAACTTTAAGAAAGTGGCTGCAGTTTCAGGCTGCACTTGCATGAGTTGACTGTGCTATAACACATAAAAGGTCAATTCACCCAAACTACAAAAACACATACTTTTCCACATATCTTTACGTAGTATATTTAGTTATATGGAGATTGCTGCTAATCAATGTGTTGCACTTGTTGCATTACTTTAATGTAGTCTAGTGAAGTATTTCTAGACCAAGTCAGCTGTGTGGCATTAAGATAGCAATGTCTTTCGGTTTTCTCAACAGCTTTTGAACGGATTGCCATGACATTTTGTGCAGATATCCATGTCCTCTTGAGAAATGTAATTCTGGTGATTACTTAACTTTTCGTCCAGCACCCCCCGCGATCAAACTGTAAGCTAAAGATCATTTTACTTCCCTTTCTCTTCTTAGTAGAAAGAGTTGATAAACAATTATACATGGTTCCTCAGTTCTAAGTGACTTGCCAACCAATGGTGGAAGAAGTATTCAGATCCTTTACTTAAAAAAAGTACTAATACCACTCGGACACAAGTAAAAGTCCTGCATTTAAAATGTTACTTAAGTAAAAGTACTGTATGTAAGTTCAGGAAAATGAAAAAAAAGAATTAAAAGTAAAAGTACTTTCTCTTTGAAATGTCGTGGATTAGAAGTAGAAAATGGCATGAAAAGACTTCAAGTATCAAGTACCGCAAATTTCTACTTAATTACGGTACTTGAGTAAATGTAATTACTTTCCACCACTGTTGCCAACACCTTGAAATCAATCCACAATGCAAGATTAAACGTATAAATCCTTCTGCATGCTCTATTGAATTGCAAGATACTGCAACAGTAGCGTTACCAGCGGAAACATTGGTACAAATACAGGTTTGCCTCTCCTGCTTAACACTATACAGCTGTGTTAATAATAATTAAAACTGTGGACAAATGTCAGAATTGTAGACAGGCGCTGTCGCTGCTCTGTCTCTGTTGCTGGGAGTTGTGTGTGAGTGGATGGGGGCAGGGCTGCGTGGAGAGTAAGAGGAGAGATCCAAACACAGGCACGGCTTTACAGAAGAAATGGGTCATGTAACGCAAAATTAAACCACATCAAGATAAACAACATTGCTGTGTTTGTGGAGAGGCAGCGGATGCGAGGACATTAGGTGCACCGGTGCGACCTAGAGGAAAAATGTTAGTTGCACTGTAGAGCCCTGTGAGCTAACAGACACTAACTAGCACCGACTAGCACTGGTCACTGCTGTTATCTGAAAAACAACACACTAACGCTACTCTATCCCCTGTGACTGTCTACATCTAGAAACTACGCTGCGCAGTCCAGGGAACTGGCTTATGAACAGACAGTGGTTTACGGAGTGGTACATTGGCTTTTTTATGAACGGAATGGCGCATTTAAAATATCGCTCGATTACGCAAATTTGAACGTGGGAAGGCAAAATCATGATCGCGATTAAAATTCGATTAATTGTGCAGCCCTACCAGCGACTACCTTGTGAGGCATGTCTGGCAAAAAGTTATCTATAATCCATGCAGCTTGATTCAAAATCTTAGGCCACCTATGAGCTCCCTCAATAATTCTGTTTTTCAATTGCTCACAGATGGCAAACCTGACTACCCTTTAAAAATGATCATGTTTTGCTTTCTGCTCTTAATCATGTTGCAATGGTAAACCATTCTTAATGGTGAGCTATTTGCAGAGTGATTGTATGTACTTGAAAGACACACCTAGAAACAACACTTCCACTCTGACTTTAAGTCCTGAAGGCTTTATCATCTCTGTTTCACTTCCTCCTAATTGTCGTAAAGCAGTACTGTGGATATTTTATGGCCTTTGCCGCACAGAACACCACCTGTCCTTATCAGGAGTTTACTGGCTTTCATAGCAATAGAGATGATGGGCAGCTATTAGTGCCACGGTGATAAATGGATTCCCCTTCCAACAGTCAGCATGTCCATCCCTGTCAGAGCCGGCTGTCCTTGAACAAAAATGCAAATACTACAGGCTCTACAGAATAAAGGAGTAGAGACTAGGGATAGTGATAGAAGATAGTACATCAACTAAAAGGCTACACATAAAGTCAGCAACACGATAAAGGGTAATTTGGTTAAGCCACAGATGACTAGAGTATTTTGCAATCAAAACAGCAGTTTAAGGTGATTCCTCCAGCTTTGTTAAGCAGATCACTCCACGCCACAGAAAAGCCCAGCAAGGGGACTTAACAGTGGGCTATACTCAAAATAAGTTAGTTAATTCACCTTGTCGTCCAACTACAAGGCAAACGTGTTTATAGCTGTTCTCACCAGCCACACTCAAAAGAGGGTTTGAAAAGCCTGCCAGGACAGTAAGGGGTGGGACATGATAATTATTCAAATGGAAATTTGTGGGAGGCATGCATACTGTGGCACTTGTTTGTACTTAAGAAAATCAATTACTTTACTTCACTACTTACTTCCACACACCTTGCCAAATCTTTGTCTGAAGTGGGCATGATTGTCTGTTTCAGAAAATTACAAAAATATTCAGATGCAGCCCCCCCAATTTAACATTGGAAAGGTGTGACATGGTGCACGGGTTGCAGACACTGTTAGACCATCCAACAATACTGACTCATGATCCTGCACCTACTATTTTAAGCTCAGGAATTGACTTTCTTGCTCAACATGAATATGCCCTTTAGCCATATTAATGGTGATATTGTTAAATATTAATAGCTGTCATGCTCTATGAGGTAAAAACACACAACCATGTTACCTGATTTAGCTACTGCTGCTGCTATTTACTATTTAAAGTGGAGTACAGTACGTAAAAAAAACACGCACACAATTCCCATCACACATGAAATTTAGCGTTGTTCTCCACTCCTTTTCGGCTCACTCTTTGGACTCCATGTCCCAGCGGACTCTGACAACATCATCTGGCCTGATTCTTTACGAGTGCTTCATTCTGATAATGGAAGCCTCGGAGAGTTTCTTTCAGCTCTTCCAGTCCTCAAGATCCTTCAAAAGCACTCACACACATCACTTGATCTGTGATCCATGGCTTGCAATAACTGAGTCAAACAGAATCATCCAACTTTATCTTTTGCTGTACGCAGTACATCATGACGAGAATGTTTCTGATTTAGGATTAAGATTATGTTATAAAATGTTTGGTTAGACAACTTTAGGCCAAGACTTTGGTTTGACTGTGGATAATGAGAACATAGTGAGGAAGAAATTCTTTATTTATTCGTCAAATTAATCTGTTTTTGTCATCCAGCCCTCACAAACCAGTTAAATATTTTTTGGGTTACTCTGAAATCATCTTTACATACATACTGTACATACATACTATATGCTAATCATTTGATCATTATCTTTAAGTGTGCATGATACTCCACGTCATCAAGTTTTTTTCTGTCCCTCTGGAAATCCTTGTTTCCTATTACATTTATACATTACAAAATTGTTCTCCCAATTACGCTGTGGTTACATTTTAGTATATAAAATGTAACTATACATGTATCTACCATGCCATGGAATTCAAAGACCTTTGAACAGGGGTTTGCATAATGTCTGTGATTACGTTTAGACAACACATTCACACTTTTTGGCTTATGTTTCAAGTCACTGCCGAGTTCTTCTGTATTAAATCAAGACCATGATCTCTCCCTCTTACTGTTTATGTAGTTAATATTCTGGAGCAGAAGCAAATTGGACACAACCTTGATTTTCATGGCCCCACCGAAAATAACTATTGTGTAAGTAAAATATTGAGTTTAACACCAAATTTACATATGCTTAAACAACACAGATTTTTTTTTGACCAGCAAAAAAAGCTCATCGTCAACAACATTTTCAGTCATACCTTGTGTTTGAGGTGTCTTAGGGGAGAAGCATGTGTTTTCAGAATGTTTTTCAGTGTGAGACAATTTACTTCAACTTCCTGAGTTGATTCTTGCCTGCTTGCTTCTTGCATTTAGCCATTTTTTACTTCCATTATCCTGGCAGCCATGGTGACCAGATTTGTGATGCTGCTACAAAAGCCTCTAAAGACTACTCTTTTTCCAAGAAAATGTAATTTGCACAAGTAAATGAATGCCACTGTCTCAGTGGCATATGTTCAGAAAGAATCTTTAATGTGTGTGTAATATATAATATGAAGTGCTATTACTACCCACCAAGATGTACACTTGCTGCAGTCCCTCTGACAGCCCCAAATCTGCAAAATCATTTAGAGAGATTCCAAAACGCTTAATTAAATATTAATTAGCCTGCTAACTCAAGGACTGAAATATGTTAGTGGAAGGTGAATAAGCATGTGCCAGCAAGTTCATCTTCCTCTCTTTTTACTGTCATGATGATGTGAGAGAGTGAATGTGAAGAGTCCCTCCTTCTTAGTCACCTTCCCTTTGGTTCTGTCACCGAGTGCACACACTCTCTCTAAGGACACCTCCAAAATTAAAAGAAAAGAGGAAATCTCAGTTGTGGTGTAGGACTCTGTTCTCCAGTTCCTCCCATTTTACTTGCTTTACTGACCTTTTACAAAAAAAAACTATGTTAGTTACCAAGGATACCACAGGCAGCTCCTTTATGAGCCGACTGAATTTCTCCCAATTTGGAATCAAGCCAGCAGTTAGCGCACAAAGTAGCAGTGCGGACCATTATATGTCATCATTTTGTGGCTCTGTAAATCGAAAAGGACAGTGAAGAGGAGTTGCATCCAACTTGTTCCTGAGTCACTCCTATGTAATATAAAGGCAAAACACTGTGGACTTTGCTTTTTCTCCACCTTGTATTCTCTTACTGACCTTTTTTCTTATTCTAAAACTCCACTGAGTAAGATACTTCTGGCCAAATTGTATTTTTATGAAGGCTTTATCCCCAGAATTCATCTTGTGTGCACATACACATAGAAGTTTCCGTCATGTATTTCTGATACATTACAATTCAAGATGGTTGTTTATCTATTAGAAATTCAATCATATTCTTCATAAACACAACAACAATCATGTATAAATAAAAAGCCAAACCTGTACAATTCGTGGATAGTTCACAAAATCCCTCTATTCTCTCTATCAAATTCACACTTCAACGAACCCACAGCAACAGAAAAACTCTTCCATCTTTCAAAATGTTTTAGTGTACTTACTCCCGGCGAGAGGGCATGAGACGGGAGAAGGAATTTTTTTGTTTGCCTATAATCTGCATTAATTTTAGAAACTGACATATATTTTTTAAATGTTTCAAAAAACACCAAATATTTCAAGTATTTTATTCGCTAGCATGATAGTTGACGCAAGCTTTTATTTTGAAAAGTAAGAGAGACAGCCTATTGTTTAAAGTATTTTATTCCATATGCTTTTATTTTGAAAAGTAGAAGCTTGCCTATAATCTGCTTTATGGACAGACAAATATTTTTTAAGAATTCATAGCATGATAGTCGACGCAAGCTTATTTTGTTCCAGATGCAAGCTTTCATTTTGAAAAGTAGAAGCTCGGCATGAAACGGGCATGGGACGCTCCAAGTTGCAGCCATACACTCTTGGCCAGCGTTGGCCTTGGCCAGCGTTGGCCTTGGCCAGTGTCGGCCTCGGCCAACGGCGGCATGCATGACATCATGGGCCTCGCCAGCCACAGCATGTTTCACCAGCTCCCCCTGGTGGGGTCAGGTCGTATTTCCCCATGTGCCTCTCCTCTCTATGCCATTTTTTCTGCTATTAAGCTGTCACCCGCCGTTAGCGTATCATTGACTGCCATTCATTTTGGCGCACTTTTGACAGCAAATAACTTTGCATCTATTATCTATTACAGTGACTGTTATTGCCACTATTCATTTCAAAGATCCTGTCTAACGCCTCCCAATAGCTGTCCAAGGTTGCTTCCTAAAAGGGAGTTTTTTCCTCGCTGCTGTCGCGCTGTTTGCGCTTGGGGAACTACTAGAATTGTTGAGTCCTTGTAAATTAGAGTAGTTTGGACCTACTCTGTCTTAAGATAACTTGTTATGACTTGATACTATATCCCTATTTCCCTTCTACCTCTTCAAGCTCACTGGACAAGGGCTTCCGATAGAGTTAGACATCATACCCGTCGATCATAAGCCTTCATCTTTCCAACTGGTCTGTCCTTACCCCCATTACCCCCATTTCCCAATGTGCCTGCTCCCTCTGTCATCTCTCAGGCAATCTCTGCCTTTTCATCCCTGTGTTCGCAGGCTTCACACGACTCCGTGCACATACTGTACATCCCTTCATCCCTTCCTCTACCCTTCCTTCAGCTGTTCCTGGCCAATCGGCTTCTGCTCCCTTCCTTTCCAAGCTGGCCATGCTGCAATTCCAATGCCACATCCAGCAGCTCAAAGGGACCTACCTAATATCGTGCTCGACGATCATTAGCCTTCTTCTTTCCAACTGGTCTGTCCTTACCCCCATTCCCCCCTTCCCCCATCTCCACCCCCTTCCCTTCAGCAACACCCAAATGTTTTTGCTCACGTGTTGGCAACTTCTCTCTAGCCTCGGCGGCTCCAGTCACTCGGACCGCTTTGTCAGCCTCCATTGCTACCCCCAGCGGCAACAACCACTGGGCCTCCAGTACTTCTGGGTCCCCCGCCAGCGTCAGCCAGTGGTATCACGCCTGACGTCACAAGGCCTCAACGACCACAGCACTCATCACCAGCTTCCACTGATGGGGGTCAGCAAATATTTCCCCATGTGACTGCTCCCTCTCTCTGTCATGTCTCAGGCGTTCTCTGCCTTCAGAACGCTTGAGACATGACAGAGAACATCCCCATGTTCGCAGGCTTCAAAAGACCCCGTGCGTTCCTGGCCAATCGGCTTCTGCTCCATCCGCACTGCAATTCTAGGGACACATCCAGCAGCTAAAAGGGATTTACCTAATATCATGCTTGACGGTCCTCAGCCTTCTTCTTCTTTCCAACTGATCTGTCCTTACTCCCGTTCCCCTCTCCCCCCATCCCCCACATACCCTCATCCCCTCCCCCTCCCTTTCCCAACACCCAAATATAATTTGCTCCTTGTGTTAACAACTTTTCTCCAGCCATGGCAGCTTCAGTCACTCGGCCAGCTTTGTCTGTACATTGGCCTTCACCGGTCTCCCCCGCTATGCACCAGCTTATTCCCTTTGGCAATTCCATCTGCAATTTCAATTTCAAATTCTGAGGTGTTCAGAATTTGCACCGACTTTATCCGTCTATAATCCTCCTCATCATCCCTGGTTTATCAGACATCACCATCCACACCTCAAACTTTCTCATATTCACACTTAGAAGTTTCCTTCACCATTTATGTCTTCCACCTCAGCTCCCACCTCAACCCTACGAGCCACTAATCAAATACATCGGCTCCAGGTACGCCGACAAGGCATCTTCACAACACCCGTTTTTCACTCTTCCAAAATGGTCACTTGATTCAGAAACAACTGAACAGAATTCTCTGCATTTCAGCCATATCACCCAAACATTATTCCAGCCACTCTTTCCGCATTGGCGCAGCATCCACAGCCGCCAGATCAGGCATCACCCACCAAACTATTCAGTTCCCAGGCCGCTGTTCATCCCAGGCATACCGATCTTACATTCACAAACAATCTCAACGATCTCCGTCAAGCGCACGCACAACTCAGTTCTTCACAATCTGACACTTTTGGGGGTCTGTAAACTATTCGGGCATTAGTATACACACCCCTATGTTAAATTCCCATAGAAGCAGGCACATTTTTATTTTTAAAGTACAGTTATTTAATGAATCCAGGATACTATGCATCCCGACAAAGTTCCCTTGGCCTTTGGAATTAAAATAGCCACGCATCATCACATACCCTTCACCATACATAGATTGGCATGGTTTTATTTCAGTTGGCTTAATAGCTGGTTTGATTTGCATTGAGAGATGATTGTATGGAAAGTTCCACATGCCTATCTCTAGGTTTGGTGAAAGGTATGTGATGATGTGGGGCTATTTTAATTCCAAAGGCCAAGGGAACTTTATCAAGATGCATAGTATCCTGGATCCATGAAATACTGTAACTGGCCTTTAAAAATAAAAATCTGCCAGCTTCAGTGGGAATTTAGCATAGGGGTGTGTATACTTATGACCCCTGTATTTTAAAGAAAATGTATTTATTTACAATACATTATTCATTCACAAAGAAAATTGGTGTCTTTAAAAGGTTGGATTTTTGTTTTGAATAAAGCATTAAGATCAATTTCCAAAAGATGTTTTTTTTTTTCTTTTTATACAACTTTAGCAATCAAACTTTCTCAAGCCACTGTATGTACATGTATATTTAGATCAAACAAAGGAGAAACATGCACAAAGGGAATAGTCCTACTGTACGTTTAGCCAGAAGAAATAATTCAAGCTAAAAAAAAATAGCAGCTTACATCAGCAAGACTGATATTGTTTTCCAGGAGAAAGTAAATTGAATATAATTTGATTTTGCACCAGATGACATCAGAACACAAGATAACGAGATGGAATCTATGTTCCTGCCTGAGCACAATGTACCATAACCACAGAAAACCATGACTGATAATAGGAATATTCATTATAAGAGCAATTTTACTGCTGTTTATCTCACCTGTGAGCAGTGAGGGCAAAAATAACTCTAAGTTATCAAGTCACTCTTTACTGGCAAAGCACATTTAGATGTGCAATAGCATATTTGTACTGTACATTTCCAGGATTCATCTTCATGCAGGCTCATTTGAAAGATAGACAAACAAAATACCACTTATGGCTGAGCCAGCACAGCTGTGACAACAAGGTAATAATACTGATTACACTGATCCAGTGAAATAAAGGTCATTGTTGTGTTGCCAAAAGCTGTACACATAATGACGGTTTTGAAAGAGTCTAGCCATCATACTAAACAGCGCAATGACCCTAATGTGAATAAAAGAAATGGTGTATACTTCTTATAAATAAAACCACTTAAAATAAAAACAACTACAGTATATTTAGTCTGTTGTTGACAAAATGCCACTAGCCTTGTGTCTAAAATCATTCATCTGAGAATCTACACACCAGATTTTGGGGAGATTAAGTGACACTAAATCCATCATCCATCTGTGCCAGCCATATCATTGGCTCCTCATTCACATACTGTACAATACAGTATGTTGAGCAGCAAGCTTATCAGCTGTGCAGAAGAAAAGTACTTGTGGTTCTTTTTAAGGTTTGTCCCAAGTGAAGGTGGTGTACTTTGTGTACCCCAAGTTGTTCTCGAGTGAGGGGACAATGGAGCGGGAGACTGGGACAATCTGGGCAGCGGGGGAGGTATTGAATTTTTACCACACCGTTGTGACAAAAAGAGAGCTGAGCCGAAAGGCAAGGTTAGACGCAGCGGGCCTGGGTTCAACTCCAACCTGCGGCCCTTTGCTGCATGTCATTCCCCCCTGTATTTCCCCTATCATTTCTTCGGCTGTCCTGTCAATAAAAGCCTAAAAATGCCCAAAAATAATAAAAAAAAGAGATGCTCAAATCATTTTTTAGGAGCTCAGAGTAGAGCTGCTAAAAGGAGCCAGTTGAGGTGGTTTGTGCATTTGGTAAGGATGCCCTGTGGGCGCCTCCCTAAGGAAGTGTTCCAAGCACATCCAGTTGGGAAAAGGCCTCGGGGAAGACCCAGGCCAGACCCCCGATAAGGGGATGATAATGGCTGGATGGATGGATGGATGGATGGATGGATGGATGGATGGATGGATGGATGGATGGATGGATGGATGGATGGATGGATGGATGGATGGATGGATGGATGGATGGATGGATGGATGGATGGATCAATGGATCAATGGATCAATGGATCGATAGATGGAACTTTGCATTGGCCTAGAGCAAAGTAAATATCATTGTTAGGGAAGCTACTTTGACAGCATAGCTTTACGGGCTATTACTTCACGCTGGAAGAAGTTGAATGGCATCAAAGCTACTAGATTTTCTAAAAGCTCAACAACAACCTTGTGGTGAAGTTATTTTGGTCAACTGCTGTTGAGAATAAACTTTCAATCTCAATTGTTATTGCACTGGATTACATTTTTGAGACCGGAATTCCTATTCCCAGTATGTTACATATACACTTACAGTCCTTTTAAAGACTATAGGTCTGCCTACAGTGCAATGACCCAGTTGGTGGTCAGATGTGGAATTTAGTGTCTTGCTCAAGAGCAATTTGGCAGTGATGGGTTGCCATAACTCAGTTTTCTATTTCACAGTTTGAATACAAAATTGTTTTAGTGCTGGGGGTTAGATCACTAACTTCTCAGCATCTACCAGACCTGAGAGAATTCCAGATATGAAATCACATTGAACCACATCCAATAACATCTCCATCATACAATACTCTTGGATAATGAGTTTAGAATTAACTGACAACATGCTCACATTGACTAATCAGGGAGCACTAAGAGAATTCCCGGTGGGCCGGTCTGTTTTATGGATGCTGTCCCTAGGCTGCCTGCACTCGCAGCCAACTCTTATTTATTTATTTATTTATTTATTTATTTATTTATTTATTTATTGTTGCAGCCCACCGTTTGCTACATACATGCAGCCCACAGTCTGGTAATTATGACATTATTATGTTTTGACAACCCCGATCAGCGGCACTTTGCTAAAAGAAAACGACAAATGTCACCTGTTAGAGGATGTAACCGCATGCAAAAAGAAGCTATAAAGGCAAGGCAGCTTTATTTGTATAGCACATTTCAGCAACAGGGCAATTCAAAGTATTGGCCGCCAAAACAGCGAATAATTGGTGCAAAATCGGTGCTGAAAAGGCGTCAATTGAAGAAAATGACTAGAAAGTGACTAGGCCAGATGTGCTAAACTGAGCAACTTTTTCATTAAAACCAGCTTGCAGTTTGAGAGTAAACCGCCAATGGAGACGGTGACAAGGGTAAGCAGCAGTCATTCAAACATAACACAACATTGCCTGCAAATCACCATTGAAGTTTATGAATCAAACTTTTCTTGTAGCTCTTTAGCAGCAGCCACTAGTCCAGTTTGCTGCTAACAGTGACTATGAAGACTCAAGTACCAGCCATGAGCCCATAACTACAGTGTGTATGAAAAGTGCCAGATGATTCAGCACTACATTAATGAAACTGACTTGACTTGATCAGCACTTGAAAGTGTTGTAAAAAGGAGAGATTTGTGGAGAGAATTATGACAATATTTTTAAAGGTCCCGTGGCATGAAAATGTCACTTTATGAGGTTTTTTAACATTATTATGCATTCCTTCAGCCTGCCTGTGGCCCCTGAGTGGCTTGAAATGGCGATAGGTGTAAACCAGGCACTGGGTATCCTGCACTGCCTTTCAGAAAATGAAGCTCAGATGGGCCGATCTGGAATTTGCTCCTTGTGAGGTCATAAGGAGCAAGGTTACCTCCCCTTTCTTTGCTTTGCCTACCCAGAAAATTTGGCCCGCCCATGAGAAAGAGAGCGGCCTCACGGCTTGCAAACAAGCAAAGTGGCAGTTGGTCAAGGCGACACCCCCACCCTCCACCTTGCCCCCCCTTTTCTTCTCCTCAATAGCATTTAAAGGTACAGATACAGAAATGGCACATCTTAATTAAGGCTTATTATGGGACTGGCTTTAGTGGCTGTAATTTTGCACCAAGGCTGAATTTGGTGAATAGACTTCAGGTACAGAATTAGGGACCACTGAGGCTTATAAAAAAGCATCCAAAAAGCAGCATGCAATAGGACCTTTAAATTAGATTTAGTGTCAGAAGCAGAGCCAGTAGTGTGCAAGGGATAGCTGGTGTCAGTGTGGAAGGCACATCTAGACTGTTGTACCACAGTGTGTGAACAAGCAAACGCAATCAGATTAGTTACAAAATAACCACTATCTAAATCTACATTGTGAACACTTACTGTATTTGCACTGAATTGGAAATCATTTTTTACAGAAACACACTGAATTACAAGGCTGTAGAGAACAGGGTGCTATCATTTCTTCGGCTGTCCTGTCAATAAAAGCCTAAAAATGCCCAAAAAATAATCAAAAAAAAAGAGATGCTCAAATCATTTTTTAGGAGCTCAGAGTAGAGCTGCTAAAAGGAGCCAGTTGAGGTGGTTTGTGCATTTGGTAAGGATGCCCTGTGGGCGCCTCCCTAAGGAAGTGTTCCAAGCACATCCAGTTGGGAAAAGGCCTCGGGGAAGACCCAGGCCGGACCCCCGATAAGCGGATGATAATGGCTGGATGGATGGATGGATGGATGGATGGATGGATGGATGGATGGATGGATGGATGGATGGATGGATGGATGGATGGATGGATGGATGGATGGATGGATGGATGGATGGATGGATGGATGGATGGATGGATGGATGGATGGATGGATGGAATTAGTACAGAATTAGGGACCACTGAGGCTTATAAAAAAGCATCCAAAAAGCAGCATGCAATAGGACCTTTAAATTAGATTTAGTGTCAGAAGCAGAGCCAGTAGTGTGCAAGGGATAGCTGGTGTCAGTGTGGAAGGCACATCTAGACTGTTGTACCACAGTGTGTGAACAAGCAAACGCAATCAGATTAGTTACAAAATAACCACTATCTAAATCTACATTGTGAACACTTACTGTATTTGCACTGAATTGGAAATCATTTTTTACAGAAACACACTGAATTACAAGGCTGTAGAGAACAGGGTGCTATTGCAGAATCATACTAAAGTTTTAATTACCTTATTTTAATATAATGTCAGTCGTGAAATAAAGTGTGCTGGTCTAAGGCATGTAACTCCAGGGCTGACAAATGAGTCCCACTCCGGCCCTGACTGACAACCACAATGGATTGATGAACCGCAGTGAACGTATATGAAGAGTGATCTGTCAGTGTGAGAGAAATTAATAAATGCTTGCCTGTCTAAAGGGATTGCGTTTATGAGCTGTTTGGCAGCATTACAGTATGCTCAAATAGAGACACAATTTCTTAATGATCCTTCTAAATATAAATACACATGGATGCACAAGATTGGTCACAGGTTTAATAAACTTCGTAAAAACTTCTCAGTAAAAATATATTAATGGACAGTATAAATATCCATGTGCACAGATGAACCAAATGCCAGACCTTGAGTGGCATAGTTATCCTGCAAGAGCAGCAACTTGCTTAATGTTCATGTTCATCAACAACATGATGTGTGTTTGTGTGTTTGCAGCCTCTCAGCTCCATCAACAGGAAACCCATTAACTCACTGCTTGGTAAATGTTCATTGGCCCTTTGTTCAATCTTGATGAATAATGCCCCCACACACACACACACACACACACACACACACAAACACCCCTCCATTGTTATGCCAAACACAAAGCATAATTTATGCCACACTAAAGTCACTCAGGCCCTTTCTTCTTCTTGTCATCAAAGAGTGCTCAGTAAATAGGATGACATGCTGGGAAAAGCAAAATAAAATTTAGATCGCTATCTGTGGACTGCTAACTAATCCATCCATCTATCTTTGTCAAATTGCACAGGAAAGTGCAACATACCAATACCGCAGCTGAGGTATAAAAGTTGTGTATTCTCAGCTTTTCAGGAAACAAGGGTTTCAACAGTTTTCATCAACCTTAAGTTCATAAAACTCCCTACAAACATCAATATCTGTAAACAATTTCAAGAAACATCAAATGTTTTTTTACAAAAAAAAATTAGTATGCAAATCATTCAAAACATCAGCAGAACAGCCCAAAACAACTCCCTTCGTAATCTAATTTTCATTTGTGAAAACATTTGACTGGATCTCATTGTTTTAGTGTTTGATCCATTAATCCCGCTATGATGCATAGTTGGATCTGGTTCAACAGCTCACTGATTATTTCCATCGGCAAATCTGATTATGTAAGTGGCTCACTACAGAGACAAATAAATCCACAAGATTAATTAAATCCCAGACCATGTGTCAGTGAATTATGAATCTGTGTGCTGTTTAAAAACATGTCGAAGTTTCAAATACTATTTTTGCTAACCAAATGCCCTGGAAGGGCTGCAGGTATATATTCATGGTCCCCAGAGGATGAATCCTACAGATTTTGGTGAGCCCCCAATTTTCCTTCTAGTGCCAACAGCAGGTCAAAGTTCTCAATTATCAAGTGAAATATATCAACTTTACCGACAAGAAATGTTAATTTTAGTTATACATTTACATTTCACATTTATTATTGACTAGTTTTAAAATGTTTTAAACATTTTATTTAATTTACTTGTTTATTTTAATGTTAAAAATAAATTTCAATTCAACATCTGGTTGATGGAAAAAAATTCATACTGACAATACTAATCAACCGCAAATATTTAAAAACCATCACTGCAGCTTTGAAATGAAGGTGAATTAAAGGCAAAGGGAAAAAAATGTGATGCATTAGTTCAAGTAACCTCTACTATCAGGGTGATAAGGCACTTCACAATGTCATCAATTTACTGAAAAGTAGTGGGATCAAAGATGCTTATGGCTGAGTAAAATATATCCTGCAGTAGGCAATATTTGGTCATGACTTGCAAGCTCAAGACAGTGTTGAAGAGTATACTTTACATGTTGAATTAATACTGGCCATTGTCTCTATAATTAGGGTTTAGTCAGCCTTTATTGATTGACAAAGAGACAAGAGACAAACAACAAGCCACTGTTTCTCTCCTCCCTTTGACTTTTCTGTCCCCCCTCCCCAACACACACACACACACACACACACACACACACACACACACACACAGAGCACCCAACCACATTATTAGTAGACACTGAGTGTGTCTCTCACTTCATGTGCTTCTGTAATAGAAGTCAAACAGACAGCCAAACAGGAAAGAAACTGAGCTGTGGTTGATAGTACAACACAGCATCAAAGATTAACTTGCCAAATGACTTCTCCCAGCATTTTTATGTAATGGTGCTCTGAAATATTTTCATTAATAGCATGTTTTACTCTGGAATAAGTGCTTGTGGGCAATGGTTGATTTTAAATTTAAATATTGTAAAGTTGAGAGTGGTTTGCCTTCTTTGTAAGAAACAGCTGTAGTTGCTTGTAACATTAAATGTGTCTTGGGTGGTTTCTAGCCCCTCTAAAATGTAGCGCTCTCTGTAAACTGGGTATGATCACATGATTATTCAATTCAATGTTTCATCCTATTACGTACCAAACACACCTTCTGCCCTGATTAAGCATTCCTTTACATGCATGAACTGCCTTTAATTTGATTTGCAGTGGCCTAGCAAGAAATGTCCAATCCTCCACATTTCAGCGAGGTGGCCAACAAGTGGGATGTGAATAGTGTCTGAGAGAGTGGAGCTGAGGCGTCACATCATATTACCTGAGGATGCGTCAGCTAGGTCAGGTCATCTGTGTCTGCTGCTGCGGGTGGATGCACAAACTGCACAAACCAAGCGCTGTCTCTCCTGGGATGAACTTACATGCCAGCCTCACAAAAATATTCTCAGACGTGGAGGGCGGGTCAATGTGGGAGCAGTGTGTAAACTCGGCTCATCATTGACACACCAGTTGGCAGAAAGCATTTGAAGGCTGTGGCTAATCCTGCTGCCATCAAGCGTGATTTCCTCCCTCAAATCCCTTGCAAAAGCTTACGGGTGTGATCACACCTACACTATATTTCTTTTAGTCTGACCCTTGGTGAGAAAGTTTACTTTAATGCAGTTATGTGATGTTTTTTTCTTGCCCTACATCCCATCCATCTTCCACAAGTTCACTGATAGTTAAGCCAGGCTATATTTGATTTGCAAATGTAACACTGTCTCTTGCTGCACCAAGCTTTTCCATTCCTTTAGCACTGTCTTTTCTTAGACGTCTCTTCCCACTGTTGTGAATAAATCATTCATATTTGACTTTTGAATTATTGAACATACAACATATTACTCTCAGTGAAGGTAAAAACTCACTGCAACCAAAAGAGATACTAACTTTTTAGGGAAGCCTTTGCCAAAATTGCATGCTTGAGAAAGAGCAGGCCAACATTGATATAAATATATATAGTAACTTCTATTTTATTCACTTCCCAACACTCAAACTGGACTCTTCTGCTGTGACTGGGTCAATGCTGTGGTGTGTTAGCTTAAATTTGCAGTGTTGAATCTCTACTTAAAGAGGATGGAGGTGCTGAATGGTACTCATCCATAAGCATGGCTTTCACAGCCACATTTACACATACAGTACAAAATCAATACCACTAAAACGTATTCTGCAGTTATTGTGACGGGACCCAGGCCACAAGACAGGCAACCTAAGTCCGTCAACAGCGTGCTGTTATTGTGAGAGAGGTTACTTAACAAAGGGATGTTATTGCTACAGTATATAAGCATATTGCAGGGGGAGAAAGATGGCAATTCAGATTTGCAATTAATGTAAGACTATTTTCTATTATTTCAGCACAATGTAATTCAAAAAGTCCAAAGGTAATTTCTCCTCCATTAGAATAAACAATAAAACATGAGGTAATAAAACATGAGGCAGCATTGAGTCACCAACTGCCGAGTCCGAGTCAAATCTCGAGTCCAGTGAAGTCTGAGTCACTAAAGAAGAAGAACTTTTCTTGCTGAACCACTGTCACATATATAGACAGACTGCTCAGAAAGTGTAAACAATCTTTAAACATTTGTTTGAATATTTAAAATGTCTTTTGCATTTTCAGTGTTATATAAGGCAACATTTAACCACAAAAAAACTGCATGTGTAAATATAGTGACATTAGAATGAGACTGTAAAATTAAACCATAGCTGGATGACCAACTGGGCAAAGTGAACACCTGCCAGGGGCCACACCTGTGTGTATGGTGTGAGGTAATTTGGTTAATTCCTGCATGGTTAAAGGGGCACTCTGTGAATTTTAAACATTATGTTCAGTTTATTCATCACAGTGAGTAGGCACTGTGAAAAGAAGTATTCATTAGCTCTAGAGGAAGCTTTCTAAAGGCGTGAAGTTTAAAATACATGAACAGGAAATGTAGGTTTCAGTGTTTTGAGGGCTTGGCCAATGCTTAAGTCACTCAGAATAGGTCATGCTATGCTGCATCAATTACAAACTGGCTCTTGTCAGTGCTGGAGTAACAGTTTAACTAATCTTGAGAAAATATCTCTTTCAGATTCCGCAATAACGTTGCAATGAAGGTTTGTTGTTATGCCAGCTTTGTTTATTCACACCGAACCAAGCAAAGTGTGCATACCGGTTATGTGATTTCACACAGAATTCCAGTATTGACGTCTATACAACAGTGTCAGCACCCAGTGTGTGTGAGCCAATTAGCTGTTAATCAACCGAGTGAACCCGACCTGATCCCTCAAACTTCCAACTTTAGTAGTATTGTAATTGTCAGTAGAGAGAAGGACAAACACCGCTGACGCGCCTGTGTGTGTGTGTGTGTGTGTGTGTGTGTGTGTGTGTGTGTGTGTGTGTGTGTGTGTGTGTGTGTGTGTGTGTCTGAGAGAGGGGAAGAGTGAGCAAGTGGAACAGAAGGTTACCAGCAAGGTTTCTGTAAGTTATTAATAACTTTAGCTACTAAGAACGCTGCTTTGTCACTTTTTGACCTGCCTGTAGGTCGACTCACACATGTAGTCCCAATATGCTTTCCTTTCCTACAGATGCCGGTTCAGCAATCTGACTACCTCCGCTGCCAGCTTAAACGCACAATAACACAGTTTCCCATTCCGTTTTCTAAACTTTCACAAACACAGCAAGGTGGCTTTAAGGCACATCAGTCCCATCTTGAACAGTCCGTGTGAAAGGGGCTCCTGTCTTGTAAAGTATAAGTGTCCTGGGTCCAAATGTAGTTTTAAATCTTCATTATTTCACTTTATACTATAGGGGCCTACAACTTATTTTTGCCCTGGGCCCTGACATGTTTTAATCGGGTTGAATAAACTTGTGTTAAAGTGGATGGTGAATGTCAGAGATTCTATATTCTACCAGGGTGACAGCAGTTTCTCTAAAAACATCTGTTGAAGCCTGTCAAGACCCTACAGGATCATAAATCCATTAGCCCCAAACGCTAGGGACCACTACTCTAGCATCACATTGTCTATATTGACATATGCAGCATCAGCCCTGTAAACCTAAAGGAGCTCTCTGAAGACAATCAATATCCCTCTGCAGCAGAGCACTATAGTCATCAGGGACTGCGTAACCTGTCACAAACAAACCCGTTCAATCCTGAGCCTCATTTGCAGCACTCCCTACTGTTCAGTTTAATTTTCCAATGCATGTCCTTGGGAAGCCTAAATGGCAGTGCGAGAGCCCTAATTACTGCTAATTATGGGTCTAATTGGCAATTCCCATCCTAATTAATTATCTCTTTGTTTTCCATTGTGGATCATATGTTGTACATGCTCTGCATTGTTTAACTATAACAAGCCTGTTTTCATGGAGATCAACGTAAACAGTTTACAGATCTGCATGCACAGCTTGTGTAGGGATGAAAATAATCCCAAACTTTTAAAGTTTTGTGATTGACAATAAGCAGAGAGATGTGGGAAAGATCTTCTGAATGGTGTGGTTTAGGTGGGTGTGCAGACTTTAATGTCATGGTACCGGATTCAATCACCTGCTCTACTTTTTTCAGACATGCTCACTCACAGGTGGGTGCATTTGTCCTGTCTGACCTTATCACAGCCAATAGAGGCCATGAGACCCGACAATGCCAGTTTGCCACTTATCCACCACCGGAATACATAAAAAAGGCCTGGTTTGACACATGGACATATTTTATTACTGCAGGTTAGTTTGTTTGAATCTAGATGATGTCCTCCTTGTATGTTTGTTGGTGTGCTGGATGCAACAGAATGGAACTGAGGGAACTGCATCCAGCCGATGCCAAAGCAGGGCCACTAACATCACCCGTGATCCGACACACCCTGCTCAACACCTCTTCAGGTTCCTACCTTCTGGTAGGAGATTCAGGACCATAAAAACCAGGTTTACTAGACTGAAAAAGTGTCTTCCCCCAAGCAGTGAAACTGTTCACAATTATTAAACCAATGTATCAACCTCCAAGATATTTATTATTTATCTTTATTACTGAGGCTGCTAAATGAGAATGTGCAATACCTTATCTGTTATTTTTTTTAAATGTAATTTTTTTTTTTTTTTACTTTTACATTTTTAGTGTTTGTTGTGATTCAACTGGTTCTACACTGACTGAAGAGGCTTGTTCATGGCCTAACTCAAGAGTAAGTGGCCACACTGTCCATCCATTTGTGGCCTATGTGACCTCTTACCTAACCCCCTGAAGGGCTTGTAATCTTGTTACATTCTTTCCAACCAGCACAAAACACGTTCATACCTTTGTCAATCACACTAAATCACAGAATGTAACATCATTAGCTCGTTGGGCACACTTGAGTCCTTAGTGCTCAACGCATCCACAAGTAGGAAACATGCATAATTCTGAGTTTAGTGGGGGGTTCATCAATGCTATGAGCCTCTGTCTTCATTGTGGTACTGAGGCTGAACAATGACACCATCACTTTTTTCCATCAATTTCATGGTGGATTATTGTGGGAGCAGTAGATATGTTTCCTTTGTCACAAGCAATCAGGCTGAGCTCTGGCATTATGAGCTATGAACTTTCCCCATTTTGAATGTGGAATTTAAAGCAACTTACTATGGGGCATTTGGGAACTACCTTGAATGAATAATTTTGGTACAGTGATGCAAAACACCAGGATGTCAAAGCTCATATTCAGGCCCATATGTGTAGTGAGACAGCAAAACAACATTTGTAGTTAAGTTTTCTCAGAAGTGAACTTCACCTACAGAACTTTTTATTTAAGGGGCGCAATAATAGGGAGCAGTGCTATGTGTCTTTCACAGAAATGTAGGACGATGGGAGCAGCTGTAAGGTCGATGGGCGCTAATCCTAAATGCGTAATTAGTCTACAAGAAACACTGCTCATGGTCCAGTCAAGCAAAAATAATTAAGCATGGTATAAATTAATCACAGTCTGCGAATTCATTTTCTGGTTCAGGGATTTCAACCGCACAGACAATCAGAGGAACGGTTCATCTGGAATTAGGAATTTAAATGTCATTCTTTGGCGTAAAAAACATATTCATTAATTAATGTGAACTGTTCAGGCCCTCAGTGTACCTATAGAGCAGCTTTTAAAAGACAACATATATGCGATTAATATTATCAGTTTCATTTCAAACGCAGGGTGCACTACATGCGTAATGTCGTGCCATTGCAAATTGACAAATTTGGCAACTTACCTATCGACGCTGATCACGCACAGGGTCATGATGGAGGCAGTGCAGCACATTACATCCATGCCGATGAAGATGTTGCAGAACACCTCTCCAAAAAGCCACTTACCCCCAGTGAGGTCTGTCACTATTACAAACGGCATTACAACTATGGCCACTGACAGGTCCGCCACTGCGAGAGAGACCAGAAGGTAGTTTGAAGGTTGCCTTAGTTTCTTTACCACGCACACCGCGATCACCACCAGCGTGTTTCCCATGACGGTGACGGCCGTGATGATCGCCAACATCACCCCAATAATGATCTTCTCCGGGCGTCCGAAATCCTGCAGCTGCTCTCCGCATGTCTCGTTCCACATGGTTGTGGGACTGATGGTGACCAGGACGTTGTACATGAGCTGCAGAGTGCCATTGATAACTTCGGAAATATCCTCTTTCTTGGTAAAAGTGAGCTCAATTCCCGAAGTATTGAACATCACGACAACGTTTTCTCGGAAGGGGTGCAAGGGACACCTCGAAAGTGCGCTCCAATTACGCGCATATTTGGATATGTGTAACCTGCTCTCTACTGTTGTCCAGCTGTTTTAGATCGCGACTGTTGCAGCTGCACCACATCGCGACTGCCAACAACTCACACAGGCTTCTTGACTGCTTTCTGTTTAAGAATGATCCGTCTAAGTGTTATAGGTGCGCGCTCCATCCCTTCGGGGGCGAAATAACGCCTACTCCAAAAGTATGACATTTGAAAAAAAAGTTATAGAATCTAAACATGCCGGAGTAGTTGTTTCTCAGTTCACTAACCGGACAAATATGGACTGTTTGGGGAAGATCTATCCTTGTGACGCATCACTTAGGGTGCACAGACAGGGAGGGATTCGGCAGCGGTTTCAAAGTGGATTCAATGAGTCCAAGCGTGCGAAACCATAACAGTTTAGTGGTTATTTGGGCATTCTCTTAGCTGTACTCACTGTCTTGATCATAGAATAAAGATTATAGCACGAGTTTCCTTGTGTGCCTTTTCATTAAAATAATCAATCTCATTGCACAGGTAGCCTACTGCACTTGTGTATAATGACAATAAAGGCATTCTATTCTATTCTATTCCATAATCTAGCGTGTGTCTATTTTATATCATGGCTGTTAGTTAATCACAAAAATCCCCATAATACACATATCTCAGGACATATGTGTAGTATGCGGAGATATGTGTATTATGTGGGATTTATGTGGGATTTTTGTGATTAACTAAAAATCCCTCAGGAGATATGTGTATTTATGTGGGATTTTTGTGATCGTCTCTGTGTTGTTATAATTGTCCGAATGGGCTGGATGGAAACCTCTATGACAGATTTGTGTTTAAACACAGCCAAGCCTTTTTTGGAGAAAAGGAAATCATGCAGTAGCCTAAAGTTTGCTTTAAAAAAGAAAAAAAGATATCCCTGCTTTCCCACATGCCTCTAGAATTTGAAAAAGAGACAGGAAATGAACCTCATGGCATTTTGCCAATGCCCCCAACTAGCAAAAACCCATCAATAGAACATCTCATTCAAATTTTGAGACTCAAACTCAACTCTTATACGCTTTTCTATTGTGCTAATGCCTTTCTTGGTTGCCTTTGCTCCTCAAATGTAGCCTCTGAAGACAAATCTAAAGAGAAAGTCCAGCCTTGCTGATGATGCTGAAAGAGGACATACAGTAGGGGAAAAATTCTCAGGATTTTGGCTGCTTCCATCATCGTCCAGACAGCAACAGCTGTGGTGTGTTTGTCCCCCTGGCTCTGGAGGGGCCAGTGCTGTTTCCCACAATTCTCTTATAGCCTGTCATCACTGCTCTTCCTCACATGCGAGCCACCACAGCCATGGCCTTTTAGTCACCATTACCTACTACTCAGTCTGACAGACAGGACAGTAATGATTGTCACATCAGATTAATGCTACTGACCATTGGCAGTTTGTGCCAGACCTTCTGCTGTCAGGTAGATTTGGCCCATTTTACGTCAAGAAAATTACCAATGCGTAGTCAGAGGAGACAAGTCATGTTTTTAGGGTGGAAAGCCTTTGAGGCAAGTTCTCAGGGCTTATGCAAAACAACCTGTCAACACGTCAGTGTCTCTTTCAGCCCCTCCAAGGGTCTAAAGAGAGGTTACACCTGCTTTGGGAGCAATAAGGAGAGATGTTTAGGAGAATGAATGAAATGAGAAATTTAAACCAAACTGCTGCAAACAGTTGAGCTATTCCATCTTTGTTGAAGCAGCCACATAGACAGGCATTCAACCGTGATGAATTTAGTTTTAGCTTTGTGGTAGTTTTGTGTGTCTTTGTGGTCATTTTGTATCTCTTTGTGGTCTTTTAGCTTTTTTGTGTAGTCGTTTTTCATCTTTCATCTTGTTGTTTCATGTCTTTTTGTTGGCCTTGGTCTCTTTGTGATTTGGGGTCTCTTTGCGGACATTTTGAGTTTTTGTGCAGGTTTTTTTACCTATTTTGTTCCATTTATTTTTCTTCATGGTTGTCTTGGTAGCTTATTGACTATCCAACAAGAAACAGTCACTTCAAAGGTGGTCCTGGCCCAGGGGCCCCTACAGTACGTTCAGTTGTGAGTAGGGATAAGCATTTTTAGCTGTGACAGCTAAAAATGCAGATTAGTGTGTGCCTTTATTAAAACGTGATGTGGTAGAAAATAAACTTGTCAAACTCCATTTGAAGTGCAACCCAAATTTCAATAAATCTATCTATCTATCTATGCTATCTATGATGATGTAGGATATAATAGACAGACACACCAGGGATCAAAATATATTGCTCAAGTGTTTAGGGGATAAACCTTAAAGTCATTCCAACAGTTAGCACAAGAATTTAATTTACCAGCCCATGATTTTAAAAACTAAGACATCACCTTAAGAAACATAAGGAGTGGGAGAATATCTGTAAAGCCCTATCAAAAGTAGAAGAATTACTAATGGCATATACTGAGGGAGAGACAAAGAAAGGGGTTATACCAAATTGTATAAGGTACTACAACAGGAATCCAACAAAAACAATTTGGATTTCAAGGGAAAATGGGAAGGAACATTCAAAGCAGGACACAAGGTAACTCAGCCCAAAATGGAGGGAGTTTGATTGGAAGATCAAAAGTAGGTATTTTAACACTCCATCTATTACCTCAAAGTACAGTAATACTTTGGAGAGATGTTAATGGGGTTGCAGATTAGTGGGGGACTTTACACATTTTTTTTTTAGATTTTAGATTTTTGGAAGAATATCCAAAAGGAAATAAAACATGTTTTGGGTATTGACTTTAATTTAGATCCAGCATTGTACATATTGGGTAATGTCATAGATAGTAACTTTACTTCCTTACTGAGAATTCTGCTTTTAATAGCAAAGAAAGCAATTACAGTTTCTTGGTTGAAGCCACAGCCTCCCAGTATAACGGAATGGAGATAAAGAGTAAAGAGTGTGCTCACCATGAAGAAAATCACAGAAAGGTTGCAGCTCAAGTCATACAGGTTTAATCAAAGATGGTTACCATTAATACAGATAATGTCACTTTATTCACCTCTTTTTTAATCTTATTTTGTTCCACTTTAGTTTTATTTTTACACCTAATGCAGTACATTTGACATTAAAGGTATGTACTCATTGCAACATCTTCTGCATGTGCTACATGCTCATGTTCCCACCGTTTAAGGAGGAAGGAATATTTGAAGATAGGATATGAGGGCATGATTATATGTTTGTACTTAAACTGTAATGTACATGTGTGGGGCTGCTATGTTTGTAATTTCATGCGAAATAAAAAAGTAAGTTTTAAAAAAACAAAAAAGTGGTGTGGTTTGTCAGAAGTAAAAGCATCATTTTAACCAATTACAGGAAATTACCTTAAAATGCAAAACTTATTTGTATCCCCCTTGCAGCCAAAATCCCCGGTGGCCTGTTTGGATGTTGGGTGACTAAGACTCTGTCCAATAAACAAGCCCCATGGTAATCCATGTGACTTTTGCTCACAAGCACTGGAACCATTCTAATTGGGCAGTTAGAACAAAAATATTTGGTAAACATCTCCTATAACAGGAATTATGCAGGCTGCCATCACATTTTACATTTTGACCTAATTACGCCAGCATGTTGGTCATTTTCTGATGTTTAAATGTCAGAGCACAGCGCCAAAAGCAAGCCATCAGGTCTTATCCAAACAATCTGTATTAGAAATGATAGGTAAGAGCCCATATGTATCTCTGACATGAACTGGCATAATGTTATCAGTCAGTCAGTTGAATTCAAATGTCTGCTCTTTAGAAGTAGATTACAGCTGAACGCAGACAGGTGGAGATTGTCCTTCTTCACAGGCATGGGGGATGGATAAACATTGTTTATCTCATTTTCTTGGCAGCTAATTGAGGATTTGCGAACATTACCTTAATAAAGTGACACACGGAGTATGAACTAATTTCATCATGTTAACAAAATATGGAGAAAGAGTGGTGCAGAATATGGAAAAACACATTGGTTTCTGAAGTAACTGGCCACTAATTTTGTGCTGAACACAAACATCAAGATCACTTCCAAATGACAAACACACAATATTATAAAACCATGGATTTTATTTTAGTATCAGCCATATAATTCAAATAGGTTTGATTCTGCTATTGATTTCAGCTATTTTACTAGCTTACTACAGCCAAGAGGTTTCTTGTATCTTAAACCCCTTTATCTCAATTTCATAGAATCTCAATGCATATATTTTATCAACCTTTGTTTACTCAGAGTCATAGGAGAATAAAGTCAGTATCAAACAATAGGCTATAAATAGAACATTGATCACATCTTACAGTACATCGTACAACAAATCAAATCAACCTACTGTACATCTGTGCAGTTAAAGTGCAATTGATTGAAAGTAGGCCTGCACGATTCGAGGGAAATGATGAATCACGATTTTTGTGCGTCTGTTTCGGGGAAAGGGGGCTGGCGTTCTCCGTCACCTTGTTAAGGTAAGCTAGGTTAGCCTCCTTGTGTTCGTTTCTCAAATGTAGACTACTTTCTAATTCGTGGGCTATTTCCCTGTAATAAACTGTCCACATATTTTACCACCTTTTGCTTTTATCTGACACTTTCCATGATAGCACATGGAATGTATTTCTGGGTTCCCAGTCATATACACGTCACAAGCCTGTAACGTTATTTGCTCTATGAAAGACATTGAGAGAGCAATCATTATGGCACCTATAGCACATTATTGCGCATCACCACAAGCCTGTACACGTAGAGGCCTCAATGAAGAGAAGGGAGAGCTTTGCAGTGCTTGGGAGCGCTTTAAAACCTATTTTATACCGTCTGTTTAAAACTCACAGAAGAAAGTAGTGTTTGTAAAGCAGTCGGCTCGTAAAATTAAATGAGAATCAAAGTTAAAATTAAAATTAAAGTCAAAATTAAATCGTGACCAGGGTGAATCGAGATTGTGATTTTATAACGACTATGATCGTGCAGGCCTAATTGAAAGTGTGATTTTGAGGGGAAAATAAATAATAGTGATGACTTACAGTAAAAAGTCCACTCACAGCTTGTATGTGATTGCTTTTTTCAGAAAAACTCATTTAAAAAAAGACTTTGTCTTGGAAAATAAAAGTAGGTATTCAAAATACACATTGCAGTGCATCAAAGAAAAATGTCATGTCATGTTGTTGTTTTTTAACACATCCTAATAAATCCATTAGCAAAAACGTTAGATCATAATACATATTCATCCCATTTAAAAATCCCATTTGCTAAGTCATAGCCACAGTAACAACAGGCCTTTAGGTTTTGTATCAATAAATATGTTCTGGCTTTTCTTCTTTTAACATAGACTTTATATTCTCAGCTGTCATTAGCAGTTTTAAATGTCATTAATTTCCAAAAAAAAACAGAATTACCCTCATGTTCATTCTCAGGTTAAGTCAAAGCTTATCTGATCCCTTTACTGTGGCATAACAAGCCGATGTTGTTATGAGTCCGTTGGACAGTGTTGTATGCCGGCAGATGAAAAAACTTAAATGTTATAGAGTTATCTAAAGCTTAAATGGTAAATGGCATATTTTGACATGGAATATCTACAGTGTCATCCATCAGCTCACAATAGATACCAACAGTTTTCCTCTCCATGTTGGCCCTGCAGACTTATGCCATCACCGGTAACCTCCATCCAGGGATCCCATATGAAAATGCTTTTAGCTATATCTGGGGCAAAAAAATTATTGTTTATCGTCCCTGATACATGCATGTATATGCAGCCATAAGCCTTTATAATTGCTTAACTGACTGACTTCTTGGATTGTTTATAAAAAAATAAAAATACATTTTAAAATAGCATAACATGTTAGCCTTCCCTACTCTGATTACTGCAGCTGCAGGGAGTCTAAAAACAAAGTCCCAAACTCCTCTGCATTTATTCTCAACAGGTGAACAATTACTGATTGCTGCTTACCCCCCACAAATCTTAAAAAGGCTTGCTCTAATTAGAATAAAATAAAAACCTTCCGACTGACAAACTGTTAGCTTCACTGTTTTACATTTTGCTGAGGCGCTTATTCAGAGCCACATATAGTGAGTAGTGAGTTGGTACATGACACATCATATCAAGCTTGACATATTCTGACTTAGGCCTCATGGAAAGGTTTTGGGGGCAGTGTTTAAAGTCACAATGGAAGGTCACTTTGATTTTCAAATCTGTGACAGTTACCTCTATACGTCAATAGATGGCATTACAACCGTTACAACTAAAAACATTTAGGTTCCCTTTTTGTTTTTTGCTGTTTATAAATTGTTATCCTCCAAGGACCAAGGATTAAATGGAATCCTTTGAAGACTAAAAATAGTAAAAAGGCATGTTCACCAATCTAAAAATAAGGAGGAGAGTTCATCTAACAGCAGTGAACCACACTATCCCATCTGGTAATTCCGCCCCAAAACAGTATTTGATATAATAGGACTAAAGGAATGGTTACTTTCTGGAACAGTGATTCATTTATTTCTGCAGAGACCAGGTGTGAGCACAAAGTCATCACCTCAATGCCACTGGGAGCATTTCTATGATTGTTTCAAAAGAGTCTAGGGCTAATTGTCTGGCCACTGACCTGAAAACCAAAGCTCTGTGAGCTTTTTGGACTTTTAAGAACGTTAGTCCACCTCATTTAGCGTTCTTATTAAAAAAACAAATGCTTTAAAATAACAAAGAGACACAAATCCATACACATTTCAGCAGCTGACCTTGAGTAGGTGGTAAAGCAGCTTTTCATCATGCTTATCTTTTAGTTTTGCAAAAATATATAAAATAAATAAAAATAAATAAAATAAATATCTACTGTTGTAGAATGGTGTCAAGGTTCGTAAAACTATTATTACTAAATCATAGCATAGCTGTGATACGAACGGCAATACAAAATGTGGGTAATTGCCCGAAAGACAACAGACCACCTGTTTAATCACACAGTATCAATTTTTAGCTTTGTTTTAAGAATTTTAAATATGGACACTGTTCATGACGTCACAACCCTTATTGGAAAAAGTTCTCAAAAGGGCACAGCATCTACCAATCAGTTTTCCTTTGCAAGTGCTTCATTTGTGATAGTTAATGATTTGTGAATAATCGTAAAATTGCTATCATAAATTATATTTATTGCCACCATATGGTTAAGCCTGTCAAACATATTACTCACCATCACCAAGTTGGACAAAGATACTTGCCCCAGTGACTTTAGTGGGCTGTAATTGGCCACAAAAAGACAGTTGTGTATCTCCCAGGTTAAAATGTGTAGCCTACTGTGTAAATATGAAACATGCCATGCTAAATCATTGCCCAGAAAACCTTATTAAAGAAAGATTATTTTCAGTTTTAATGATGGAAATTCCCTCTAGCTGTTGTAGCAATACCATTTCATTTATAGCTTTAGAGTTTTAGAATCTGTCGGTTTTGCACATGACTTTATGTTGACTGCCTTATTTGGGTAATATTAACATTTTATCATTATTAAATTATTCCATGGGAGCTTGACACAACTGCACCTTATATGAGTTTACATTAAAAGTAGGCTACAGGACATGCATGTCACTGACATTAACTGATTGTTGTCATGAAGTGACACGGATTAACCATTTTTGCACACAATTTCACATTTATTGACTTTGATTGCTAAGGTTACACCGCCAGAGGACGACAAAACTACCGATTCTCCAATATCGTGTCAATTAACAAGAAAAGATTGACAGTTCCGTAAACCAATTGCCTTGCGGCTAAAACGTCTGATTATCCAATCAGAGTACGAGAGGGAAGATACCGTCTATCAACCACTTAAATCTAGTATCAGGTGGATTCATTTAGTACAGGCGTTACAGTAAGCGGCTCTGGTAAGAAATAATTCGACACCCTGTGCCAGGTGAGATATTTCTGTCTATCTGTTATGATTCCTCATGATGTAACATTTTCAATTCTAAGTGTATTGTTCGCCAAAAACATTTAACTTTTTGGAAGTATTTGGTTGTATTCAGTTTCAAGTGGTTGTCAGTCGGCAGCAAAAAAAACACGTGGTTTGCTAGCTAACATTTCTGTTCATTTTAGCTAACTGTGGTGCCATGCTAACAACCAATTGCTTGTGTCTAGATACTTTTTTAATGAATGGATAAATAAATTGTTATGAAAATTAACGGAAATCTGGTTAATGTTAGCGGTACCTTTTTTGTAGTCAGACAAACTTTATTTCTTAAAGATAGCTAATGTTAGCTCATTTCCCACGTGCTCAAACTTGCAAAAACTGAAAGTCTTTGCATAGCAATTACAAGAGTGTAAAATAGGTTTAGTACTTTTGTCAACGAGTTTTTGGGTGATTTCCACATATAAAGTGACAAGCCTTTTTCCTCACGAGTTAACCTTAACTGTACATCAAACCATTAAAAAAAATTACTTAGTTAACAAAACTGCAGCCTTTTGATAAACTGAATGCAGTATGTCTGTCTATTAGGTAGGCTTGAGTTGTGTATCCCAAACATCACTTCTTACCAGGGTGGTAATTTGTTAGTTTAGGCAGATGTAACGTTAACGTTACTTTATTGCATTTTAGTGCCTTGCTACTACCCGACAGAGCTCTCGCTTGTATTTTTCATATTTACAGTTATCTCTAATAGAAGATGCACATTGCATTGAAATGTTTACCATTACAATTTATTGTGCATGGTTTACATTGGTAGTATACCATATACAAGACGTGCTGCTAACTTTTCCTGTGGGTGTTTCCCTGCAGTTAACCCATTTGTGTCAACTTGTCATAAAAAGAACTTGACCTAATGGATCAAAAGAAACCTCCTGATCTCACGTCGAGCATGCCTTGGCTGGGACGCAGAGGAGGACTACAGCCTCAGGACCCGGCTGTAGGGCGCAGCAGAGGGCTGCTGCTCTCTTTCGAAGGGCCTAATATAGGACGAGCCAGAGGTTTCCCCACTCTTGGTGATACCCCACAAGGGTGGGGAGTAACTCTACCCATTACTGAACCTGTGGTTGGCCGAGCAAGAGGGCTGCTCTTCCCAGTAGCTGAACCAAAGGTAGGGGTGGCAGGAGGTGCAATCATGCCTAGTCTGGAGACGCAGCACAAACCAATGGCTCCACATGAAACACAGACGCAACACCAAACAGTGGAGACCTCTGCTTCGACAACAAAAGGGGTTAGAACAAATAAAATTGGTCTGCAGAAATTGCTCGTTTTAATTTTCTTACCATTTTGCTGTATATTAAGAGCTGCTAAGGATTTTGTCTGCTCACAGGTTGACCTGCCTACTTTTGGTCAAAGATCATCACTGGTCTCAATGTTCAGGGGAATGGGTGTTGAGCCATCAATGACCTCATGGGGAAGAGGAACACCACCAGTAGGTTTGTACCAGTAAACGCAACATTTTGTCCTGTCTGTGTTTCAGACAACAGCAGTGACCAGTGCTAGTCGGTGCTAGTTAGGGTCTGTTAGCTCACAGGGCTCAGGCGCGAGTAATATTTTTCCTCTAAGTCGCATCCGCTGCCTCTCCACAAACAAAGCAATGTTGTTTATCGATTATGTTTTAGTGTTGCGTTACATGACCCATTTCTTCTGTAAAGCTGTGCCTGTGTTTGGCTTTCTCCTCTGTCTCTCCACAGAGACAGAGGAGCGACAGAGCGGGTGTCACGCTTCTGACATTTGTCCACAGTTGTAATTATTAACACAGCTGTATATTGTTAAGCAGGAGAGGCAAACCTGTATTTGTACCAATGTTTCCGCTGGTAACTATCGCGGCGGCCACGGCAAAAAACACAGAAGTTATTAAATGCAACTAACTTCAGTTTGTAGAGTAACAGCATGTAAGATGGAGCCTGCTGGACCCATTCATAATGAGTCAGCTGTCACTCTGTGAGTATGTCCATCACACTCCCTCTCTCTCCTAGCTCTTTTAATCAGTTATTGTTAAAAACAAGTAAAGGAGCTTTCACAGAGATACATTTAAAAAAATGTATATCCTAGGCTATTTATTTCAGATAATTTACATGTGATGCAGCTGTATGTACAACATATAACTTCAACATAAGAATGTAGCACAATATGGATGTGAAAGCAGTTATAAATAGCCTATGTGACTATAAAATATGTTTTGGTTAAAATAAACAAATCGTGATCAAAATAATCGTGATTATCATTTTGGCCATTATTGTACAGCCCTACTTGGGACACATTTGTGTCTTGGGTATCTGGGTAAGTTGCCCGGCGGTTCAGTAAACTGCCATTAGCATCCTTAGCACTGGAGTTAAGTGCTGACCGGGCTGACTGTGGATGTGTCCCTGGGGCTGTTGTCAGCTCTCATCCCGACTAAGGCCTTGAAACGGTGGGAGAGCGAGGAAGACGGACAGGGGTGTGCTAGCTGGCAAAATTATCATTTGATTAGTCGTCTAGCTATCCAGTTAACATTACTGGTGAATTTGTGGGTTAGCTCAGAGTTGTGATCATGGTCAAAACAATCATACTAAAAATAATGGCATGTGTTGAACAATGTTGTAATCTTATGTTACCCACCAAGAATTGGCTAACATTATAGACCTAGCATTAGCTACATGTCAATCAGCACCTTTACAGTGGGCGCCAAAGCACTTTTCCTCTTTGATCCCCCTACAGGTTGGAAGAGGTAAAGTCCATTACAGTTGCCATTATGTATCATTCGAACAAGTTAATGAACCACAAACTATTTTGGAAAAATTATTTTAACAGGGTGATAGGTGATAGAGTATTTCACGCTGTTCCTTAAGGTCTACTAATAGGGTAATGTTACATTGGTTGGGCTAAAAATGGCCTGTTTTTTTTTTTTTGAGTCCTGATGTTACCGTGTTAATGGTCCTGGATTAAAATGAGAGGTTTTCTGCCTTTTTTTTATTTATTTTTATATATATATGGTTTTCTTATGAATATTTAGATGAGCTGCACACTGATTGGTTGAGCAAAGGACACACACACACAGAGACAAGACTTATTTTATTCGAGAAATCAACTATGTAAAGGTCAAATATGGGCTGTTTTTCGAAAATTGATGGATAATTGCAAATTTATTTGGACTGAGTGTCGAAGTTCATGACCTCCGTGACGGCGGCTGGTGCTGTCTGGGTTGCTGCATCGCCGCCCAGCCTGTCCTTTCACAGACCCCAGGTACACTTTTGGCATAACTATAGACCCTTTGCAAACATGACCATGACGGACAGGAGAATCACCAGAAGCACAAGCTAAACAGTGTAGTAAACAAGCGGAAAGTTTTGTTAGATTCATTGAGTTTAAAATAACACAAACTGTAATACTATCTTCTCTATGACTTCTTCTATTGAACAAGTTGTCGTGCCATTATCGGTTGAGGTAGGGCATCTGGTAGGTGCTCACAAAGGGCGGTATTTAAAGAAGTTGGAGATGGCAGGATTGGATACCAAATGTAGGCTACTTCGTGGGATGTTTCCCTGTAATAAACTGTCCACATATTTTACCATCTTACACTGCAAGGCACTTGCTTTTATCTGAGACTGCCGCTTTCCTCTGACTTTTGGTACCGCCCTGATGCCAGGCGAAGGGCCACAGACTATTGTTTTTCAGTTTTACATGGAATGTCTGGCTTCCCAGTCGGAAACTATACACGGGTAATGTCATGTTCGGAAAGATAACGCTATTTGCTCTATGAAAGAAATTGACAAAGACAAAATCTAAGGACATTTACTCTAATTTTTAACAGATGTTTTTGCCACCTATAACACATTGCACATCACCACACGCCTGTAAACATAGAGACCTCAATGAAGTTAAGGAAAGCATTGCAGCGCTTGGGAGTTGCGTTTTGTGATGCAGCCAGCCATTTGTGTGGTCTTGTTAGGAGAATCTGCTAGTTAGGCTATGTGTCACATTCAATCCTATGGTGAAAGATTGCTTCTACACTTTTGACATAACTGTAGTATATTTACACTTTTATTACATTTTATTGAAAAAACACATTGCCAAAAATACAATGTATGAATTAAATTCATTAAAAAATATACAGTATATGAAATCAAGAATACAAAGCCAAATGATACGTGTTTGCTCTTATAAAGCTGTTCCCTCTATTAAAAAAAAGCCCGACTTCATTTGACAATGGCAAAGCCATTCTTCCAGCTTACCCAAATTTGCACACTTGTTTTCCCTCTTTTTGTCTAGGAAATTGCAATAAACATTTAAACATCAAGACCCTCATTTGCTAAAGGCACCAAGCGAGCAAACCTCAATGAGCTGGCACCTGTCGATCCATTCAGATCAACTGTTAATGCCATGAACTATGTCACTGTGTCCTGAGTTACATTATGTTGTAGGAAGAGGAGCGGCTGGAGATTTGGGCGACGCAAAGCTGCAAGGTGCCCCCGTAGGTGTCATCAGCAGCCCAGAAAGCGTTGACCAACTTGGAGAGGTTATGGGCAGAGGCAGCAGGTAGGCAGAAGACTCTTGTCTCACATAGAACATTACTTTACAGCACAGTGGGTTAGCCAATGTTAGATACTGGCCATATTGACAGTCATAAAAGCTTGTGCTTATGCAGAGCTCTGTACCCAACTGACACACTTTTGTCTTAGAATTGCGATAGAAACTGCTAAAAACACAACCTCACCGTCCTCTACACCTGAAGGACAGTTGTCAGCTTTTTGACACATGAAACTTTGAAGGATCAACAGGGGGTCTACACATTAACGTAAGCATTGAGGAAATATTTTGTGTACAGTTTACAAAAGAATCCATCTAGCAAGTCAAACAGTTGAGGGAGGATAGTAAAGATGGAATGCTCCTAAAGATTAGTTCCATATAAATGCATGGATAATTTGTTTTGTTGTTGGTGAAAAAATTAACCTTTTTTATTCGCATTCGAAGAGCGATTCTTTTTGACTGGCAAAGATGATTAAGTTTCCATTTAAAGGCGTTATAGGTTTTCTGTCAAATATTTGCAATGAAATGTCATCAGTCTTTAGAGCCATGTAGCTTGTATAAATATTTGGCAAAACGATTTTCATAATAAAGACCTTCAGCTATTTAGAAATATTGATTCAGAGTTATTGCAATGATTGTCAGTATTGAAAAACTGATGTGCAACCCTGGCTACTGTGGAATTTGACGTTTTTCAGTTTCCATGGTCGAGGTTTGTCCCCTCAGACAGTGGTAGGGCTTGGAAGAGCAGCGATGCCTCACCTTGGAGTAGGAAGAGCACGCCAGCTACCTCTTTCTCCTGGTTGTGTTGAGTCTACTTTTGCAGCCTGTGAGCAACAAACAGTCCTACACACTCAGACTTCCCCCTCAGGTAGGAAAACAGTCATGAAACGATGCAAAAGCTAGGTTAAAGATTAAGCCTTAAGCTCAATGTTATATTTAATATGAACATATGTAAAGAAATTCAGAAATACAAATTTAAAATGCTAATTATTTGAAGGAGCTGTGTCCCTGTTGCCTACCACTCAAGAGGTGATGGAGCTTTCTCCTGTTGCACTAGCAAAGATGGAGCTGAAAATGGAGGCAGGCCGGTAAGCACACTTATCTATTTTGCATTAATCTCATAAAATGAACCTAGGGGTTAATAACACGTGTACAGAGTCAACCGTTCTCTGGGATGTTTTCATACTAATCAAATGTGACCAGTTTTAGCTAAAACCACTAATTAGCATATATTGCTAGTCGTTGGGGCACGAGTAAAGTAAAAATAAATTGATATTTGTATACCACTAACAAGGCTTAAAATGGCACCACAGGTGGGCGCCATCTTGGGAAAATGGTCACAACCAGACAAACGCCGTGCTTAAGCTGTGTTAAATGGCATTCGACTAGTCGTGACTGATTTGTTATGGGAAGCGATGTTCTCTTTGTGTATAAACATATTGTAAGCGCCAGCTGTCACTGAAAACGTGATCCACATGCTTTTCAATGGGTAGAGAAGCTACAGTAGTCAGTGTTTTATGTACCCTGCAAAGTAAATTACCTGGTTAATGCAACGTAATCACGTTTCACAGCAGAAAGCTGCTACCAGCCAGGCTAAAGCTAATATACACTCACCTAAAGGATTATTAGGAACACCTGTTCAATTTCTCATAATGAAATTATCTAATCAACCAATCACATGGCAGTTGCATCAATGCATTTAGGGGTGTGGTCCTGGTCAAGACAATCTCCTGAACTCCAAACTGAATGTCATAATGGGAAAGAAAGGTGATTTAAGCAATTTTGAGCGTGGCATGGTTGTTGGTGCCAGATGGGCCAGTCTGACTATTTCATAATCTGCTAAATTACTGGGATTTTCACGCAGAACCATTTCTAGGGTTTACAAAGAATGGTGTGAAAAGGGAAAAACATCCAGTTTGCGGCAGTCCTGTGGGCGAAAATGCCTTGTTTATGCTAGAGGTCAGAGGAGAAGGGGCCGACTGATTCAAGCCGATAGAAGAGCAACTTTGACTGAAATAACCACTCGTTACAACCGAGGTATGCAGCAAAGCATTTGTGAAGCCACAACACGCACAACCTTGAGGCGGATGGGCTACAACAGCAGAAGACCCCACCGGGTACCACTCATCTCCACTACAAATAGGAAAAAGAGGCTACAATTTGCAAGAGCTCACCAAAATTGGACAGTTGAAGACTGGAAAAATGTTGCCTGGTCTGATGAGTCTCGATTTCTGTTGAGACATTCAGATGGTAGAGTCAGAATTTGGTGTAAACAGAATGAGAACATGGATCCATCATGCCTTGTTACCACTGTGCAGGGTGGTGGTGTAATGGTGTGGGGGATGTTTTCTTGGCACACTTTAGGCCCCTTAGTGCCAATTGGGCATCGTTTAAATGCCACGGCCTACCTGAGCATTGTTTCTGACCATGTCCATCCCTTTATGGCCACCATGTACCCATCCTCTGATGGCTACTTCCAGCAGGATAATGCACCATGTCACAAAGCTTGAATAATTTCAAATTGGTTTCTTGAACATGACAATGAGTTCTCTGTACTAAAATGGCCCCCACAGTTACCAGATCTCAACCCAATAGAGCATCTTTGGGGTGTGGTGGAACGGGAGCTTCGTGCCCTGGATGTGCATCCCACAAATCTTCATCAACTGCAAGATGCTATCCTATCAATATGGGCCAACATTTCTAAAGAATGCTTTCAGAACCTTGTTGAATCAATGCCACGTATAATTAAAGCAGTTCTGAAGGCGAAAGGGGGTCAAACACAGTATTAGTATGGTGTTCCTAATAATCCTATAGGTGAGTGTAGTTGGCCTAAAACAAGGTGTCTGTCCCAACTAACGTTACGGTTCGGAGCTGTGACGCTGGAAACTTAACACTAATCTACAACAGAAGTCTGTCTATAAAACCTAATTTACGCTGATTTAAGTATTCTTTTGATACAGTTTGTTGCTAGTGTGTGACATGCAGGTTTGCATGCACAGTGAACCACCAATCACAATCAATGTTGATCAATTTATTTAAACAAACAGGCCCCGCTAGTCGACCAGTCTGAAATTTAGAGGAAGCAACATGCATGTATTATCATTCACTGTAGCCTGGATTAATATTATATGAATACAATGGTGTCATGTCATTCAACCTGTGTATTTATTTCCCTCTCAAATCTCTTCAGATGAGTAATCACAGCGCTTACTTGCTTTGGTGTTTGTAAAGCATTAAAGTTCAAAGAAGGGTTGACATTAGAAAAGTTTTTTTTATTCTTTAGATTATTTACAAATGGAGCTATTATAACATGAGAGGGAGAGAGTGCACATGTAAAATTAGACGGTGTCTGCGTTGCACCTTTTGTAGGGTATCTTTAACAGTCCAACGTGCTAACAAGCATTCAACGACATTACCAGAGTGACAAGAAACAACCTAGAGTCCAACTCTTTATCCTTGCTGCTTTCATGTAGACTTTAGATGCAAAAGAAAATCAGGATGAACCAGTCACTGAAACAATTGGCATTTACATTGGCCTTTTTTATTACATTATTTATTACAAAGCTATTGTGAATTAAATATAATTTGAGTATTATGTTTTATTAAATTCAGGTAACTAATTAAAATCAATACTAAATAATTCTTTTCCCAGGCCAAAAATCCACTAATTTTCCATACTGTGAAGTTGACATTAAATTTCACCTTAGGTGGTATTAATTGGTCTTAAATTTAACTCCTGTAATATATCCTCCTGCCAAGAAAATGGACAAAATCCATTCAAATTTTTTGGTCTTGCTGAATAAAACGGCATGGTTAATCAAGTTAAAGTATACTTTATTATCCCAGAATTAGAAATGTTTGGTCAAAGTGCAGCACATTTAAGACACACAGGCATCTTGCGTCTTAAAAATAACATTTAGGAAGACAAAGTAAGGTATGAACACAAGTCACTGCCTTCCCCCACTTAAACTTCAATCAGTAGCAGGCTTGAAACACATAAGGCAACATTCCAAATTCCACTGTTAGGGCTGCACAATTCAATTTTAATCACGATTTTGGATTCCCACAATCAAATTTGCGTGATTGAGCGCCATTTTAAATGCGTCACTTCATAGAACGCTCTGGTTTTTTTTGCAAAGCCAATCTACCCCAGTGTAAACCACTGTCTGATCATGTGCCAGTCCAAGTTGTTCCCTGCACTGCACAGCTTAGTTTTTAGATGTAGACAGTCAGAGGACAGAGTAATGTGAGTAAAATTCCTCAACAGATAGCAGTCGGTCACAAGGTTTACCAGTAACTGCAACATTTTGTCCCGTCTGTGTTATGTTGGCTCAAAGGGATCTAAAGTGCGACTAACATTTTTCCTAGGTCACACCGGTGCACCTAATGTACTCACATCCACTGCCTCTCCACAAAGTAATGCTTGTTTATATCAATATGGTTTAATTTTGCGTTACATGACCCATTTCTTCTGTAAAGCCGTACCTGTGTTTAGATCTTTCCGTGCAGCCCCGCCCCCATTCACTCACACACAGCTCCCAGCAACACGGAAAGACAGCGGCGACTGCACCACTACACACTACATTTGTCCAGTTTTTAATTGTTAACACAGCTGTTTTTATTTATTTTTATTCATAAAAATGACATACGATACAGACACTTCATACACATGACGTGTGTAACTCTGCTGACCCACCATTCGACCCGTGCAGGACCTGTTCATACCGAGTCAGCCATTACTCTGAGTAGCATGTATGTGAATCGCACTCCCCCCTCTCTCCCTAGCTCTTTTAATCAGTTATTGTTGAAAACAAGTGAAGGAGCTTTCACAGAGATACATTTAAATAAATAAATAAATCCTACGCTATTTCAGATATCTAATTCAACATAAGAGAAATGTAGCATAATATGGATGTGAAAGCAGTTATAAATAGCCTATGTGAAAATTTGTTTTGGTTAAAATCGGCAAATAATTGTGATAATTAATTGTGATCTCAATATTGATCAAAATAATATATAATTTTGGCCACAATCTTGCAGCCCTACCCAGTGTTGTAAGTGTGGATAATACCATTCATAATCTTGTCCTTTGTCTTTCATTAAAAAATCTAATAGCAGAGGGGACAAATGACAGGCTAAACCTTTTGGTTAAAATTATATATAGCTGAGTTGGAACCTCCTATATAAGGAGTGGGTAGGATCCTTAAGTATCTGCTCAGCCTTGCTGACAATAATATTTGACCATAGCTGAATGACTTGACATCTAACTACATCCAATTATTTTGTTTGCTGTCTTTACCAAATGCTGCAATTTATCTTGGTCTTGTGTGCGCATGTTCCCAAATGAAGACTGAGCCAAAGATAATACAATCTGAAGGAATGTTTTTGTAAAACGATTCTAAAATAATAGTCCACTTGAAAGCTTACGTAAAACATGACAAGACAAGCGCACTTTACCATGTCGCCGCACCAAGCATGCGCCACATATTGAGTCTATCGTTTTTGTTTTTTTGTTTGTTTTTTTCTACTTAGCTTCAAAGTCCACTTGCTGTAGCATTGATGGATCATGGCTAAGGCAGCTTGTTTAGAATCAGTTTTGCCATTTTGTATGTAGCATAAGCGGTTCTAGGGATTGTGTAGACCCATGGAGACATCATCACTTAAGCTTTACAGATAGAAATTATAAAACTTGACTGTCTTGATCTGAATTAATCTTTTTGTGCAATTATATTTTCATCTGGTCAGTGAGCCACCTAATAAGGCTGGAACAAAAGGAGCTCTTATAAATATTGGCTCAAACCACATCACGATTCGTTGCAAGAATGAAGCTGTTTATCAGTACCATGTTACATTCACGTAAGTATCAATCATTTGTGCTTTATTTAACAACCGTTAGACAAATGACTGGAAATATGTGTGAAATGTCTTCAGTTTAAAAATGACAAAGCCAAAATTACACTGAAGCAATACTTTTATCAAAATTACAGACCTTACTGCAAAGCTATTTCAACTGTTAAAATCAATATTGTCAGCTGTTATTGGTATTTGGGAAAGTGCTTTGTGTATTGAGTATTTGCAATATTTTTCAGTCCAAATGTTGAATCAATGGCAATGCGTTTTGGCATGATGAAAGATCACCGTTCAACAACAGGGGAAGTAATAGCTTTTGATGGCTCTATACTCTTTCTGCCTGTTAAACTGAAAAACGTAAGTATCCACAGGTACTATTTAGTTGTGTGGCCGATTGTCTAAAGTATGAACTTTTGAGCAGGTTGTAATTTTTAGTTTATGTAATTGACCTTGTTCCTACAAATGTCTAAAACTACTGAAAAAGTCAGTTTAGCTTCATTGAATTTTCATTGTGCAGCAACTATACTGTGAAATATCATAATTGAACTTAACACTAATCCCTTTTTTTTTTTCTTAACATTTTGATGGCATGCAGGTGGTTCTTCTCAAGAGTGTGAGACGAACAGACAATGAGGAAATACAACTACAAATCCAGATGACAAAGATTTTGCCACCCAACTCGGATCTATGCATTCCATTCTACAATGTGGTGCTCAGGAGGTATTAAAAAAAAAAAAACTCCTACACTGTTTAATCGAAGCAGAGATGGCAAAAAATACTCACTACTTGTACTCAAGTAGAAGTACAGATGCTTGTGTTAATACTCTGGTAGAAGTACAGATTTAACTTCAAGTAAAAGTACAGGCTTGAAAATTTACTTAAAGTGTAAAAGTAACCTTGCTACTGACGACTTTTATTTTTTATGCAAAGCTGCCTGGACCACACAAATGTTACTAGAGTGCAAGCTGAGAAACTTCAGTAGACATGGAAAAAAGGCTTTTTATATGCCATTGGCTATATTTTAAATGGATGTCTCCAAATAGGCCTAAAACATCACATATACAGTGCCTTGCGAAAGCATTTGGCCCCCTTGAACTTTAACCTTTAGCCACATTTCAGGCTTCAAACAAATATAAAAAAATATTTTTTTTTTGTAAAGAATCAACAAGTGGGACAAATCATGAAGTGGAACAATTTATTGGATATTTCAAACTTTAACAAAATGAAAAACTGAAATTGGGTGTACAAAATTATTCAGCCCCCTTAAGTTAATACTTTGTAGCACCACCTTTTGCTGCTATTACAGCTGTAATTTGCTTGGGGTATGTCTCAGTTTTGCACATCAAGAGACTGACATTTTTGCCCATTCCTCCTTGCAAAACTGCTCGAGCTCAGTGGGGTTGGATGGAGAGCGTTTGTGAACAGCAGTTTTCAGTTCTTTTCGCAGATTCTCAATTGGATTCAGGTCTGGACTTTGACTTGGCCATTCTAACACCAGGATATGTTTGTGAACCATTCCATTGTAGATTTTGCTTTGTTTTGGATCATTGTCTTGTTGGAAGACAAATCTCCGTTCCAGTCTCAGGACTTTTGCAGACTCCATCAGGTCTTGTTCCAGAATGGTCCTGTATTTGGCTCCATCCATCTTCCCATCAATTTTTTACCATCATCCCTGTCCCTGCTGAAGAAAATCAGGCCCAAACCACGATGCTGCCACCACCATGTTTGACAGTGGGGATGGTGTGTTCAGGGTGATGAGCTGTGATGCTTTTACGCCAAACAACGTTTTGCATTGTTGCCACAAAGTTTGATTTTGGTTTCATCTGACCAGAGCACCTTCTTCCACATGTTTGGTGTGTCTCCCAGGTGGCTTGTGGCAAACTTTAAACAAGACTTTTTTTTTTTTTTTTTTTTGGCTCTTTAAGAAATGGCTTTCTTATTGCATAAAGGCCAGATTTGTGCAGTATAAGACTGATTGTTGTCCTATGGACAGTCTCCAACCTCAGCTGTAGATCTCTGCAGTTCATCCAGAGTGATCATGGGCCTCTTGGCTGAATCTCTGATCAGTCTTCTCCTTGTATGAGCTGAAAGTTTAGAGGGTAGATTTTTATTTTTATTAATTTGAAATATCCAATAAATTTCGTTCTACTTCATAATTGTGTCCCACTTTTTGTTTCTTCACAAAAAGTTAGTTTTATATCTTTTGTTTTGAAGCCTGAAATGTGGTCAAAGTTCAAGGGGGCCGAATATTTTCGCAAGGTACTGTATGATTATTGGGACTGAAGGTTAGTAAGATTCTGACTGAGTAGCAAGATATGAATTCAATTGTGATTTTTGTGAGAATTCACAGATGCAGTTTCTCTTTTAATCTTGTGCTTCACATTTAAAGGTGTGTGTGTTTTGTTTTTTCGCTCGCTCAAATATGACTTTTGGAAAGAAAAAGGATAAAATATGAATTACTAAACCGACCAGAGTTACGCAGTACATTGGCCTGGAGTCACTTTTGATGCCTACTATCTCAAACATCTTTTTCAGATTAGGCTGAGGCTGATCGGGAATGTCTTGCTGCTTGGGGACATTCTAGAACGCATAATGTGAAAAAGCTTAACGTAGTTTAATGTACATAAACAATCAATAACCATATTTCTCATGGCCATATCTTGTCATGAACACTTAAGCCTATCAAAAACTAAACTGAAATCTAACAATTATAGAAGTTATCTTACATTAACGTTTTCTTCTTCATTGGTGCAAAAAAGCTTAACATGGTTTAATGTATCAAAACAATGATCACCAAATTTCTCTCTCATATTCCTCCTCATAACCACTGAGAACTGTATTAAAAAAATCTAACCCAAAGTCTTATTATTATTATTATTATTATTATGGCCGTTGGCTGACAATAAGCATTTTTTTCTCCATTTTATAGCTTATGGTAAGGAAAAAGCTTAATGTGGTTTAATGTACCTAAACAACAATTACCACGTTAAGCTTTTTCCTTAGAATATTCATTAGTGAAGCAGAAACGCTTAATGTCAGCTAACGTCCATAATAATAGCACTTTGGGTTAAATTCTTAATTTTTTTTTTTCACTGGTTATGAGGAGCAATATGAGAATATTGGTGATAATTGATCGTTGTTTAGGTGCATTAAACCACATTAAGCTTATTCCTTAACATAGGCTCTTATGATGGAGCAGAAACGCTTAATGTCAGCTAACTTCCGACTTTGCGTTAAATATTTTGAGTTTTAAGTCGTTATGAGGAGCAATACGTGATATAAATATGGTGATAATTGTTCGTTGTTTAGGAACATTAAACCACGTTAAGATTTTTCCTTACTATAGGCACCATAGAAGAACGCGAAAAATGTTCTACTATATAGTGTACGTACTATGTATACCGGTATGGATCTACTCTATCGTGTTCTTCCACCCTGGAAATCCAGACTTCTCACGAGTGCACAATTTGTATTTGCTCAGCGAGTTACTCTGGCATCGAGTAATGCCGCTCATTAACTATACCCTTGTAGCCGAGCTGCACCAATCACATCGGTGTATCTGATATAGGCCGGCCAGAGGCGAGGTAAAGAGATGACAGTTTAATCTACCAGTTAGCTCCGCTGGTAGCTAAGCGTATGGGTCTCTGGATACATCGCCTTATGTATTGTTGTGATTGGTCGTAGTGTTATCCAATTGCGTGCAATGAGATTTTCAAATGCACTCTTGGTGCCGCCCCTCGAGATGGGCGACTTTTTGTTACTCAATGCCAGACCCTTAATCTTTCGGCTTTGGGTCTGTATTTCCAAAATTGTTATGCTATGACTACATCTAATTTTTACTGAAATAAAAAATTATGGCCATCATCTTCTGTGAGATTAAGAATTTAAAAAAGGAAAAATTGTGTAATTAAAATAAATAATAATTAATTAATTTTTCTGTTAACTTAGAGCATTCAGCCAGTCAATTGCTGCCTATCAGTTTGTAGGTCATGTGTATTCTGATTTAATTGTCCTATTTTTAACCACTAAAGGCATTTTCACATTGGCTGGGAAGCATTTATTTTGCATTTGCAATTTGCGGTGAGTTTGATCGCGGGATCGTTTGTGTTTGTGCAATTCGCTTTACCCACCAGTGTAGACCTGTAGGCACCAACAGCGCTTATTTACGTCATCAATATGCGTTGTGTAATACCACAGAAATTCCTTTTATTATCCAGTTTGGCAGTCAGTTATAATGGAAAAAGAACAAGCTACTTTAACGTAGGATTTCTTAAGATGTTTTTTTTTTTAATTTTTTTTTTTTTTTTTATGGGATCCAAATAAACTCCAAACTCCAGTACCAATACCAGCGTTTTAGGCAGTATCGGAACATCTCTTCTTAAAATGACAATTTGTAAAGTCTTTTATGAATTAATTTAATTAAATTGTAAATCCATACCTTATCGGGTCTTTCCATAAGAAGGCAATCAAAACAACTTTTAGGAGTTTATTTTATCAAGTTTGTATCAATCTGGGCTATGCTAACATTGAAGCTGCTCCATCAACACAACATACAGCCTTAAGATATGTTCTTTCTAATCTGTTTGACCCAAAGCCAGATGGCTTTAGAAAACATTTTGCATATTTATACAAAACCTATTAATGAAATGACCTTTTTTTTTTTTTTAATACAAATTATGCTACCATCATGTTACTTTAATCATGGACAGGACATAACTGTTTTTGTTTTTCAAGGGTAATGAAAATCATCGGGCTGAAGCTGGTGGGTCGAAATCATTACGATCCAGAAAGCGCAGTCATTCTTGGAAAACATCGGTTTGTAAAAGGTTACATTTTAACATCAGAGGGCACATGCTAGCTAATATTATGGCAGCTCTAGTCCATTCATTTTCCTGTTTGTCTGTTTTTGTAGGCTGCAAGTGTGGCCAGGTTATTCAACCGGTATCAAGCGCACAGATGGAGGCCTGTACCTGAATGTGGATGTGTCTCACAAAGTTCTGCGGAATGACTCTGTGCTAAATATCATGTGAGTTTACATAGCATATCAACAGAATACAAACAATGGTAAGGTCACAGATAAATTCTTAAGTCAAATTGGATAATTCTTCATTGTAAAATAGACCTTACACTTTATTTCCATAAAGCATTACATACTTGTCAATGTTACAGGGACATTTATCTTTTTAAAATAAAAACAAAAATAATCAGGTCCTGTGTAGACGTGCTAATACAAGTTTAAACATTGACTGAGCCACACAGGATTATATAAATGTTATCTTATGTTATCTAGTCATACATATTGAATGCCAGGTTGTAAGATGAGATATTCTTAGTCGGTCCATCAGGGGCGATTCTTGGATCAAACCTTTAGGGGGGCTCGGTGCATAGCATCAGCGACAGATACACATGATATTAAACTTGTTTCAAGCCCTTTGAACCTGTAATTGTTTGTCCTTTGTCACTAACAGACCAGTTTGCAAACTCACTTGAAGCACCAAAATTAATAAAAAAATGAGATGAAAAATTAGGCTTGAGCTCCCCTAAAAAGGATCTAAATTTACCAATGGCATCCATCTTCTGAAATGATCACTATAACCCTTCTTCCTGGGAATGTGGTTATATTTAAGAGGTGAGTTGGAGAGCAACGGTTTGCCAAGTACAACAGGCTTATTGTATCTATGGATGATTTATAAACTGAAATACTCTTGCCCTAGCTTTGCCTTTTCTGTTTACACTGAAAATGGAAAAAGTGACTTTTTCTGTCTGCCAGGAACCTGCTGTATCAACAGAGCAAAGAGAACTTCAGAGACGAATGCACCAAAGAGCTCATCGGCAGCATCGTCATCACCCGCTACAACAACCGCACCTACCGCATTGATGCCATTGAGTGGAACAAGTCACCCAAGGACACCTTCACTTTGATGGATGGCACAGAAACCACCTTTGTTGAATACTACAGGTAAAAACTGCTCTGTCATGAACTCTTAAACTGAGCAGGAAAGCATAGCAGTTGTATTATGTGCATTAAAATTGTGGCAATTTAAGCAGCAATGAAAGTCTTAACACTTGAGCACTTAAACACTTGTTACATTTGCTTGGACTTGCACTTCTTTTTTTTTGTTTTTTTCTTTTTTTTGACAGCAAGAATTATGGGATTACCATTAAAGAGATGGACCAACCTCTACTCATGCATCGGCCAAAGGAGAGGGCTAAGCCAGGAGGGAAGGTAAAAGCTCTCTTAAGCATCAGTTAGTTCAACATTATAATAAATGATCAAGACAAGTGTTTTTTGATTTTTAGTAAAGCTCTTTACAGTCCAGCACTTTGACATGACCTGAATTCTTGCATCAGAATGCCACCTTGTGGCCACAATAAGTCTTAATGATATTTTTGATATAAATGATATTTTTAAAGACCTGTTATAATTTTAAAACGCACAAAATAAACAATTTCTTTACAACTGAATCAGGTTTGTCAAAGCGAGCTGTCCCATATTTTCCCATTTGAGACACTTTTTCCCATTTGCTTGAACAATCTACTCCGACATCAGTAATTCTTGTTCCATTTATATATGAATACTGTGTGTTCAATGGGTCCATACAAAGCATAAGGAAATTGTATTGAATATTAATATGACCAGGGAACACTTAACCGTAGATAACTTTATAATGTTGATTCATTGCAGCAAATCATTACTGGAGAGATCCTTTTAGTACCAGAGCTTTCCTTCATGACAGGAATCCCAGACAAAATGAGGAAGGACTTCAGAGCTATGAAGGTAAATTGAAAGCGTTAGCACAATGTTATGTCCTCTTCAAGGTGGTCTTGCTGCGTGCCCTAAAACCTTTAAGAGCAACACCTACATTAAGCAGCTTCATAACAGAGCATGTGAATGGAGCGGTGAGAATTTTCACTCCTCGCTTACGAAGCTGTTTCCAAGCTGTTGAATTTTCCCAATTTTCTGGTTAGTATCGCTCTGCAAACAACTCTGATTTCATCCACTCTACTGAAATCGCTCACCAATCACTCCAAAATAACAAAGCTGAGTTGTATTCATCAGATAAACGGCACTTCACACTCACTCGCGCTCCACTCTTTACAATTAATAGCTCAATTAGAGTAACTATACAAGGTTCATACTAGTTTGAAAATACTACCTAAAGAAACCTGAAATGTTTTTTTGTATTGGTTGTGAACAATGTTCTTAACAGAATACATTTTAACTGTTGATTTAGATAACAAGAGTAACAATCAGTGGAAAGTTTTAACATCTACACCCTCAACAGGTGTGTTAAAATTAATTTTTAACACACCTACGTGTCTAGTTAAAACCACGTTATGTTTTCCTTAACTAACTTCTCCCTTTTTTTTTAAGATGATCACAACTTGCTTTATTTTTAAATATTGCCTTTCATTCCAAATAAATGCTTTATTTAAATCATATTCACCCACACAGTGCAAACTCTTGTCAAAGGATATTTTTTGGGTGTTACTTTTCCTGCTAAAGATTTCTCACCGTGGTCAGAAAACACAAGCACTATGACACAAGCCGGCTCGATGCACACACCAGCGCAAGTATACACATCAAGCCACTTACGCTATTTGCACTACAAAGAGTGCGTATATTTTTTCTATAGTTCTTAACAACGGTCGTAATACAATATTACTGCCACGTGGCATTGTTTTATTAGTCACATCCCAGTTTGCAACACAGTAATACAACGGATACCTTTTTATTGATTTTCAATGTTTATTGATCTAAAACCAAAGATTCTATTGTACCTTAAAATGTTTCCAAAATCGTTTCAGTGGTAAATTAACTTGTTGGAATGAGACATAAGAATATTGGTAACAATTCCTTTCCCAAGCTGTAGGGTGAACAAAGACAAAAAGTGCTTTGGTGCCTACTGTAAAAGTGCTGGTTGCCAAGTAGCTAATGTAATTCTTGCTGGGTAATGTAAGATTATGACACTGTCCAACATGCTCATTTATTTTTAGTATGATTGTTTTTAACACGGTTAACAACTCTGGGCTAGCTAACCCACATTCATCAGTAACGTTAACTGTATAGATGGACAACTAATCTAATGGTAATTTAGCTAGCTAGCAGACTGTCTTCTGTCGCAGCCTCCCGTCGCTGCAAAGCTTCAGTCGGGATGAGAGTTGACAACAGCCCGGTCCGCGGACACATCTATTCCACAGTCAGCCCCCAGCCAGTTGGCAATCATTCGCTAAAAAATTCACACATTGTGTCAAAATAGGGATAACACAAAGTGTGTAGGATATTGACACATCCTTTCTGAAAGTGTAGCTTGCAGTAGTTGCAGATTAACATAAATTTAAAATGTCCTCAATCAATTTAGAATATCATAGTCTATATAGACGATTTATTAAAGGGATAGCACCTGGGCCGCCTGAAGATCAGCCAGATGTCCCTCATTTTCGTCCGGATCTCCATCAGAAAGTCAGAAATGTCATCTCCCACCACAGCAGCAGAAGATGGACACTACCATCCTCGCTTCCCCAACTCTAAGACCTGAAATTAAATGCAAAGTGTAAATGGTTTAGAAAGTGTAGAACAATGACATCTGAGGAGCTGCAGGTATGAAATATTTGTAAAGAGATAATTTGTAATAAAAACTTATGGTAACAGACTTGGTGTGATATCTGTCATGTGTTATAGGACCTGACCATGCATATCAATGTGAGTGGTGAGCAGCACACCCACTCGATAAAACAGCTTCTGAAGAACATCAAAACTAACCCTGAGAGTCAGAAGGAGCTCAGCCGATGGGGACTGGACATTGACTCAGAAATTCTGATGGTGAGGCTGTGCTTAATCCTCTGGGGCCGTCAATGTTACAACAGCATACTGCCTTACATACATAAATGCATGCAAGCAAGCAACCTACACGAGCAACCAACTCTAAGTGTAGTATTTTTTTATTTCGGATTTCATCCGGAAGCTAAGATCTGGGGCCTTTCCCTCTTCTCTCTTGCACTTGTAGGCTTTCCAGAAGCTTTGTGATCCAGCCTGGAACTGCAGTGACTTTTCAGAACCTATTTGTATAATAAATGAAAACCGATTTTTAAAACAGTGATTTTCGTTAACTTTTAAAAAAAATATTTTTAGGTTGAGTTGTTCAGTCTTATGCTTGTTTTTCAGAAACATTTGTTTTTGGACATTTTGTTTTACAGTAGTTTTTGTTCAGGCCAGGTATAAGAAGTATATAGCTTAATTTACATACAAAATATTATTTTGACCTATGGGAACCCCCACTAGAAAACACTGTCTGCCAATGAGTTGGCTCAGGGTTTTTTTGTTAATACTCTGGCCCTTCTTTTTTCCCTTTTTTGTATTTGACAATATATTGTGGATTTGTTTCCTCTCTTGCAGACTAAAGGTAGAATTCTTCCTCTAGAAACCATATGTCTACAGTCATCATCCTTTACCACTGGTGCTGATGTATCCTGGTCCAGAGAGGTTGTTAGGGATGCTTCAATCAGCGCTGTGAGTATTTGAAACAAATTGCTGTTTTTGCTTCCACATTTTAAATGAATATAATTTAGCTGTAATGCAACAAAATGTATTAACTGCAAGGTTAAGGAAGCAACATTTACCCACTTAATTTACTAGTGATCTGTGTAGGCTTGATTCCTGTCGGAATTTGTCCTCAAGCATTAGTGTTTTACCACGTTATTTTGCCTTGGCCCCACCAACTGACTCCTCACTCTTAGATCCCATTGAACATCTGGTCCATCTTCTACCCTCGCCGCTGTGCAGAGCAGGCTGAAGAGCTAGTTTCTACCTTCAACAAGGTGGCTGGACCTATTGGGTGTCGACTGGAGCGACCCATTCGCGTGGAGCTGAAGGATGATCGCACTGAGACTTACGTCAAGAGCATCCACTCTCAGCTGACCAGTGAGGTGTGACTTAAATCAGGGTACCCGCGGCGTCTTAAAAGCATTGGAAAAAGTCTTAAATTTGATCCTCTCAATTTAAGGCCTTAAAAGCCTTGAACTTGGTTTAAAAAGTCTTGGATTTCATTACAAGGGTCTGATATTCTTTGCCTTTCCTAGGATTAAGTTCAAACCGTAACAAAATGAACTGTTACTGATGTACAGTAGGCTAATTAAAACCTGACCGGAGCCAGTTGCTGGACGCCCTGCAGCTAAACGCAAAGTAAACATGCCTCTCTGATGGTACCAGGGGTTTAGAGGTTAAACTGAACGGAGGATGTGCGGAATGCAATAAATATACACTGATACATTGCGTGCAAGCAGCAGCTTTGCTTAGCTCTAAACTTTTTTTAGTTCATAAACTAAACTTCTTACATCTAAACAGAAAAATGCAACCATACACCTTCTGAATTAATTCAAACATGACAGAAACAAAACACTCACCAAATCCACCTTAGTTGAGGCTTTCCAATGTTACAGCAATCGGCAACTCTGGTTTTGTAGAAATAAATCCTTTTATTCACGAGTAAGATTTGAAAATATACCGGCTCCACGTGTCGTTTTCCCCCCATGATCACTTTGTTGCAGCTCCTTGTTGAGAAGCTTCTTGGTAAACAGCGACTCGTTGGTGGCTCTCACTCCTTCAGAGGCAGACCAAGTCCAAATTGTCACTTGAGGTCAAGGAAAATATGTCACAATATCAGTATATAGTGGCCTCATGACAGCTAATGTCAAAACAATCACTACTTCAACAATTTATTTATCATTCTTGTTTAGGTTAATTCCATAAAAGGTTTAAATTAAAACGGATGTCTCAAAAGAAAGTAATTAAAAAGTATTATTTACCAATGAAACATGTAAGTCTTAAGCACTCCCCTTTTAAATTGTTACCATAAACATTTCTAACATCACCTTTGCAAATATCTGTCCTGTAATTGTTTGGATTAATTATTGGTTAGATATGGATTATGTAAATACATTGGTTTTACACTGGAATACAGGGGTTGTAGCCTAGTTGCCTTGGGCAACTATTACTGTCAAGCCCTGAATAAGTTTGCACGTTTCACCTCATTAACTACAAACTGAGTTATAGTACTTCTTGTCATTACTAATGAGTGCTGTGACGTTTAGTACACACACAAACTTAAACAGCTGCAGAAGTTGTTTTTTTTAAATGACTGGTACCACTGAAGTGAAGTCCTTCCTGTGTAACTCTCCATTTTCAATTTACCTGTACAGCCCAATATGCAGCTCGTAGTTTGCATCCTGGTCGGCAACAGAGAAGATCTCTACAGTGCCATCAAGAAGCTCTGCTGTGTCAAAAGTCCCATCCCATCACAGGTCTGTTATGCTTATCCATGTGGTTGTGCATGGCTGGTTTATAATTTCAGGAAATGTTTCTCCCAGTTATAATTAAAGGTTTTTGTCACTTTGTGTCACAGGCCATCAATGTCCGCACCATATCCCAGCCACAGAAGTTAAGAAGTGTTGCCCAAAAGATACTCCTGCAGATGAACAGCAAGTTAGGAGGAGAGCTATGGACTGTCAATGTCCCTTTGGTGAGTATCGGGTCTTAGAGCAGGAAGAAAACGCCATATCTACTTTAGCTCAACGGTTTACATCTTGTGATTCAAAGGAAACCTTTATATCTTAGTACCATGGGAACAACATTCTACAGATGTGGTTCATTGAAAATAAGATGTTATAACATTATTGCAGTCAATGATAAAATACTGAACTTCTATCCCACTTTAATAGAAACACTTGATGGTGGTGGGAGTTGATGTCTACCATGACACCAGCAAGGCACATCAATCCGTCATGGGCTTTGTTGCAAGTGTGAACAGGTAAACTGGACTGAATTCATGTAGGGGCACAAAGCATAATGAAAGTTTCTTTCATTTACCACCTACAGTAGAGTTTCACAGTATCACCACAGATCAGTCACTTCTTACATGAGGTAGAAAATCTTTTAGAACATCCCCAAAATAAACACATTGTATCTGCAGATTACTCCTACAAATTGATGTTATTTTTTTATTTTTATTTTCTGTCGTGCACACAAAATGTGTTTAGAAGACACAAAAATGTCAGTTGCAATGAATAACAATGTATTTTACTTTTTCGCTTGCAACGTTCACTTGTAATATCTTAATAGAAATGCATTTGCTATTTTCTTGCCCAGCTCACTGACCCGCTGGTACTCCAGAGTAACTTTCCAAACACCCACTGAGGAACTGATCAATGGCTTCAGAGTTTGTTTACTGGCTGCACTGCAGAAGTACTACGAGGTAAGTACTACAAACATGCATGACGTAGATGTCTTGTAATTCAATGCCCCTTTCTAAACCATTTGGCCAAGAATCACAAATGATTGGGACATACCCTCTTTGCTCACGACCTTCTGATTAGTCACTGATGGTGCTGTCATGATTTTGATTCTAAATCCAAAATTGATTGAAACAAGCTTTTAATTGTGATGGACATCAAAAGCAGGATCGGTGATTATCTTGAGCATTTTTTTTTTCTTGCTTTTGTCCAAAGAAAACACATTTCAAAGTTACTGTTGTTGTACCCTTCGCGATGAGAGAAAAACATGCTCTGATTAATTGGCATTTCTTTAAACGGTGGTGCCAAGCACTAAAATAGCCTCGGACCAGTTAAACATAGCACGAAAAGGAAGTGGAAGGTTGTGGATATATATTTACAGTAGGCATTGACGTGATCTCCATCCAGATGTTATCTAGGTAGGTAAAGTGTGTTATGCCACACAGAGTGTATGTTCTTTTGTACAGGTGAACCACAACTTGCCAGAGAAGATCGTGGTGTATCGAGATGGTGTGTCAGATGGTCAGCTAAAGATGGTGGAGCAGTATGAGATCCCACAGTTGATCAAATGCTTTGAGACTTTCCCCAGCTATGAGCCCAAGCTGGTCTTTATTGTGGTCCAAAAGCGCATCAGCACCACCCTCTACTCATTTGCTGCAAACAACATTGGCACACCTCCACCTGGAACTGTTCTGGATCACACCCTTACCCAGCAAGACTGGTCAGTCTTTTTACAAATGGGCTTGTTTGTCTGTTCTTGCCAGATGCTCCAAGTGTTTTCACTCTGAATCCAGCCTTAGGCAACAGATGGTCTGCTCTCTGCTTTAATTAGCTTGTACACAGTGTAGGTGAAAAGCGAATTTGTTCAAACAAAACAAAATTCTAACTGTTACCATTTGTGTGCAGAATCTGAATGTAATACAGATGGAGAAATTATGTGGGCGTACAATGAAATGATTATTCTTACATTTGTAACAGCCTAACAAGGTAGTAGAAGAGGAACATTGCTTTTTGTCTTTACCCGCATACATCTAAAAGGCTGCAACACCATCTGCTGGAAACGATAGTAAATATGTCAACTTTGAGGACACCATCAGAGACAGCACTTGGCTATCTAAAATTTCTAACACTTAGTTTTGGTTGTTGTTTTTTCCATTCAGGACTGATTTCTTTTTAATGGCACATTCCATTCGCCAGGGCTGTGGAATCCCAACACATTACATCGCCCTATACAACACCGCAAACCTCTCACCAGACCATTTGCAAAGGTATTGATTTCTTATCCAAGGAGCATCATTTTTTAAATTTCTGGTACACATGTTAATTCTGTATAAACCATCTTATTTTTATTAATTTTTATTTTTTTTACCGGCTGGACCTGGTACTTTTTTTCACTTGGACAATATTTATTATTGACCGCCTTTTATTGAAGTTAATTCAAGTATTTGCACGCACAAAGACCATATCGATTTAGTCTGTCTGGTATTAGATTATTAGTCAGACCAGAGAGTTCCATATTGTATGCATGCATTTCTATATTTTATTGAATACTATAAATGTTGTATTTCTCAACAATATGAGAAATGTTTACCATCAGAAAACTGTAATAGATTAGTTCTCAGTAAGGCATAAACATATGGACCTCCACCTAATTTCTGATCAGTGTAAATCTAAGGTTTATTGCTTAACTAAACCTTTGTTATAGATTTGTTGATTTTCCTTAAGCATAGTTATTTGCAAAGAAAGCTATTACACTTTGGTATGGCAAATGTGCAATGGAGACTCTTATTTCATGATACACTGGAGGTCGAAATACCATTCATCTACCTAACTTGGGCCATCTATATCATGCCTTTTGATTATTATTTTTTTTTTTTTTAGATTCTTGGTGTAAAATTCATGGTCATTCCAACTACATGATAAACTAACTAGACAACCAACCAGGTGAAGTAACAGTATTCAGACTAAGAATATCATGAGGACCAATACTCTGGTACCAAGTTGATGCCAAAATTCTGAGAAGTGATGGTACTAGTTTTTCTAAAATACCATAGATATCGAGGGATGCATTTTTTTTTTCCAGACCTGGCAGGGGAAGCATATACGCCTCCCTCATAATTTCCATCAGTTGCGGAACATCTGTGGACCCGCTCCAGAAAGGCTGCGGAGTCATTAGGTTTCCATTAAAGTCAATGTGTGTATTTTCACTGATTGCGGAACGGCTGCGTGCCGACTCCGTCCCAGCAATTCAGCACACGGCAAATAGTGCGGGACAGGAAGTTGAACACAAAAAATAAAACATCTGGTTAATTTTCAAAATAAAATAGACCGTGTTCACGGCAGATCATATTTCCCTGCACTACATCTTGAAACACAGCACAGAGTTGTTTCCCCTCGATTCCTCTGGATGGAAACAAACTGGTTTTATTCTACATAAATTTGCAAGAACTTATGGGTATTCGTGACTTCAGCTGTCAGTTATGGCCACAGCCGTACCGCAACAAATCCGGACCTGGTGGGTATTGGAAAAACTAACCACAATCTAAACCACTTTATCGGCGTTCCCTTGACACTCCAAATCTGTAGAGCCGATGTAGTTTGCCCGCACCGCTGCGTGTGTGTGTCTGTGTCGGAGGTCTGCTCTGTCAATAGGCAGAGAAGACAGATAAACGTGCGCTTACTTGCTCAGACGCTTTTGGAACTGAAATTTGTCAGCGATAACAGACTAAACAAAACATTTTGACAACATAATTAAGACGGCAGGCTGGTGTTGCTAAGGCAGCCACCTTAACTGCAAAGTTCTGCGGGAAACTCTGCGCCTTCAAGTGTTCACATCTGCAGTTAAATGCAAGAGAATGCACAGAAAAACGTTGAATAGCGCCTCATCTCGATGCACACTGTGGTGTACACTGAGAGTGTGACAAAGTTAAAATTAAACACAAAGATTGACATGACACTTTTTAGAGTCCCCCAAAAAGATTCCCTAAATTCAAACCAAAAAACATTTCAATAAGGCAAAAAAGCATCTGTCACATCAAGTATAAACACACCAAATAAATAAAAATAAACTTTGAACATCGTAATGTTTTACGAAGTTATGATTATTAGAATGCTCTTAGATTTGGCATTATTTTTAATGAGGAAGTAAACTTGAACAGTGACTAGAAAACAAAATACACTTTGGGGAAAAGGTGTTATCTCGTAGTCCTCAGGCAAATAAAATAAGGCTTTAAATGTAAATGTTTGGTCAGGACACATTTAACGTTCTTGCTTTGTTTCCACACCAGGCTGACTTTCAAAATGTGCCATTTGTACTGGAACTGGCCGGGCACCATTCGTGTGCCAGCACCATGCAAGTATGCTCACAAGCTGGCTTACCTGTCTGGACAGTACTTGCACTCCGAGCCGGCCATCCAGCTTTCAGACAAGCTATTCTTCCTTTGAGCTGAGCCAAACCACCACAAGAAAACTGTTCAGGTCACAGCAAAACCAGCTGTGGTGAGAAACTGCACTGAATGACAAACGACTCATTTTAATTTATGAGGGATTCATTATTTTATAATTTGTCACTGAGTAGGAAAACAAATTGTATTCACTAACAATGATCTCTGCATTCCACTTGCTCTTAGTATGGTTCATGCTGGCTGAACGGAAAACCTTGATAAAACTGGATAAATCTGAGCCATCTTTAATGTTTTAATTCAAAGTGAAGCTGTGCCAAAGTTTGCAAAGTTTTCAGTATTATAGTACAGTATTTTTTTTTGTTTTTTTTTAAGCCACTGTTCTTGTGGCATAATTATTGGTCAGTGTTTTGTTAATGTTAAGCCCTTCCTTTACTGCCCTTGCTGCACATTTTTTGTGCTAAGCTAGAAGCCAGTTAAGTCCTCCAATAAATCCATGGCTTAACTTGTCTTGTATTCTACTGAAGTCTTGTTTCCTCTTTTGGTTTTTCATACCTTCGCAATTGCCATGGCTGGAGGCATTATGTTTTCTGGTTGTCCATATGCACATCTGCACATATTTCTGTCCCATTCTTGTGATCACGATGTCTACCACGTTTTACCAAAACAATATTTTAACATACAATGTTTGCAAAGAAAAACTCCCACACACTGTCTAACTTAGATGGATGGATGGTTTATTAGGAGGCAACTTTTCGATACTAGACCAGCTTCATATTGCCTTGACAGTGTACGTCCATTAGAAGCGCTGTTTTTGCACTGACAGGCTGATTGTTATTATACAGTAAGTGTTTGGCCACATTATTAAAAGATGGAGAAGTTACTGCTGTCATTCCATGTTTTTGTGTGTAACTTGGTGATGCCAGGTCAACACGGTACCTTTTTTAGCTAATAGCATTAGCTTACCTCCACCCTATCTGCTACTCAACTCTTGGAACAGCGTTTGTAGGATTTGTTTTCAGGTTTCGATTCCGTCCTCCCTGGTAACTGCAGACTTGATGGTCTTCAAGGTAGCTTTACGCTAGCACAACTAGACCAGACTTAAGCAACGTCTATAAAAGTTGCAAGTGTAGCTCGACATTTTGTTAGCACAAAGTTTAGAAATGCTCAATTAAAAATTGTATAGATAACAAAAGCTACACTTTCTGTACTCGAATAACAAACTCTTAAGTGCTCTCTCACTGCTCGCATTCCACGCTCTTAACAAGCATGTTTTTGGGTTGTTCATCCGTCAGTCCAATTCTTGTGAATGTGAAATCTTAGGTCCCCCTGGATGGAATTTCTTCAAATTTTACACACTCGCTTTGACTCAGGAACTGATTAGATTTTGGCTGTCAAAGATCACAACATTACAGGTTTCTGGCCATAACTCAAGAATTCCTACTTTATTAGAAAATAATTAAGTAAATAAACTGTTGAAACCATCCAGATAGATCATGGTTTCATGTTGTTTATGCCAAATTCTGACCCTACCATGTGAGTGTTCAAGCAGAAATCGAGATTAATCAAACAAGGCAACACTTTTCCAATTTTGGAGAACGTGTGCCAGTTGTAGCCTCAGTTTCCTGTTTTAGCCGACGACTGGAACCCTGTCAAATCTGCTGCTGCTGTAGTCCATCTGCTTTACGGTGACGTGTTGCCTGTGTTCAGAAATACTGTTATGCATACCACAGTTGAGTTACTGTTGTCTTGTTATCATCTTGAACCAGTCTGGCCATTCTCCTCTGCCACCAACAAGGCAGAACTGCCACTCACTGGATAGCTACTTTTTTTTGGTTGTGCGTGAAATCCCATTTCACGTTACTCAAGGTAACTGTTGCAGCACATTTGTTCCTTTGGTCGGTAATTAACAAGTGGCATTGGTGTAAATGCGTGTCTTTGTACTAACAATTGCCAATGAATAGCGTGTTCGAGTCTAAACTTAACTTTTGGATTTGACAATCCGTTTATTTAAAATAAAACTAATCAAACAAAACCGCTCTTTTAATCTTACCACGTTATCATACACTTAACCACGGTCAAAAAAAACTGGCCTTTCTGTGCACAACACAGCTGAACCAATTAGACTACATTTTAAATAAACTTTTCTCCAGTGTCACACACTGATCACCAATGAAATGGCTCCAACACAACCGGCCCCTAATTGTATATGGCTATACAAGACAAACATACATATATGGAGCCATGTAAAACTAAAATGAACATATCAAGGCTGTAGGCTACCTTAAACCAAATTCCCTTCTTACGGTCTGCTTAGCATGTCAACTTTTTATATAGATATATAATTCATCTACTATTAAAACAGTTTTGTCAATGGTCTTTCAATGTTTTGTCTGGATTTTGTCAGGGAATGTTTTGATTACTTTTCCAATTTTCCAGGAATTTCATGGGGCCGTTGCATCCGCAATCAAAATGTCTCCTGTTGCAAGATTACGTTTTCTTTTATTCCACTTTTGCCTTTCCTGTAGTAAAGCAAGATATTCCTTTGCCCATCTTTTCCAGAATAAATCTGAAATGTCCTGTGCCTGTTTCCATCGTCTTCTTACATACTGGTCCTTTTGATCAAACAGACCCAAAGGCAAACTTGGTTTTCTTTTCAATGTAAGATGGTTTGGCTTTAGTGTTTCCAAATCGTTAAGATCTGAAGAGACTTTGGTAATGGGTTGATAATTTAATATTGTTTCAGCTTCACATAAGACTAAGGCTTCATCAGTTAAGGCACCTTCCTAACCAGCCTGATCATGCTTCCCCAAGCACCGACATGATGTGAAGCTGTTGGGTGATTGAAACTCCATTTGCTGGCCTCATGCAGTAAAGCCTTTTCCATTGTCCCTTTTTTGTTCAATTTTGCAATTTCTCTTTTTAGTTCCTTCTCTGCTGCTGTGAAGTTTGTGCCATTATCTGAGCGGAAATAGGCCAACAAATCGAATGGCACTGATGCAAGAGTCTGTGTCCAGTGAATGTGCCACTTCCAAATGAACAGCTCTGCTTGGAACATCAAAAGCCCTTTTTAAAAAGGTCAATCAACCACTTGATCCATTGTTTAAGGATTTGTGGAATTTCTTTATCCCAGCCACAGTTCATTCTGTACAAAGTTTGTAAAATGTGACTGGTACGCTTTTTTTTTTTTTTTTCCTTCCCCATTAAGGCTAGATATTTCAAGTCTCTTCACAATGTATAGTGACACAGATGTCTTTGGGCTCATTGTTAACAAACATCCTTTATTTTGTTTATAGGAATTTAGGTGCTCACTGACTTGTCCATTTTTCTTTAGACTTGAATGTGTAAAGCTGTTGAATGACTCAGTTTGCATTTTTCACAGGTTATGCGCTTTTCACAATTTTTGCTCAAATGCCCAGTGTTGAGACACCCAAAGCAAATGCCTTTCTCCTTTTTAATAAGTTTAATTCTTTTCACGATGGCTGTTCTTTATTGATGACTTTCATCCAGAAAGTGGCCTTGTAAACAATAAACAATTGATACTGCTCTGTATGCAACTCTTAGTTACTTTTCCCTCCTCATATTGTGGCTTATTGGTAGAATAGACATTTTTTTGTGAAGTTGTCACATTTCCTTCTTGGCTTTTCTGTATCCAGATCCTTTTTGATATGCATTCCTCTTTCTGTGGTTTGAAGAGCTCCAAAAACTGGATCAGAAAAAATCTTGACAACAGGCCAGTTGAGCACCTTTTCAATATAAGCTGCTGTCATCTTTGTTTCATTTCCAAAGTGGTCTAGTAGGAGAGCTTTGGCTGCTTTGAAACCTCTTTCAGGACTCGTGTAAACATCTTTGCACAAGGTTCCTTGGGCGTCCCAGTATATTTCTCCAAAAAATACATGCAGTCTCCTTTAGAAGCACTTTTCTCTTTAACACTGTTTTAAAGGCTTGCATGAAAACTTTGAACTGTAAAGGATAATCTTCTGGTATCTCTGTTGGTGGTAGTTGACTTGCCCTTTGTTGTATAAACAACTTTCATTTTGTCTTTGCAGAATTTGTATTGTGAAATTTTGATTAACTGCATGTTTTCTACATTTTCAATCCTTGCTCTTGTGACGGGCAAGGTTTTATTTTTCATCCTGGACTCTTTTGAGCTTTGAATCCGAAATGGCAGTTTCTTTTTCCATGTGGTTTTCAATCTAGGATTCCATCTTGATCTGAAAATGCCTGCAAAACTGCAGTTTCTGCTCCTGAGGCTTCAATCTGAGCATCAATTTCCAATTGCTCAATTTGTTTGCGCAATGACTCCGCCTCCCTCTCCATTGCACATTTCCGTTTCACAGTTGCTTGCGCCAGAAGCGCGGTTCTCTTGGCTTCGGCTTGTGCACGTACAATTTCAATTGAAGATTTCTTTGATCGACTCAAAACTCTTGATCCAATATTTGACACTGTCCCTTGGTTTTGTCATTGTCGTCAATATGCTCATTCCCAGCAGCTCCCTCATAAACCAAACGTTTTGTCACATTTTTGTGCATCCTTTGCGTCCTTGATCAACATTTGATATTTGAAGTTTTGGTTTATTTGTTTCATAACAGTATCATAACCAGATTCATACATCAACCCTTGTAATGTCTTTTTTAAGTTTGCAGCTTTATTAAGTGTTGATTTTATTATTCTCTAAGCCATCTATTTTATAAAGCAATGCCTTTGGTGTGTTTTTCAGCTCATGGTTTTACAGAGTCCGCACCCTCATCAACCATTGCTAACAACACTTTTTCATTCAAACATTCACAACACAAAAAGCATTGACTTAAACTTTACTTGCTTTGCTTTTTAACGTAAATAACCTACCCACAAAAGCAAACATCAATGCATTGGATTTTTTTCTGTCTTGTGTGCACACACTTTAGACCTAGGCCTACATATTAATGGCCATACTTTATGGTAGCGCTACCGTTTGACCTTAATCACTTGTTGGTTCAAAGCAAATGCAGTCCTCAGCTGTCGCGTCGCCGCATCAAGTTACGTTTCCAGTCTGCTCCGCGAAACCGCGTCCAGCTGCCTACACTCTTCAGAGAGTGGTCCACTGCCCAGCCCCGATGCCCGTCGCTGCACCAGCGTTTCCATTGTTTCGCATCAGGTTTTGCCAGCGCGCTCCGTGGCTGTGATGAACAACCACTCATCGGCCCACATCATCCGTATTGAAGTCGAGTTTTAAATTATATATATATTTTTTTACTTAATGTTGGCGCATATTTGTTCCTTTGTTTGGTCTGTAATTTACGCGTGGCATCTATCGGTTCACGATCCGTTCTGCGCATGTGCAATATGTTCGCACACGCGCAGATGATCTTGATGTACGAAGATTTACCAGGGATTTACGGCACGATCTGTTCCACAGTATGCGGTCTCCACCGGAAAGCAAACGACGTTAGTTTAGCTAAATGCTAATTCGGCTAACCGCTAGCTGACATCTTGATTCAGCCTAAAATAATGTTACTCAAACTAAACAGTGGGGAAAAGCAGGCTACAGCTAAATTGAGACTTTATAGTAATAATAAAGACAAGTATTGAGTGATTGTATTTTAAATGGGTACAAGTAAAGTAGAACTGACATAACAGCTGTTATATATTTAAACTGTTATTTTAACTTTTGAGGGTCTTTCACATGCTGTCTCAGCTAGCGTTAGTGGTTAGCCGAATTAGCTGTTAGCTAAACTAACGTTAGCTTTCCGGTGGAGGCGAACGGACTTTCTTTAACTGTCTAAGCTAAGGGAACAGATCGTGCAGTGTCGTAAATCCGCGTTCATCATATCATCTGCGTATGCGCGAACATATTGCACATGCGCAGAACGGATCGTGTACAGAGCGTATCAATACTTCACCTACATACATATCAAAGAGGATCTCCAGCCGTCAGGCTTCTCTCTGGCTGCAGGGAGCTCACCTGACAATTGTTTGATTGTTGGTTCAAGTAAAAATGTTAGCAAGGGGAGGGCTTTAGAATCTTCAAACTGGCACCAGTCAAAGAAGAGGAATTTGACATGGTTGCCATGACAGTGCATTTTGTCCAAATTCAGTCATACTGATTTAACCTTAAACAATTAGCTAAATTTTCACTACTAACATTTGTCTTTGAGCAAAATTTCATGATGGTGAATGAACTTTGTTAATCACGATAATTGTGTGGATGACTGTTAGTACTAGCTAACTCAGCATCAGGTAGAAATCTGCTTTGTTTGGAGGTTTTAATCATGTACGTCAAATCTTAATTTATTTTCTGTCCAGCCCAAGACTAAGACCGTAGGCAAAGGCGGGAAGCAGAAAAAGGACAAGCAGCCTAAGGAGGAGACGCCCAAGGCTCAGGTCAGAGCTGGTAGCTAACATTAACTCTAGCTAGAAAAGGGTGCATTTTCTGAAAGTTCAAAATGTTAACTTTTTCAATGTCAGAATATTGTGAGTGGCAGTTGACAAACGTAGGAATTTACAGTGAAATTTCACATACTCGCTACTGTCAGCTTAGCATCAACCAGACACTATCCATTAGTTAGCTTAATTAATGCAAAGATGTTTTATGTTAACTGTAATTTTCTGTCCAGCCATCCAAGACTGAAGATGAAACCAAAGAGACCGTTAAAGAGAAGTCGCCAGCAGTGCTGGACCGGCCTTCAACGGTAGAAAAGAACAAGGATGAGGTTAGAGCTGATCAATAATTTAACTGATTAGGATTACTTGAATCTTATCACTGAAAGCATTTCTATTTTGTGATTACTTTGATTTTGCAACGTGAAGCTTAAAAGCACAGAGCAAAAGTGTGTGTGTGTGTGTGTGTGTGTGTGTGTGTGTGTGTGTGTGTGTGTGTGGCAGCCTCAGCCAATAGGTGTAATCCTTTTATATTGCACTTTACACACTTAAGTTCCAAATGTCTTTTGCCTGCAGATGTGGGAGGACTTTGCAAAAGTTCATGAGGAATTCTATAGGGTGCTGAAACAGAAAATTCACTTTAAGATGGAGAAGGACAAGGCCCAAAGATCTTGGGACAACTCCAAGAGAAACCTGGATGTGGCCGATGCCAGTATGAGAGAGAGGCTCAGGTTAAAACAAGAGACGGAGAGACATCACCAAGCAGAAATTAAAGTAAGCTTCACACACTTTGCAGAAGTTTATGACATCCCTTTTTTTTGGTAACTTTTAAAAATGGCTTTTCATATTTGCTTAAACTGTCACTATATCTTTACAGTAGTACATGAGACAGATAATCTGTGAAAAAAATCTGCCTCGTCCTACTGCTCTCAATGGCATTTGCAAGTTTCCACCAAAGCATGACCAATCTGAGCCAAGTCTCTAACGCAGTGTAAATGCTGCTTGTGAACCGCGGTTACGCTTTTATAAAAAGCATAACCGCATTTATACATTTATAAAAATATTATATTGCTTATTTCTTGACAGAAACATATTTTAGTGTACTGTTTAGCAGTAAAATGAGTAGGTTTGTGACCAAGTTAGGCCGGAGCAAACTTTATTTGGAAAATCCTGTGTCATACCTTTTGAGTCCGTTCTAAATATTTTCAGTGTTACGCCCATGTATTTTCCTAACCTTGATGAAAAGCAGTAGCTCACGATAGATGGTGATATGTTGTGATTATATCACAGCTCAGGGGTGTTGTGTGGCCAGACGCAAAGTTTTTATAAAATGGCCATCAAGTATGGCAATATAAAAGTTAATCACATTCCAATTTAAAGAGATATTTATTAATGATCACAACAAAATGGGCCCTCCTGGGCTGGCTGCCTGCCCATACCAAGGCAATTCTGTTAAACGCAGATAAAGTTAGCCTACACTAGCAGCTAGCATAGGCTATATCTTTTGTTTAACGCCAAAGCTTTGGTTTGGATTCACCAAAATCTTACAATAACACAAACTAACCTATCGAGAGCAGCAGAACAACTACCTTGTTCTGCAAGGTAAAAATGAATGCTTTTGTCAATGGAGTCTGGTGGCTTTGAAGAGAGCAGAGATAACTGCTTTAGTTCCCAACCGGAGGACTTTCTGACAGCAAGTGAAATTGGTGAAAATATTCTAAATATAACGTATACATTACTTTATCAGATGCAGCTTGATACGTATTGTGAAAAGGAACTAGACGTCATAGCCTTGGTATGTGGTTATTATATCATGGCTATAAACCAATCACATGGCTTGATTTGAACTATAATTTTATTTTGTTAATGTTATATAATTTACTTTACAGTCATGTCTTACTTTTCACATCCAATATTCAACTAAACAAATTTGATATATTTAGCAAACTAAACTGTATGTATGAAAACAGGGGAAACGGGTATGGCAATAAAATATAACATAAATAAAATAAATATAGCGTTGCAGTAGCTATTTGTCAAAACACACAGGCTTGTTTGAACGTCAATAGTAACGTTGCCTAACAACAGCTTGTAGTTTTTTTGTTTTGTTTTTTTAGCAAGTTTGCGTTTTCATTTTACATAAATATGAACAATACCAACGGGCTTAACTGCTAACGTTACAGTTATCTCCGAACAATCCAGCAGTAAACAGTACACTATAGGTTGCTGTTACCTGAAACGGAGGATTTAACGTCACCGCTCATTCTACACACGGTTTAGTAACAAAACTAAACGCTGAGGAAAGACTACTACGTTTTTAAAGTTGTTTTGAGCGGTATGCATCCCCACTAACCTGGAAAGCGTTTAAAACGGTAACGTGCTGAAAAATTACTCACAGCGTCTCCTGCAGCGGGACGTCAGAGGCGGCCTGTCACTGCAGCGTTTGCTAACATTAGCTTCTTGTCTCATCTGGGGTCTGATAAACTGTCAATTCATCAGTGTGCCCAATGCTTTTTTCCGATATACTGTAGCTGAGTGCGGTTTTCTTGTTCCAGTTGTTCAGCCTCAGAGGGGAGAGAGAGCGACTGACCATTAGCCGGAGATTAGTAGAGCAGACTGCTCTGCAAAGCTTTGACATTTCATAAACAACTGATGGAGCAGCGATGCGTGTGCATACAATGCTGATGTTGCGCGATGTTAAACATGCGGCGCCAGAGTGCATTTGACTGACATAAAATCAGCATATGTCAGTCTGACCTGACGGTCGCCGGTCATGGCCGGTCACGTGAAAACTGGCCAATTCCGGTCGCCGGCCGGTCAAGTGGTGTATCTCTAGCAGTAAATACTAATCCTGGTACATTGATTTTCAGTTTAACACATTTGATCATTGATTCAAGGAGCATGAGCAGAAGCTGAAACAATTGGAGACTGCTCACCACAACGAGATCTGTGAGCTGAAGGTGGCCAACATCTCCAGGACCTCAAAGACCCAGAGAGGCCAAGTGGCATCAGAGGTAGTGCTTCAGAAGAAAAGATACATTTTACAAGCGGACATGGAAGGGAGAGAGGCCTGTAATGAAATCTTTATTGCAAAGTTCAAGCAGGTGAGAACTTAGTCCATTACATTGTATTTTACATTTTATTTCTACAAGTAAGCATCTGTACAACAAAGCTGCCACCTTTTTATCTTAACAGAGACCGCAGGATGAATTAAAGGAAGTAAATGATAGCTACAAAAAGACAGTCAGAGGTAGATAAACTTGTCCTTTTCTGAGTTGAAGTCAAAGAAGCACCATCAAACTCTGTAAACCCTGATTTCTCTCTGTTGCTGTTTAAATAGAAATGGAGGCCAGCTATATCAACACAATGAAAATAAAGGCCAAAGAGAACAGCCAAAACACACAAACTAAGCTAGATGAGATCGACAAGCAAATGAAAATGAGGATAGTAAGTGTTGTTGCGGAGCAAAACAAAGCCTTGGGAGATCTCAACAAGTCCATTGAAGATAAACATGTGTGCTTGGAAAAGGAGAGGCTAGAGGTAAGGGATATTACTCATCACAGTCCTGTCACACTAAAGGAAAAGAAAAATACAAATCTGTTGCCCATGAGTGGAATTTATCCATAAAAAAAAGCTTAATTTTCCCAGTGAGTCTACTACAATCGGATATCAAGAAATTTTCCCCGCTTTTAGCAGCATACACTTAATGTGCTTATTCCACTCATGTTGCATCCGTGTCTTCAAATCTGAGTCTGGAGGACACAAAATGTTTTCTTTCAAGAAATTGTTTGTGGTTCTTGACAAGTTGTTTCATGTGAAGAGTTTGGTACTAAGGCACTATAAGGTACTAAGTTTGGTCTTGCTTGATATGCCATTGTCCTCATTTGGTAGACAGAACTTGAAGCTGCAAAAGGAAAGGGTGAGCTACTAGACCGGAGGCTGGCAGCAGCTGTGCAGAAGAACAAAAGCATAACAGAGTCTCTGCAGGAATTGGAGCCAAAGTTGTCTGAGAGCCGCACACAGCTGGTGAAAGAGAGAAAAGCCATGGCCAAGAGTTTGAAGGTTCACTGCTTTGCTAGAGCTTTTGCACAGACTACAGCCTGCAGAAAGCATTGCGTTATCTGAAGTACATCATTGTCATTGTTGTTGCGTACCTTTTTTTTATAATCATGAACGTCCGTTACATTCAAACCACTGCCAAATGAGTTGCTACAAAGTTAATTAAGACTATCAGCTCCACACAACACTCTCTGTATTTCTCACTACGGCTATGTTAGAAAGATTGTTGTCCAACAACTTCATTACCTCTTAAGAGTTGTTCTTGTTTTAATGCTCTGTGTCCTCCTTGGCTACTAGCAACTGCGTGGGGGGCTGTGCATGATCACGGAACGCTTGTATTATCATTGCTTACAATTCCTCATGGGGTGACAGAAACTACGCTTACAGATGTGATGCACAAATGGGCAACAGGCAGTATGGTGGGCCAATGGTTAGCACTGGCCTCACAGCAAGAAGGTTTTGGGTTTGAATCCAGGTTGTTCTGGACCTTTTCTGTGTGGATTTGCCTGGGTTTTCTCCGGGTGCTCCGGTTTTCCCAACATCAAAAAAATGTACTAGGTTCTCCGTCCAGTGCCCTTAATCAAGGCCCTGCGTCAGAACTGGAGTTTGTCCCGGGCACTGTGATTGGTTAAATGCAGAGAATAAATTTCGCTATGTGTATGTGACAATAAAGGTACCTTTACTTGACTATACAGGTGTAATGAAGCAAATCGGACATAATTTTACTGTTGAAAATTTAAATTGAGATGTAAAAAGCTTATGTTAAATAATTTATTTTGTGCATTGATATTCATTGATTCTTGTGTACAAAGAAAAACTGTCCTCCTTTTTACAACACAAGTCTGATTTTCATAGATTTGCCAACCAACAGTCGGTTATGGCAGCATTACTTTACTCAGTAGGTCAAATGTAAAGACACAAGAATTCAGCTTGCTTTGCTGCTTCTTTATTGATGTCACCACCAGGAGGTAGGTGTTTAAATCCTAATTTGATTCAGTTTTTCGATCCACACAATTTATTTGGAAGATCAAACTGCTTAGTAGAGCAGATAAAACTAGGGCTGTCAAAATTAACGAGCAAATTCCTCTTCAACGGCATAATTTATTTAGAATGCGCCTGCATAGAGACGAGACACGAAACAGGAGCGGGTCTTATAATACATCCAAGAACAGGAGTTGATAGCTAGCGGAAACGAAGCTCCTTGAGCAGAAATGGATTTTAAAAAAGGGGATGTTTTGAATGGGAAGTTAAGTTTCAAAGCCCTTCCAGATCTCCACAACATTAAAGTTATTTGCATGTACTGTCAATTTGAACTGAGTTACCAATGTAGTATTTAGTCTTAAATACAACTTGAAAAACTTAAATATCCCTATTAAACCAAGTTAAATAGGACACCAGTGTGATTAAAAATGTAAGAGCCCCTGTTAAAGCCTTTTATCCAAATTTGTACAATGTAAATCTCTCATTAGATCTTGTAGAGCTTCTATCTGGTTCAAATTGGAGACATTTTTACCATTCAAAAGGAACTTGCATTCAGTCTACAAACATTTCAGGTCTTAGTAAAATCAAAGTGGAAGTGGTGAGTGACATTTCATAACTGACTGGAGTATTGGCTAAAACTATGAAAATAACTAAACCTGATGTCTCTAACAGAGGGGCAAAAAAATGAGTGCACAAATACTCAAGGAGAGAGGTGAGCTGTATTTGAAGCACCAGCACTTGGAGCTGGAAAATGAACAGGTAAACTGATTTTTCAAGTTGCAAGTATTAATTTTATTCATTTGCTCAGTTGATAAATACTGAATGTTGAGCGTATGCCTGGTGGGTGGGTGGGTGGGTGGGTGGGTGATCATGGGATTCATGTGTGTCCCACAGGTTCAGCAGGAATACGACGAGCTGCAGAAGAGGCAGACTGAAGCCATTCTGGATGTGCAGCAGAAAAGAGACCTGAAGGCCTTGGTGCTAGAGAGGAAGATAAAGGCCATGACAGAAATGCAGGAGAAGGAGCAGCTTGAACTCTGGGTGGCGCTCGCATTCGGACAGGGAGATCAAACTGCTGCAAAAAACATTAAGGTGCGATTTTTATATCTGCACTTTACTTGTTCAGTAGTTTATAGGACCACATGGTCAACAGGGACATGGAAGTTGAAGGATCATATTGAGGAAATAAATAGGCCATTTTGTTTTATTTAATGGCCTTTCCTCTAGTGTCAAACAGGACCAACTTAGCCCAGTTAATTTGTATAATTTTTCTGATTTTTCTGACTCCAGCAATTACACCCATCTAGGATAGTGTACTAGACATGACTGGTTCAATAAACCGTTGTATAATGTCTTTTATGGCTCTCTTTCTCTCCACTGCACTGTGGATTATGTCTGGCTACACCACACAAACATTCTGGGATAGGAGAAAAAAAACGCTCTGGGTTGTTTGCATTTCTTTTAACCCATCACAATCGTCTCGGGCAGTGCTAAGGTCCGGACTCCACAACGGTGGCTCAGCTAAATAATCTCAGGAAGGAACTTGTTTTGGTGGAACATTTGCACCCCACAAAAGAAAACGCCACAAAAAATATCAAATCAAACAAAAACTATTTTGGTACATTTACTTGCCATGTGGAACCTAGCCACATAGATATAGATGGATGCAATTTATTAATATAATATTTACATTTAATATTTAGTGTTTAATAAATAAATGTTAAATGTAGTCCAAAGTCTGTAGTCCATCGCACAAACAATAAA
>JABXJD010000350.1:422500-612274 GCA_013375575.1 Percina caprodes
TCCTTATTTGTAACATGTATTTAAAATGTAATGGTCAGATAGGCTGCATGATTCTATCTTTACATCACAGTGTACCATAATTGTATCAAACTAGGCATTTTGCAATACCAATGTAGGATAAGAATGACCCCCCACCCACCAGGTTACCCTGGCCTTTGTTTTTCTCATTCTTTTTTGGGGGGGTATCTTAATAGAGCAGAGGCATGTAACAGAATCAGAAATACTTTATTGATCCCCGAAGGGAAATTCTGTGTTGCAGTTGCACAAATTGTATTAATAAAGAAATATAAGGTGTGGATATGTACGGTATTTACATAGTTAAGGAGTTGTAATGATGTTAATAATAATAATGGTAGCAGTAGGGTATCGTACACATTTCAAGCTAGTGTTATTGCACAAAACAGATATTATTGTCCAGTTTCAACCTCAATAAGTGTCTCTGTGTCAGGGAGGAGTTATAAAGTTTGATGGCCACATGCAGGAATTACTTACTGTGGCGCTCTGTTGTGCATTTTGGGATAATGAGTCTTTCACTGAAAGTGCTCCTGTGATTGAGCAGCAAGTCATGGAGTGGGTGTGAGACATTGTCCAAGATGAGATGTAGCATCCTCCTCTCTGACACCACCGACAGAGAGTCCAGCTCCACCCCCACAATGTCACTGGCCTTGCGGATCAGTTTGTTGAGTCTGTTAGCGTCCGCTACCCTCAGCTTGCTTCCCTAGCATGCAACTGCAAACAGGATAGCACTGGCCAGCGAACTGGAGGGGGTCCAGGAGAGGTCTGACCATGGGCTGAAGCTGTTCCAGAACCAGTCTCTCCAGGTTCTTCATAATGTGGGAGGTCTGTGCCACAGGTCTGTAGTCCTTGGAGTCACTAGGACGTGGTGTCTTTGGCACAGGAACGAAGCAAGATGTCTTCCACAGTACGGGGAACCTTTGGAGACTAAGGCTCAGATTGAAGACATGGTGAAGGACTTCACATAGCTGGCCGGCACAGGCTTTGAGCACCCCAGGACGGACACCATAAGGGCCTGCAGCCTTATTAGAGTGGAGTCTGGTCAGCTGTCTTCTCACCTGGTCAGCAGTGAGGCACACAGAGGTCACACGTGTGGTAGGGGGAGGGGAGTCGTCAAGCTGGAGAGAGGGTTAACCTGAGAACCAGGGGAGAGGGAGGAGTAATGGGGTTGGAGGTGAGACAGCAGTTAGGTTAATGTGGGGATGGGCCGGAGCAGGGGCATCAAATCTGTTAAAGAATAGATTAAGTTGGTTGGCCCTGTTCAAGCTGCCTTGGGTGACACTGAACAGTCTTTGCTGGGACAGTGCAGTCCACACAGAAGTTTATGTAGTCTAACTCAGTCAGCCCATCTATGTCCTCTCCATGTGGCTCACAGAGTGCATCCCAGTCTGTCACCTCAAAACATCCCTGAAGTGTCTCATAGGCCTCCTCTGACCATCTCCTCACTGTCCTTGTGGTCACAGGCTACCTTTTTACCAGAGGCACTTAGCAGGGGTTGATGTGAACCACGTTGTGGTTGGACCTGCCCTGTGAGGGGAGGGCGGAAGAGCTGAATGCGTCCCTGACATTAGCATACAGCAGGTCCAGGGTCCTCTCCTCTCTAGTATGGCAGCTCACATACTGGGTGAAGTTGGTTAGTGTGGTGGTCATGGTGACTTGCTTGAAGTCACCCAAGATCACTATGAGGGCACTCGGGTGTTGAGTCTGGAGTTCAGCAATGGCGGTGTGGGTGATGTTACACGCCGACGTCGGGTTGGCAGAGGGTGCAATGTGAACAGCGATGGCATGTAAAATTTACAGTGGCAGATAATATGGCTGGAGTCCCACAGCAAGCAGTTCAATGTCCGGGCTACAGATACGCTCTTTAACCGTAATGTGACCAGGATTACACCATCTGTTGTTAACTAGAACGGCAAGCCCCCCCACCGCTTACCGCTCTTGGTGCAGTCCCTGTCGGCCCAAACAGTCTGTAAACCGTCGATGGAGACGTTGTGGTCAAGAATACCCAAGTCTCTGTGAAGCACATTAAACTACACTCCCGGTACTCCCTCTGACTCCGGGCTAACAGTGTTAGCTTGTCCATCTTATTAGCGAGTGACTTTACATTGTCCATGATGAGAGAGGGGAGACACGGCTTAAATCTCCTCCTAAGTCTGTTGTCTGGACCCCTCTCTTTTCCCTCGCCGTTTCATTCCACCTCTGCATCCTCAACGTGTTCTCCAGATTTCAGTGGGGATGTCTGTGGGCTGGGTCGCCCCAGTCGGCGCCCTGTTCGGCTTCAGTGCAATCCCCTGGTCCTGGGTGTAAACAAAGCGGTCATGAAGTTGCTGATCGACAGTGCCGTGACTTTCCAAAACTCTCCCAACTCGCATGATTTGAGAGTGTGTAGTTTAGTTATGACTTGGAGTCCAAGAATCGCACACATGAGAAACAAAAAGACGGTTAAAAAGTTAAAAGTAAGAAGACAAAAGATGGAGCAACTGCAACCGGCTACATTCACGTTGGCGCATATGCATACATACAGCAAGGTGCTTGCCAATAGCCTTTATTTTATCAACACCCCAACTGTTCCACCTGAATTGAGTTATGGTAGTCCTCTGGCATGAACTGATTGCCACAAACCACAGAATACATCCATTAGCAAACACATGTGGGCAGAAATAGCTTACATAGCACAAAACGTCACAGCACATGCTAAAATTAGTGGAAAGTGTTTGACTAGCCTAGCTCTAATCTGAATATTAATTTTCATCCAGGTGAATACAAGAAGGATGAACTTCTGGAAGCAGCAAGGTGAGTATCAGTCTGACTGGTCAGTACACATATTTCCTGTTGGCCAGAGAAAAACAACTACGTCATTTTCTGCTCATCAGAGTATGCACTTGCAATATACAGCTCTTAAATGTGACCATCTTAAGAGTATGACCCAGTATTGCAGTCTTACCATCTGTGAAAGCCTGCAGAATTATTTATAGATTATAGCCTGGATGCCAGCCAAACTTAGCCCCGCCCACAACATTTAAGGTCAGGAAGTTTGGTCTGGACTTGATCCGTTGTGGAGCAACTATGCTTGAACCAGAGCTCTTTGAACCGCTCAAATTGTCAGGGTGGGCTTTTACGATGATGGACAGATGATTAACAGTTACGTAATCAACCACGTCACCAAAGAGCGTTTGCTTTGTATTTGTTTACAACAAAGACGGCTGCCGCTGGAGAACTGAGATGTGTAAATTCCGCCATTGCGTCTGGTATAGAAGATATCGACAGCAAATTAATTCTAAAAGACGAACACAGAACCGCGGTCAAGGCATTTGCCAATCGCAAATATGTTTTAGCCGTCCTTCCTACGGGATTCGGCAAAAGTTCAACATACATCACATACTTTTTGCTCTGATTGGTTGGAGGTCTATCCAGATGAATACAGAGGCATTTTCTTTTCTGATTCGGTTGAAACACACCCCATAATCACAGCCTAATGGAGCAGTATCAGGCTCATATTCTGACTAGAATCTGAGTACGAGTATAATGTCAGGTTATATAGATTGTGGAATCTCCGTTAAAAGCACAGGGAATAGTAATTTTGGGGGGGAAATATTTAATGTACTTCCTTAATTTTAAATGTGCTACATAAATAAAGATGACTTGACTAATGACACCAGTCTTTTCAACCATGTAATTACAGGAGTGGAAATGAAGAAAAGCTGATGGCACTGCTGACTCCTTTAAATGTTAACTGCCATGCCAGCGATGGTCGCAAGGTAAAGGAACCACTAGTAGTGCACCATATCACACCAGACAGATACCTGCCATAACACCTTTTTAACACATGTCATGTAGGGTTGCAAAACTGTTATGCTGTATTTGTAAAATTCTTGGCATCAAAATAGCAAAAAGGTTTCTGAGTCAGACAATGCGTGAGTGAACGAATTGGCAGTATGATTATGGCTGGAATAGTTTGTGTAGTGCAGATGGAAAGAGGAGTTATGTCATTGGGTTAGTGGGAGGGTGTTAATGGGGTCTGCCTTGTCTTGGACACACCACTGTGCAACATACATATTGTTAGATGGGGTCTTTTTCCTTCTGATTATGCATGTGTGACTTTCATCTGACCATTTTTGAAATCCACTTGCATCTTTTATACCATCTCAACTAGGCCTGCACGATTCAGGGAAAAATATGAATCACGATTTCTTTTAGAATTGATATCACGATTCTCTACCATGATGTTTTTCTTACAAAGTGTAATGTTTATTGCACACATGAACCATGACAAAACAAAAAAATGGCACTTTGTGCATCACCACAAGCCTGTAAAAATAGAGGCTTCAATGAAGAGAAGGGAGAGTATTGCAGCACTTGGAGCACTTAACCTATTTTATGCAGTCTGTTTAAAACTCACAGAAGAAAGTAGCAGCAGTTGTTATGCAGCCGGCTCGTAAAAGTAAATGAGAATCGAAGTCATTAGAAAAATAAATAAAATTAAAAAAATTATTAAAAAAACAAAATCTAAGTTATTTAAAAATTTAAATCGTGAACAGAGTAAATCGAGAGTGCAAACGATTAATCGTGCAGGCCTAATCTCAACTTTTATTTTAGCAGACTCATTAATCCTCTTTGTTTGGATCCAGTTAGTTAGGGTAGCTGATTCTGTTCATTTTCTGGAACTGAAATAGACGCACCATTCCTTTTGATTTACAGTTTAGTGTTTTTGTTAATCACTTTTCAATTTGTTGAAATGACCAAGACAGCAATATTGCCTCTTCTTCCCCATAATCACTTCTCCACAGCAGATGCTAGAGCAAAGCTAGCTGTAATCTTGAAATCTATGAAGGTTTTTTCTGTCTCATTTCTAATGTCTCTTCTGAACTTAACCCATGATATTGGAACTTGCTTACAATGCGAGCAGTGTTTAAATCATGACATAGTATTTTAGGCATTAATGTTGCCTTCTTTGCTTTTTGTGGAGGAGTGGACTAGAAGCATACTCATACAAAGACATCTAATGTCCGCATTTAGCATTGCTAATTTAGGTGTAGAATTGTTTTGGGAATTTCATTCTTGTGTCGTGTAAGACACTGATGTATTTCCTCCCATTGTTTTTGTATGTCATGCATTGCTTCTTTTTTTTTTTTTTTTTTAGTAATGATTGATTCCTCTCATCTCTGGCAACATTGCTGTCTGTGTGTTTTTGTAAATAACTCACAAAAAGCATAATTACCACCGGTATACCGGTACTTGCCTGTTTCATTCATTCCTAACCACGTTTTCTTCAACAGCAATTAAAGTATGACTCCCTCTCTGCCTTCTTTTGTAGTGTATTTAGAGTTGAGCCGAGCCAGTATGCCAGTGTAGATTTTGCTCTGGGATTTAATCAGCGGGCACCATTAACCTGTCTTTGCCTTTTCACAAAGGCAGGGGAGAAAACGGAGAAGAAGTAGTCACTCTTAACCTTCAGCCATTTACCCTCTCTGAAGCCGGTGTTACATTTAATCTCAAACTGTGTTTGATGGACCTCCCCAGGGATTTATAACTAGGGCTTGTGTTTCATTGACTTAAGAAGGAAGACAAGAATTGCTGTGAAAAGATACTGTCATTTTGTAATTTTTGTTTCGTTTTGTTTTCCGTGTGACTCTGGCATTTGTCGATCAGTCAACATCCCAAAAAATGCTGGTAAGTTGACCCTGATAACGGCCACTTGATTGATGCACTGTTGTGATTTTAATTTTGTTTTATTCCATTGTTTTGATTTGACCAATATAAGCTGGCTGTCACTTGTAATTGCACATCATGGACCTGGGTGTAACGGGTCACTCATGTATCCGTGCGTGCGTGTATGTGTGTGTGTGCGCGCATGTGTGTCATTTGATTGAGGGAGTGTGTGAGTTGGGTATGGTGGCAACTTAACCTGTTATGGGTTTGGAGAGGAGGTCAAAATGTCCACTGCCTGCTATCTTCAGCATCTGTCCTCTCCTTGCACACTCACAATTCTCCAACTTTCATTCACTTTGTATTCACTCAGTCTCTGATCTTGGCTTCACTATTTATTCATTCATTTATTGCTGAAGATCACTCATGCATGCCTAAAGGCCTGCCCCTCTTGCATTTTGTCAAGCGAATCCTTAATACGTGGCTGTGAAACTTGTGTCTATTTCACGTTCCCCCGTTGAAACGGTTGGTATGCAGTATTGAATAGACTACGTTTTTCACCTGTCATTCTAGTGCTGTGCTTCACTCCATGGTAATGACTTTTGAATGCTTTTGATTGCTCGTGTCACCCCTCACTGAATGACGCCTCCATAATTCGACCCTCTTGTTCCTCTGATTTGTATTACTGTGGCTTGGGATCTAACCGTTAGCTTTTTGGGATTTATATTAACATCACCGCATGGAAAATGGAAATGAATGATGTCCCTCCTTTCTGATTTTAAGCTTGACCTGAGCTAGACTTTTGAGTAGAGAACAAATGCCACTGAGATTGGAGTTGCAGCTTTGCCTTGACTAATGTTTATTTTTTCTTGGCTGGACAAAAAATCCATTTGATTTGAATCTCTTAATAGCTTGCAGAGATGCTTTTTCAAACAATCGGCCTGCTTGTTGTAGCCTCTTTGCATCCTATTACGGTTGGGGTTTGATAGCATTTGATCAAATGTGACTCCAGTATTGAATTCACTTGTAATTACTGCAGGTTCTGCTTTAATTCGCCACATTATATTTTCTGTTTGGCTACCTGAATGCCCTTTTAATCTTAATACAAAAGTACTTACAACCACAAACAAAGTTATCATAACCCAACCGTAATTCCTACACAGCCATTTTGAATTTTATAGTCTAACAGTTGCACTAGCAATTCTTTCTTGTCATCTAATTACATAAAATGTAATTTTAGACTCCTAAGACTTAGGAAGAATATTTAATTTTGCTGACACTGTCAAATAGCAGTCGAGGTAGATGTGTAATGAGGTTGAAGTTGCTTGTTGTCACTCACTCAGGTCATACGCAAATCAATTTTTTGGTGCTGGATTTTTTTCCCCCTACAAACTATTGACCTTGCATCCTCATATTCGCCATTCATCTGCAACTCACCGAGCATAGCCTGCCATAGCACAATGCTTCTGGCCCTAATCAGCCGCTTGCTCCTGTGGCCACCGAAGGCAGCACACTGAGCCAGCCAGCGACCTGTGTGCTCTAACACGCCATCCTCTTTTAACAGTCGACGCTCCACCTGGCTGCCGGCTACAACCGGGTCCGCATTGTCCAGCTCCTTCTCCAGCATGGAGCCGACGTTCACGCCAAGGACAAAGGGTGAGACGCCCTTTCAGGAAAAAAACATTGTAATTTAGTCATAATTTATGACACTAACCTGATTGTCGTTTTTTCTTGCAGTGGCCTGGTTCCACTTCACAACGCCTGCTCCTACGGCCACTTTGAGGTCACCGAGCTTCTGCTTAAAGTAAGAACTACGAAAGGTTTCACTTTGCCTGTCTTTGGAACATTGTTGAGAAAATTTGGACTTGGGAACATGTTTCAAATCTACCTTGTATCTTTTTGCTTTTCAAACAGCCGTATTGGTAGCATTTGGGCATTTACTCAAAACACATTTTTTTTTTTTTTTTAAATCCCTTTTTTCATAATGTCTGATACAAAGATCTTGGAAGCAAGCATTCTATAAACATCTGTGCTCTGATGTGCTATTCTATCTGCAGCACGGAGCCTGTGTGAACGCCATGGACTTGTGGCAGTTCACTCCTCTCCACGAGGCCGCTTCCAAAAACCGAGTGGAGGTCTGTTCCTTGCTATTGAGCCACGGGGCCGACCCCACCCTGCTGAACTGTCACAGCAAGAGCGCCGTGGACATGGCCCCCACTCCAGAGCTCAAAGAAAGGCTCACCTGTGAGTTCTTTCTCAGTCCCACAGCATTATACACACACTTAATAAAATACTTAATGTTGACACAATATACATACATACATGTTCAGTGCATAAGCAATACAGTCCCACAGGTTGAGAATTTACTTGTGGTGGTGAGTGACTGCTGGGTCCAGTAATAAACTAGTTAAAGGTTTATGAACTACTTATTGAAAACAATGACTACATAACATTAACAGATAATTTAGGAAAAAAAAAACTTTAAATATTAAACAAATCAGATCTGGTTGGTTTGTCAAATGTTATGGTTCAGCAGCAGAAAGTGTGTGTGTGTGTGTGTGTGTGTGTGTGTGTGTGTGTGTGTGTGTGTGTGTGTGTGTGTGTGTGTGTGTGTGTGTGTGTGTGTGTGTGTGTGTGTGTGTGTGTGTGTGTGTGTGTGTGTGTGTGTGTGTGTGTGTGTGTTAAGAAAGTTGCATGTTATTATAAATCCCAACACTGTCTCCTCTTAACTCTGCTTGCTATATAACATTAATTTTTGTGTTTTAAGCCTTGAATTAATTCGGAATTGATCTACCTGGGCGGTGCAGCCAAGTAGAACCTATGTATGGGAAACACTGCAAAAGCTGCTGGCAGTTCCATTTACTCCTCCTTCTCTTCCATGTAGACGAGTTCAAAGGTCACTCACTGCTGCAGGCGGCCCGGGAGGCAGACATGGCCAAAGTGAAGAAGACGCTGGCTCTGGAGATCATCAGCTTCAAACATCCTCAGACCAACGAGACTGCTCTGGTCAGAACCAAGCCTTTCTACTTGTGTTGGGGCTCAAGATCACTTTCACTTTTGAGTGTAATTTAGAAAAACTAAAAGCTCCTTATTTTAGCTTCCTCATGGGTTCTGAATTCTGTTGATGCCAAAATAAAATCCCTGATTTCTAATTTTGAATGAAATTGGCCTGGGGGAATTAAAAGTGATCTTGTCAGTAATGCTCCGTATGATTAAGGATGTACAGCCAGTTAGTTGTACGTGTTTGGCTTATTGGTTTAATAAACTGGCATTCACTCAAAACATTTGTCCTGGGCCGGCAAGTCAAAGATTCCGGCATACTAATGTTGATATGTATGTATGTATGAATGTATGCTGTATTTTAGCACTGTGCTGTAGCTTCCCCCCACCCCAAGAGGAAGCAGGTGACAGAGTTGCTGCTGCGTAAAGGTGCCAACATCAATGAGAAGAACAAAGAGTAAGTCCACAACATTTTTTTTTTTTTAAAGCAATATCTTTATTGGATTTTCATTTTTCTTTTTTAAAAGATATACAAGAACAAATAACAGCACACAAGTGTGCAAAAAGGTACATAAGCGTACAAACATACTACGTGAGAACATATTTTTCCCACCATACACACTTGTTCCATGCAACCGTAGTCCACAACATTTTACATTGATTTAAAACAAAAACTGGAATTCATTAGTGACTAAGGGAATTTCAATCAGGATTGTGTAACTTGGACGACAAGGTGACGTCTTCCCCATAGAACCAACTAAAATCTGAAAAAAACTTAAATAAATAATAAGCGTGAATGTTAATTGCACGTTGAATCACTTTAAGTGCCACGAAGATAATTTCCTGTCCGTTTTGTGTTTAAGCTTTATGACTGCGTTGCATGTTGCTGCTGAGAGAGCTCACAACGATATCCTGGAGGTGTTGCAGAAACATGGAGCAAAGGTCTGCTTGTTTTGTTTTTACGTTTCTTACTGTTCTGCCTGATGTAAAACGGTATTAGGTAATGTCATCTGGGAGGATCAAAAGTATGTGTTTCTGAAACTTACCTTCACCTCCTCTGGCTCCAGGTCAACGCTGTGGACACACTAGGTCAGACCGCTCTTCATAGAGCTGCGCTGGCTGGTCACATCCAGACCTGCAAGCTGTTGCTAAGCTACGGGGCCGACCCGTCCATCGTGTCTCTGCAGGGTTTCACCGCTGCTCAGATGGGCAACGAGGCTGTTCAACAAATTCTTAACGGTAATCACAGCCACCACGCTTCAGACTGTTTACCATTGTTTGCTTTTAGGTTGGATTTTAAAATTTGAGAATGAAAAGGCACCCTTTGCCCAAGATAAGACGGAAGCAACAAACCTTGTGCAAATTTCACTGCTCAGGTTAATTAATGGGATGCTTAGATCTACCAGATTTAAACTCTGATCACGGGATTTTTTTTATGATGTACTGCATGGGAGTCCAGTTTGACCGTCGTCATTTTTTTTTGTATTGAATGTCTTTTCCTTTTTTTTTTTTTCAGAAAATGTCCCAACTCGTAATTCTGATGTGGACTACAGATTTCTGGAGGCAGCCAAAGCAGGGGATCTGGAAACAGTGCAAGTAAGTTTACCGTTTCTTCTGGCTACAGTTTGGTTCTTAGACCTAGTTTTTGGATACATAATTGTAATAAAATCATTATTGTACACTGACGGCATTTTTTAGTTTCTTGAAGAATTTGTAGCACTGAAATTCCACAAGCTCGCTAGCAGCAGTAGTTGACAAATGACTCTGCTGAGTTGCTAATTATCATGTTGTCTTTGTCTATGGCAGCAACTTTGCACCCCCCAGAATGTAAACTGCCGGGACTTGGAGGGCCGCCACTCCACTCCTCTTCACTTTGCAGCTGGTTACAACCGAGTGGCAGTCGTTGAATACCTGCTACACCATGGAGCTGATGTCCATGCCAAAGACAAAGGGTGAGTTCTGCCATCCTAGCCATCATCTGGAGACTGTATAAAAAAGGGAATGGATGAGTCACTTACGTTTAGATTTCCAGAGCTAATAATAAAGATTTTGTTTTTTTTATGCGTGTCAGTACTGTGATGATGCTTTCCTGCATTTTCCTACTTTTATTTTTGAAAATATGTTTCTCTTTACTGTGTTGTACTTTGTAGACGGTCCCAAAGCACTCCTTGCAGTATCAACATAGGAACTAAACAGAGCTGAATTAGCACAACTTTTGAACATGTTAAGAGACGTTTTTAAAACTTGCCTTGTTTAAGCCTGTTGGGTGCTAACTGTAGCAGGAGGATAACACGGTGTAGGCAGCACTGATTGGTTTTGTTTTTCTCTCCACTGACAGCACTCCAAATTAACAAACAGAGATACGTGTTAAAATTGACCGGAATTCTCACTTAAGCGTGGCCCATGTACAGAAGCTCAGTCCTTGCCACAGTGGCAGCGGGTTCAATTCCAAACTGCGGCCCTTTGCTGCATGTCGTTCCTACTTTCAGGTCCTTAACTGTCCTGTCAAATAAAGGCCTAAAATGGCTAAGAAAACGTTTTATTAGGGTTAGGCAATATCCCTAAATTGGCAGTTGACGATGTTTACAGTAAAACATTGTAATGGACAATGTTATTTCTACTACTATGGGCTTACAGTTAACATAGAAACGATTAGACATACATTTAAATGCCCTCTGTAAATAGACAGTATTACATGCGGCTGCTGGTAGGGGCAGTAAATTACATCTTGACATACTTTCACTTTTCACGGTGCCGTAAAGTCTTGACTCAAGCAGATCTCCGTGATCTGTGTAACGACAGTACAGAGGAATGTTTAACAGAGTGACAGTAATAACCTACCACCATTACTGAGATTAAACTACATTTGTGGTTAAATTTCCACTGAATAACGCATTCAATAAACAGAGACAAAACTCTTGCAGAGCATATGAACGATGCACAATATTAGCTCACACATAAAATCGTCAATTAGCCTAATGTTGCTAATGTACATTCATAAATCCTACATAACATTGTCCTCAGACTTACTGTACACACACAGTAGTATCTACAAAGTTAGTCCAATGTGGGGATAAATGAAAGTGTGCTAGCATTACACATTAAAGCTTTTTCTCTCTCACTCGAGACCACTGTGTCCAAGCCGAGGCGCAGAGCATGACCTTACCGCATGCTCATACGTTACGAGTCCAGGTAGAGCGAGCTACTGTACTGACAGAGAGAGAGTGTATCACTACAAATAGGTTGTACTTAAGGAGGAAAGTAGCTTCCCCTTAAGCGGCAGCACAGCGCAAAGACCGATGCGGTTGTCAATTTCCTGACCACTAGGATTAGTGTGTGTCTGACAGGGTGGGGGGTGTGGCATCACGATGGTGTCTCTCCATCGGCACAACCCTAACGTTTAGTTTGAAGAAGACACAAATAAAAAGTTTTAAGTTGCACAATGTAACACATCATACTTCTGGTGTAAAACGTTTCACTTCTTCTATTTTTGCTCATGCAGTGGTCTGGTTCCCCTCCACAACGCATGCTCCTATGGTCACTATGAAGTAGCCGAGCTGCTGGTCAGACACGGAGCTTCAGTCAATGTGGCCGACCTGTGGAAATTCACCCCGCTTCACGAGGCTGCAGCCAAAGGAAAATATGAGATCTGCAAACTGCTGCTCAAAGTGAGGATCCATTATTATCACCTGTTAAAAGGATTGTCTTGCATAAATTTGTGTCCTGTGTTAGTTATTATGTTGATTATGATCATGGGGCGGGGGGAGTAATTGGATCACTTTGACTTGTGAAGCCCCTTTCTCAAATACTGTATACCAACATTATAACAAACATTTATATAAATATAGTGTTAAAACTCTTTTGTTCAGCATGGAGCCGACCCATCCAAGAAGAACCGTGACGGCAACATGCCGCTGGACATGGTCAAAGATGGAGACACGGACATCCAGGACCTGCTGAGGGGGGATGCAGCGTTGCTGGACGCTGCCAAGAAGGGCTGCCTGGCCCGGGTCCAGAAGCTCTGCTCCCCAGAGAATATCAATTGCAGAGACACTCAGGGGCGCAACTCTACACCACTCCACCTTGCAGGTGATCAACATGAGATGCTTTGACATTTTGTCTTATTTTTTACTGCAAAACTGAATTTCTATGTCTTACCCCTTCCCCTACCCCTTGGCCTTACCCCTAGTGGTAAGGGCTAGTCGTGAGACACCATTTGGTTACGTCATCATACAATATTGATCACAAACTTCCAATATGCCGTCTACAAGTGTGTCTATGTCAGTTGCGTGGGTTTTGAGTGTCATATGCATCTATATATTTTATAGTTCTTTTATGTTCACCATTAAATTAAACAACAGGCAAAAGCATTACATACAAATATTATATTACAGAGCTATTATCAACTATTAGAACGATAACTTGCATGTCACACACAAATTAAAAGGCACTCAAAAAAGACACAAGACCACAAACTACAGCTATTCTGAAATTCCAGACCACAGTCTGAGGCCTGTTGGCCAGTAACCTGTCCCTCCAACCCATTTCTTTCATCAGTGACCCGTATCATAACCAACAACAATGTACAAGTGCATGAACAGGAATTAATTAAAAATTATTACAATAATACAGTACCAATACAATAATGAATGGCTACAACAGGAACACATGATTTTAGGTAAATCAAAAAGGTAAATGTAGACTTTGATGCTGATTCCTTTTCCTTCTCCTCAGCTGGGTACAACAACCTAGAGGTGGCAGAGTATCTGCTGGAGCATGGGGCTGATGTCAACGCCCAGGACAAAGGAGGCCTAATCCCTCTTCATAATGCTGCTTCTTATGGGGTCAGTCTCAATACAAACACATTACTGCAATTAGTAATTACACTCATTACTACAAATACAGATTATTTGGGGGTGATTTGCACACTGAAAAAGCTTAATGCTACAGGAAACTCAAAATTGATTTGTAGCAAAACTTTTAAAAAGATATTCATTGTGTTGGTGCTTCCTCACAGCATGTGGACATCGCAGCCCTACTGATCAAGTTCAATACATGTGTGAATGCTACAGACAAATGGGCTTTCACACCCCTGCATGAGGCGGCCCAAAAGGGTCGTACGCAGCTCTGTGCGCTGTTGCTGGCTCATGGTGCTGACCCCACCATGAAGAACCAAGAGGGCCAGACTGCCCTGGACCTGGCCACGGTAACCCCTTCTGTCAAACAGATCAGCTTAGGAATTACTGTGAAATCTTTTTTTTTTTTATTTTTTATATTATTTATTTATTTATTTATTTATTTATTTATTTTTATATTTCATGAGCATTATACTGCCTCTTGTTTTTGTTCACTGAGGGTCCCAAACAGATCACTTCACTGGAATGAGACATGAAAGAGAATGTACAGTAAATAAACTTAAATCAGGCTCCTTTCAACTAATCTTTCTTGCCTCCATTGCAGGCTGATGATATCAGGGCCCTGCTGATGGATGCCATGCCACCAGACGCCCTGCCCAGCTGCTTTAAGCCCCAGGCCACAGTGGTCAGTGCTTCAGTCATTTCCCCGCCTCCACACCGTCCTGTCTGTCCGCTGCCAGCAGCATAGACAACCTGTCCGGGCCACTTACTGAGCTGGCCGCCACCGCCTCCGGGTCCTCCGGAGTGGCAGATGGAGCCACAGGCACGGACCGCAAGGAAGGGGAGAGTAAGTTTATTAGAAGCAGAAAAATCTGGACATAGAACGTTTGTGGGGGGTTTTATGGGGAAAATGTGCATGATCCCTGTTTGACATTGGTGAATTGTTTTTCATTCAAATCTTAACGCTCTGGTTTCCATAGTTGCCATGCTGGACATGAATATAAGTCAGTTCATGAAGAGCCTGGGCCTGGAGCACCTGAGGGACATCTTTGAAAGGGAGCAGGTCAGTTATCTTAAAAATACTTAATTAAAGCTAAAATGCAATGCACAAGTTCAACCGTTTCACATTAGCATCTGATGTCTGTCAATCAATCAAGAGCGTATAACATCTTGACATTTGAATGCAGTGGGATTAGAAAAACAGTCCAGCAGTTATTAAAAAAAATTGTAGCTTGCAGGAAAAACAATCTTGGCAGCAATGACATGAACTTGTACATAGTGTTGATTCATGTGTTGATGTCATAGAATAGATCTGTACATCTCTGGTCTCTCTGTCTGGTACAGAAGGTAATTGGAGCAAACAGAACAACAGCATAAGACTAGGTTGTTGTGTTTTTGGTTAGTATATAAACGTATTCTATTATTTCATTTTCCTAGATCACTCTGGATGTGCTGGCTGACATGGGTCACGAGGAGCTGAAGGAGATTGGAATTAATGCCTACGGCCACCGACACAAACTTATCAAGGGTGTTGAGAGGCTGCTTGGCGGCCAGCAAGGTAAGAAGGCATCTTTTGGTTTTTCTGTTAAATTGGAATAGTGTCATTCAGAGATGTTACGGTTTGTTCTCTTACCAAAGTCAGACATTTTCAAACCCTAAACAAAAGTGAGAAAAATAGGAGGCACTCCACAGGAATAAAAATAAAATTAATTCTTGTGATGCCCTAACACGGGATAACCAGTGACTAACTGTATTTGTTTTTCAGGCGGCAACCCCTACCTGGCATTTCATTGTGCCAGCCAGGGCACCATCCTGATAGACCTCGCCCCAGACGACAAGGAGTACCAGTCTGTGGAGGAGGAGGTAAGTCCAGTTCACGGTCTCTGTTTATGGTGTCTTTAAACTGCTAATGCAATATCATATCATTGTGAATTCAAGCTTGGCGCACATGCCTGGTAAAAATGCTTGATTAATAAACTGAGAAGCAACAGTAAAACTTTGCAGAGCATTTACTGATGGCAAGTAATAGTTTTCCTGGTTATAAAATCCCGGTGTTTTTGTTGTGTCCCTCAGTTGCAGAGCACCATCAGAGAGCACAGAGACGGAGGCAACGCTGGCGGTGTGTTTAGCAGATACAACATCATCAAGGTCTGAACCAGGAATCTCTCTGTACTGCATGTTTTTGCTGAACAGTGGACAGCGCCTATAGGAACTTTTTCTTTTGTAGATTAGTATTAATGAACCTGAACCTGAGGGATGTGAGCTAACATGTAATTATTGGTGTAAAGCCAAAATGACTCCCAACATCCTGTTTGATATGTGTCATACTCCAGATTCAGAAGGTGGTTAATAAGAAGCTGAGGGAGCGTTACACCCACCGACAGAAGGAGATTGCAGATGAAAACCACAACCATCACAATGAACGGATGTTGTTTCACGGTAACCACACCCTCTGTCACGCTATCCGCTTGCTTTTTGTGTCGGCGTCGGGCATTGTGTTTGTGTCTCCTTTTGAGTTTTGTTTTTCAAAGACTACTGCTAACTTCAGGTTTTTATTTGTCTGGCATGTAATAATGTAAAGCATCATACCTTAGTTACTGTATAGAATATCATTGTCTCCACATCTTCTTCAGGTTCCCCGTTCATCAACGCCATTATCCACAAAGGCTTCGATGAGCGCCACGCTTACATAGGAGGGATGTTCGGAGCGGGTATCTACTTTGCAGAGAACTCCTCAAAGAGCAATCAGTACGTCTATGGCATCGGTGGAGGCACAGGCTGCCCGACACACAAAGACCGGTCCTGCTACCTGTGCCACAGGTAACTCTGACTTGAACCTTGACTATTAAAGTTTAACTGCAGCTTCAAACCACAACACTTAAGATGTTTTGATTGTGGGGCAACCCATGTACTAAGGCTCAGTCCTCACTGCCGCGGCCATCCAAGCTCAGATGGACCGATCTGGACTCTTGCCCTTATGCTATCATATGGGAAAAGGTTACTTCCCTTTCTCTGCTTTGCCCGCCCATGAGAAAGAGAAATCATGCACAGTATGGCAGTCTGCCATCCTCAACCTTGCCCCCCCCCTTTCCTCAATAGCATAATTAATTCTACAGCCACTAAAGCTTAAAGATAATGTTTGCATAATATTTGTCTTGAGAGGGCAATAAAACATAAGTACCAGAATTAAATACAGTGTTAGGGGACCACTAAGGTCTATATAAAAGCATCCAAAAAGCACCATGTCAAAGGACCTTTTTAAAAGCCACAAAGCTCACAAAATAATCTTTAAAAGAATAGAAAAGTTTTGGTTGTAAAACTACTTAATACCCATGTGTTCTTTATCTGATTAAAGGTTTTAAGTGCACTATTGTGCGATTGTGTCTGACCTGTCACCTCTCTTCGGCACTCTCAGGCAGATGCTGTTCTGCCGAGTGACCCTAGGGAAGTCTTTCCTACAGTTCAGTGCCATGAAGATGGCCCACGCCCCCCCGGGACACCACTCAGTGATTGGGCGGCCCAGCGTTAATGGCCTTGCCTACGCTGAGTACGTCATCTACAGAGGAGAGCAGGTAAACCCAGACACCCCCAGTTTCTTTCCCTGAATATGGTTTATCCTGTAACGGAGGATAAACAACTGCTGTGTCATGTCGGCCAATGTCTTGCTCTATTTTTCTTTCAGGCCTACCCGAGTACCTCATCACCTACCAGATCCTTAAACCGGAGAGCACGGCCCAGTCTGCTGCAGGAGCTGAGCAGAAGTCGTAGTTACTTTACATCACACACACAAGGACTCGTTATTTTCTCCTTTATATTGCAAACCCTTTTTTATTTACCAAACACATTTCCAGTCTCCTGTCCAGTAGAACCCATGGTGACCAGTGCTTCATGAGCAGATATGCTGTATAATACTCTCCTACCTGTGGTTTGTTTTTGCATCGGCTGCATGTTAATACAGAAGCATGTGAGGCCCAATAGCGTGCGTGGGTTAGTTCTTTCCCCATCCCCTCCTCACCAATCAGGAGGATGCTTGTAGAGACTTTGAAGTATCAGAATTAACAGTTTGCCATCTCATGCTTTGTGACTGTGCAGAATTACAACCCCTCACCTCTATATATATATACACACACACGCACACACTGTTGGAGCCTGAAATCTGTGGACTACTACTGCCTCACCACATCTGGGTTCATCCTGTATAGAATGGCCTGATTTTAATGCTAACTTAGAACACTACAAAACAGGTAACAGTGTATTGTTGCTATGCTGTAATGCTGACTTTCTGAACTTTCACCCTGAGAACACTATGAACGCTGAACTGAAATGTTTTTTTAGCGGTTTTATTCAGAGTTGGACATACTTAATAGAGAGAGGGATCTGTCAATTCACAAAAAAGTTGAGACTATTTTATTGTCATTACAATATTGATTTGTATGAGAAAAGTGTGCTTTTTAACATAGCTGAAATGCAATGTAAGTCATCATAATTACACAATCGTAAATTAAAGGCGTGAATGTTGTACATTAAAAGCATATATATGACAGTGGAGTCAAATGTTCAGAGTGTTGAAATGTGCTTGTGATGCCTTACAAGCTAACAACCGATAGCCAGTGAACTCAACAAAGCATCTTTTCTGTCGCCATGGTCGTACTCAGACATCCCACGCATAAGGATTTGCACTTTTACATAGAAGCCTATTTAAGTTATTTTGAATTTAAATTGCAAATTGTCGGGAGAAAAATATTTGTACAGGTTGTGTAAATGGTTGTGTATAACTGTTGCTGTTTAACAGTATCTTTGAGTTCAACTGTAAATGACCATCTGAATATTCCTTTCATGCCTTCTTGATTCTCCCAACTTTTTTTTAATAAATGTCCCATTAACAGCTCCTTGTTTAATTTTTTTTTAATGGTATTAAAATTCTGTCTGATATTGCTAATGAATGTTTTTAGTTGCTGTCTTCACTGCACACAAGATTTCTCGCATAACAATATTAAAGGACTGATGACATGCATTGTTGATGCAGTAGCAGCAGACGACTAATTTTGACGTAATGTGACATACAAAGAACCAAACCGGTATTATTTTGACCTTGGTTACCAAAGTTGCAATGGGAGGAATAGCAGCACTCGAGTCCAAGGAAATCATAACCACACATTTTTTTATTTACAGTTAAGAAAACGCATGACTTCACACTGCATCAAGCCACAGCCAGGTGGCACTAATCCAACTGATGTCCACATTTCGGTCTTTACAACACTGATTGGCTGTTGGATGCCAATGGTGAATCAGACACAAGAGGGGTTTGGTCCTGACATATCCTGGAACCCTGAAACATATGTGCAATGCTACTCCGCTGTCTGCTCTGCTCCCTTTGGCCCTCATTTAATTAACCTCACGTAGAAACCAGCGCAGAAATCATCTTACGACAGGCTTCACGTGGAATTCATGAAACGTTCGTATAACACCAATCAGAGGTTAAAAAGTGTCGTACATTGATAAATGCGTACGTAATTTAAATTTCAAGCCATAATATATTCTCGGTTTTGAGAGGTCTTCTAAAAAGAGCCAGATCTTCCATTATCGATAAGTGATCAACTGATGACTTCTACTTCTCCTGTTACATGCACCGTAAGTCCACACCGACTCGAAAACTTGCGTAGACGTACACGAGGTCAGGGTCAGACCAGGCGTGAGATTTTTTCGCAGCCTACGCTCACGTTCAAATCGATAAATACCGAGCTTTGCGTAGGAATCGACGTACGTCCGTCCTACGCCTGTTTCTTTAACGGTCTATGGTTTTAGGTCGTACGCACGTTTCATAAATGAGGGCCATTATGTGCACGTCGCAGAGCGACATCACGTTCTGGGGAATTACATCACGCATCAAAGTACCGTAGCGTATTACGAGTATTAAGTACATGCTTAACAGCGAAACCGGACATTTTCAGGAATTCCCCCTCCTTAGAGGTCCATTCTGATATTCACCAATGTTATATACATTTTTATTATTACCGAAGTTATAATTTACACACCTCTTCTCCATATTGAAATTAAGTAATTTTGTTTGTTTACGTGGCAAACGATTTTATGCGATTTAATGTACATTTAATTTGCTTTATTAATTAAACTTCCATAAAAAGACTACAACAGTGTCGCACGCATTAAACGTCATCATGCTCTGAATGAGCCTGCAGCTCGGAGTGGAAATGGTTTTGTTTTGTTTTGTTTTTTAGTCTTGCTAAAGTAAATGTGTTTATTCAATGGGAAAGGCCTGTTGGGTTAACCCATTGTTCACGTCGTTTTTATAGCCATTTAAGCTAGCGCTATCTACAAAGTTGCCATATGTTCGGTCGCTGACATGCATTGGAAAACTTTGTCTGTCTTTGCGTTACTTCTTAACATTGCCAAAATTTCAAAAACGTCATATGTCATCACAGTTGATGTGGGGAGACCAGTAGCACATCTCAAACACTTCTGGAGAAGCACAGGTTTCTGGTAGGTCAAATCTAAATTGTTTTTGTGTACAATTATTCCAGCAAGATTAGGAGTGAGCAGCAACACATGACGATTGACATGTTTGTTGAATTGGAGTAGCTAAATATGTGTTTATTTCCTTACTGAATCTACCAGAAGACCTCTGTAATTAAAAAAGAGAAATTACATAATGTTGCACAAGTAACGTTAAGCATGTATAACAGACATTTTTATAAATATTATTTGTTGTTTAAACGTGTCACGTTTCCAAATTGCACCAAATTTAAAGCGGACCGTCTATAATCAAAGGGCAGTTGGAAACACAAACTGGCTTCCAATTATAGTAGTATAATACGATATAGTATCGATACGATGAACAGGACGGTATATGAAACATATTGAAACATATTTATGCATTTTCGTGTCACTGGTGCCCCACAAAGTTAAAAAGGAGGTTCTTCTTTATAGTCCCCCGCTCCCTCACACTGAGGCCCAGCAGTTCGACCTGAGCATCGACCAGCAGCTGAACCTGGCCTATGTGGGCTCAGTCCCCTATGGAGGGATACAGCAGGTCCGGATACACTGGATGCTGGAGCTGGTCACTGCACAGTAAGTGAAATAGCAAGTGGAGACCTCTCAAACCACGATATATACATGTCAATGAAAACCTACCGCTTACTATAGTTGTAGTGTAATGTGTATAGTTCAAAGATGACATAGTGTAACTTTTATCAGTTGCTGGTTGTGTAAGTGTTGCTCATGATAAATTATTGCTGTCTGATTTTGTTATTGTAGAGATATTGGAGGACAGCCCCAGTACAACTTCACTAAACTGGACCAGCTGATAGAACTCTTGTGGATTAATGGACTCCAACCAGGTAGAGCTGCTGGGCGATATGGAGAAAATTAAATATCACAATATTTTTGAACAAATAATTGTTCAAAAATATTGTGATATTTGTAAAGATATTTGATTATTATTATTACAGATGTGAGAAAAGCAACCAACACAATAAATATCTTTTAAAAGTTTTGCTGCAAAATAACTTTGAGTTTCCTGTAGCATTGGTTGACCCCGTAAGAAGCAGCATTATAAAAAGGGATAAGGCGTCCTTGTACATTGATGTCGATATTGCATGATATTGTGGGATTGTCAATTGGTGCTTTCACAAATTATTAACACAATGAGTGTTTTGATAAATAATTATCAGTAATGGGGCTATAATGACTAAGTAGGTAAAGACAAATTGCTTTCATTATGAATATAAAGCAGAGTTATTCCACTAGCCTGTTTCAAACTACACTTAAAGGTGACCTGCCTCAGACAACCGTTTTTACTTGCATTTTTTGAAATATGTTAGGTCCATATGTGTTTGTGTTATGTTCTGAATGTGAAGATGAACTGCTACCTCCTCGGTCAGCTCTAGCTACTGAAAAGAAATAGGAGGCCAATTACAAAAGCTGGTCAGTCTGATGTCATGTTGCCTGAGCTCATTACTATTCATGAGCTCGCTGGGTAAAGGATACTGATAGTCAGGCTCTCATTGGCTAGCTATTAGCCAATCAGAGTCAAGCAGGTTATCTCGTTAAATATTAATGACAACTGGCACATATCAAGCCAAGTCTTCTTGCAGGCTTTCTATACTGTACTAGAATGGCTTGAAACAAGGTAACCAAGGCATTGTTTCCACAAAAAAATATCCATGGTAGAACTTCAGACATTACCTCAAAGTAATGAAATACGTGTGGCAGGGCACCTTTAAAACGTACATGTATAACATTTAAGGTACAAACAATGTACGAGTCAAATGTGATTTTGCTGGTTTCTTGCACTTGTGACGTGGCTGTGTAATATCTGAATTGTAATTAATTCCTGCACCACTGGTTTTCAGGTTTTGAACTGATGGGCAGTGTCTCTAACTATTTTACTGACTTTGAAGACAAATCACAAGTGGTAGAGTGGAGAAATTTGGTTTATCTCATAGCCAAGAGGTACATTGGTGAGTGCCATTGTTTTGCCACTATTGTGTTGTATATGTTGTTTGCACACCATAAACCATGTAATTATTGTCAATTAAAACCTGAATCTGAAAAAAATGTTAATTGTAATTGAGAAGCAGCGTTTAAAGTGTTAAAGTCATTGTTTAAAAATTATTACCAGTTGTTTTAATCTAATTGGGAGGGGCTTCCTATGAAAAATAAAGGCAAGATTTAAAGTATATGTATGTATCTTTGTGATGGCTGAGGTTTTAAAATTAAATTGAATACATTCTTAAATCATTTTGGCTTTAGCTTTTACATAAGGAAGGGTATCCCTATCAGGACCATTCAGGAAGTGTAATGTCCCCACAGAAACATTCATTAAACGTATGTGAAAACTTTCTTGTGTAATGTAACCTAATCTATAAAATTAAATAGATTAATAACAGCACTGTATGATCCTGCTTCTACACAGTGTGATTTTCTGTCGTGTTTTGTTTAATTATAGACAAGTATGGCCTGGGAAGCGTCTCCCAGTGGAACTTTGAAACATGGAATGAGCCCAACAACCATGACTTTGATAATGTCACCGTGTCAATTCAAGGTAATCCCATAATGCATCCTACATGACATTTTGATGTGATATCAGTTTATTTTTTTTTTATTTCATTTTTAGAAATTTTAAACCGTTACAAACAATATATCAGTTTTTCTTTAAGTGGAAATTGTTGCTAAATGTAGCCACTGGTACAAGGGAATGCACATTTGCTCCTAGCAATGTTTACTCTCGCTTCCTCTCATAAATATGTTACTTTTAAATGCTTATTTTACTACTACTTGTTCCAAAAATGTGTCGTTTGATGACTGCTTATTAGAAACTCTAGACACACGCTTTATATTAGGCTAATAACGACATGGGATGTCAATTAATCACTATTGTCTACCTGTATTGTGATCTGGATAGACAGATCCTCATGAAAACATTAAAGTAGTATAACAAACTTTTCTTTAGGGTTTCTCAACTACTATGATGCCTGTTCGGAGGGTCTGCGCGCTGCCAGCAGTCTCCTGAGGTTTGGGGGTCCCGGAGACTCCTGTCATTCTCCCCCACACTCACCATACTGCTGGGCCATGCTGCAGCACTGCTATAACGGCACCAACTACTTTACCAGAGAGACGGGCGTCAGGATCGACTACATCGCCCTGCATAAGAAGGTGGGCTTTTTTCAACTCAAAGCACATTCACAACAAATATTAAAGAATTAATAAATATTTGTCAATCATTCTCTGAAGATTTTTTTCACGATAGGGTGACACAGTGTAGTCGATTTTTTTTTTTTTTTTTTTTTTTTTTGAGAGCAAACTTGAGGATAGTGATGTTATTGAAATTCATATTGCCTGAGTTATGTGAAGCTATATTTAGTAATGCATTTATTAGCTTAATTCATTGTAAAAAAGGACAGTTTTGTAGAGTAACTAAGTACATTTTCTCAAGTAACGTACTTACTGTAAGTACAAATGTGAGGTACTTGAGTCTTTTCATGCCACTTTCTACTTTACTACATCTCAGAGGGAATTTTTGTACTTTTTACTCCAATACATTAGTCTGACGGATGTAGCTATTTTTTTTTTTACAGATTTTTGCACACAAACATGTTGTTTATAAAATGTGCCAGATGCAATTAGAATACTTTTTTAAAGCAAACTTTCTGTTTCCGTCTTTCAGGGAGGAGGCTTCTCCTTGCCCATCCTCCAGCAGGAGATCCAGACAGTGGGAGAGATCCAGGAGCGTTTCCCCCGGTTCCGCAGCCTTCCTGTTTACAACGATGAGGCCGATCCGCTGGTCGGCTGGTCCATGCCTCAGGAGTGGAGGGCTGATGTGACCTACGCTGCCATGGTGGTGAAGGTGAGGTGAAGGAATGGAGGAGAGGGAGAAAAAAAACACCTTGAGTGTAAAATCACATTTGAACACTAAAGATTACCATTTGGATTAAAGTTGTGTTTGCATTTATATGGGAAGATGTTAACTTACACAAGGACTTATTCGGATTCATTATTAACCATCTGGAACTTGAATTAAGTTTTCTGAATGAGTGGCTTATTTTTAGCTAAAGGTAATTTCTCATTTTAGAGCAAATCTATCTAATGGTTGCTATTAAATGTTTTGGATTTGTCAACTCAAATTAGCCAAAAATGACATACAGTAGGAGTCCATTGTTTCACCCTGACTTCTATCCTTCACAGGTTGGAAAACACAAATTAGACTATGACAAGACAGTGAAACCTCTATTTCCATTTTGTTTAAATGGCCTATTAAAGTTTCTAACCCTTGTTAGTTGTACCAGTTAACCCTAATACTGTATACATACATTGTCTTGGCGATATGTAGGCCATTAAGTGAATTTTTGCTTTAGTGCTGTGACTAAATACTATGCTAGCATAACACCACTAGACATTTGTATATAAGGAGAAATTTGAGACTTTTTTTTCCAAACATAAATAGCTAAATTAATGTAACATGCGGTATTTCCGCTTTTATCCACAGTTACTTACAATGTGCATTCAACCATGAGGATACCACCCAAAAATAGCAAGAGAACATACAGTTGGTATTCAAAGTTTTCAATTTGTTATAAGACCATGATTGTAGTTGTGTTAGGGGTATGTAAGCTAAAGGATAAAAAAAAAATAGAAATATACCTAATAAAATGCTTCTCACTGGTTGGACACCAAACCCAGGCAGTTTTAGCTCTTCTCCACTCTACCAGTAAAACCACACTGGTCCTCTGTCCTACTCCCTCCAACAGGTAATAAACCAGCACCAGGATCTGCTGCTGGCCGACCTGAACAGCACCATCAATTACACCCTGCTCAGCAACGACAATGCCTTCCTTAGCTACCACCCACACCCATTTACCCAGCGCACGCTGACTGCCCGCTTCCAAGTCAACAACACCCAGCCGCCTCACGTCCAGCTGATCAGGAAGCCTGTCCTCACTGTCATGGGCCTGCTGGCTTTGCTAGGTGACAGTCACTTTGCTCTACAACAGGGCTTTTATGTGTGCCTCAGCAGGCTGCGACTTGTGATTTTTTTTTCATGCAAAGCAAAACAAAAAAGGAAGAATGAAATCCCCCTTTCAATAAAATGGATCTAGTGCCACTTGGCCAGGCATACAAAAGAAAAAAAGCACTTAAATATCCAATGGAAAATAATCTCAAAATGAAATACACATAAAACACAATGCTTTTAAGCCGGAGAGCGGAGTTCACCTTGCGGCACAAACAAAATACTTTCCCTAGGAAACGCATGTTTGTTCCTCTGGAATGTTTTGATCCAAACCACAATCCTTTTCCTAAACTCAACTAGTCGTTTTAGTGCCTAAACATAACTGTCATTGCCATATGACACACCCCTTTTACTGGCTAAACTCAACTGCCATGGCCCTCTGAAAGGACTGTCATATGGTGGTGCCAGTACTTGGCTCACGGTCACCTGTTGGCAGCACCATAACTGCCGGCGTCTCGGAGCTCTGTAGCGGCTAACTACAACCAGCAACTGCTGCTCTGATTTTATTGTTCTATCACAATATAGACTGTACACGTTAAAGTGCTTTACTTTACTTTAAAATACTTCTATTTTAGGCATATAATAGTCTATAGGTGAAGTGGGGTGTCTATTTTGTCCACACCGGGTTAAAAACTAATTACTAATTCAGCAGAGGCAGGGATATGTAGAAAAGAAAGAGGGCAATCCCAAGCATCCTCCACTTAAGGCCCCGTATGGACCAAAGTACAAAGTGTGGATTGGTAGCTGGAGAGATGACTCTTCACCTCCTGGCCACTGCCAGATGCTCTTGAGCAAGGCACCGTAATCCCCCCCCCCCAACCGCTCATGGCTCTGGTCCAGCACTGGCAGCCCAGTCACTCTGACATCTCTCCATTTGTGCATGAATAGGTCCTGAGCATGTTTGTGTGTGTATTTCAGGCCTGTTTGTAGTTATTACTAACAGAATGTAAAAAATGATTTAATTATAAAATCGAACCTTGTGCCTCCGTGGAAATGTATGATTGAGTTATGACGGATTTTGTGTGGGTGTGGGTGTGGACCCTGTTGCCTCTGCTATATGTGATTTCCCATTTAAGGAGAGACGCAGGTCCTAGCTCAGGTTTTGAGCTCCGCAGGAACTATCAACAGCACGGTGGGAGTTCTCGCCAGCAGCCACCAGCCCGTAACAGTGGGCGGCTCAGACAGCTGGCAGGCAGCAGTGCTGCTCTACAACAGTGACGACAACAGCACCTCCACTAACCCTGATGATGTCACCGTCTCACTGAAAGGACTGTCTGCACAGAAGGGTAACAGAAGTTTTAACAAAATATTGAAGAAAGAAGGTTACGTTTTAAGAAAAATATGACCAGATCCAACCATGAGTGGTTAATTTCAGTCCTGCCGGCTATCTGTCTCTTTACAATCCAGATCTTGTGTATGTTGCATATTATATTGACAACAATGTGACCAACCCGTACCAGCTGTGGCAGAGCATGGGCAGCCCCGACTACCCCACAGCAGAACAGTTCAGACGCCTCAGGAGTGTGCAGGTAAATAGCAGGGCTGAATGATAATATAAAAAATATGTTATTTTGCGATGTACCTTATTTATCAAGTTGTGTACAGTCATTTCACAATACTGTATATGAAGCTTTAGCTTCTGTAACTCCATTTGGAATTAGAAAATAAGTACCTCTTAATGCAGTAATACAAAAAATACTTCCAAACAGCACTTATTGTATTTCTTTTTTTTAAATTGAAATTTAGAGCAAAAGACATCTACGATAAATTATTGTTAGGTTGTTTTCTGCATGCTAAATGAATCAGTCCGCTCTGAGAATTATTGCGATTGGTCATTTGCCATGCAGGTTGAGTGTTTGTTCAAAACCAGAAGATCGATCATGAAAAATCCAACTTTCCTATCAAGCAGTAAAATGGCTTAAATAGTGTATTAACGTGGGCCTACTACATTGTACCTTTTTAAACGGTAACTATTGTACACATTAAATAGTGTGAAACTATATTTTTGTTGCCCTTAATATACAATAATATAATGTTCATATATCTGTACATTGTATGTGCTGTTTGGTAGATTGCAAGCCATGTGTGATTGATCTCTCAAAATTCCTGGTGACCATCCACGCCAATATGAAACCCTGTATATCTTACTTTTGAGACGAGGTGTATTCATGGATGATGATCTTGTTAAGTGCAGATTTAATTAACATGTTGAATTCTATTGGCTGTCACCAGCACTGTTGACAGTAAAGTGGCTCTGATTGCTTTGATCTATTGGGGTTTTTCCTTTCTCTGTAAAGTGCTTTGAGACTTGTTTTGACCCACTGATGATGTGCCATTGTGTCAGGACCCTCAAGTTGATGGACCCTGGGAAGTTCCTCCAGCAGACACTCTGACTTTGAAAGCTAAACTGTCCATGCCCTCTGTCCTCCTCATCCATGTTTGTACCCGGCCCAAAGCCATGCCAGACCAGGTTAGCACCCAATGCAATGCAACAATGTCAGGTCAGAATAAATGTGATTTGCATGTGCCTCATAGTCCACCTTAAAGCTTCTCATGAATGTTGTTATTTATTGGTACATCAGTTGAATCCCACCCTGTCCCGCGTCTGTGTCCGTGTTTGTCACACTGCACAGTTGAGCATTTGTTTCTATCAATGCAAGTAAGTCAAGGAAGATTTTCTCCAGTCTTCAAAGTGAGAAAGAGATTCATGACTTAAGAATGAAGACATAATGGAACCTCAAAGCCTGTGTTATGTCGAATGCTTGATGGATAATGTATGGGGCTGAGCTGCACATTTCAAAAGAGATGAACTCTTACCTGTATTTGACTTTTGATTAGGTCAATGGATTACACTTCATCAGGATCACCAAAGGCCAAGTCCTGGTTGTCTGGTCAGACCACTGTATCGATTCTAAGTAGGTGCACATGATTTTTTCTTTATTTTTGCATTTGATTGATGACAGAACAATGTTTTATCCCTAACTCGTTGTATTGACTGCAGCAGTACAGTAGATTTAATCTCTTTATGACTGTTGGAATGCAGTAAATATGTAATATGCATACACAAAGAACAATAAACACTCATTCATGCTTTTGAACTTTTATATATACTTTGTATATGCAGATGCATTAAGACATTTGAAGTGGAGTTTTCTACAGATCACAAGGAATTCAGCAGAATTAACACTCAAGACACCATTTTTACTTCTTATGTTTATTCACCTGGTAAGAATTCCCAGTAAATGATTATAAGAATCTGAATTTTCCTCACCTTTCAAACTATATTTTGCTGTCGTCACATCCAGCCATAGAAATAATACAATGTACCATGTTGTGTTCTGTAGTAGATGGGGAGGCTGGCGGTCTGTACAGAGTCCGAGCTGTGGACTACTGGGGAAGGCCTGGTCCGTACTCACTGCCAGAGAGCTACTCAGAGGAGCACTAGACCACGGGCAAGTCTGGTAGCATTCTAATTATGTTTCTGATGGTTTTGTACAATATAAATACATGTATAGAATAAATGTGCTGATTAGATACAGTATGCTATACAAGTGCTGTGCCATCTGACAAATCAAATTGTAAGCATACCATTTATTATTTATGCTCATGGTCTGTTTCACAGAAATACAAGCATCACATTTTTAATAGTGTATAGAAATGGTTGTAATATTAAACTCTGATTTTGTTAGATAAAAGTGACTAAAGACTAATAATTATCCGCAAACATTATCAGCTCTAATACATTCATTTTTGAAACAATTGTTGATTTATTGCAAAGGGGGGTGGATAAAGGGATACAGGGATATAATACATCCAGTAGTAACATGTAATTATAATTTTGGATTAAAAGCAGTGGATTAATACACATTTTGTGCTTCATTTTTTATATCATGTTGGACAATAGAGCTCTAAGGCTCTGAAAATAAGATATATCAGGTTTTGGATACACAGGCGGTACTTGTTATTTGGACAAATTCCGTGTTGATTTTGGTCTTTTCATATGATATTTGTTGACAACGAGAAAATATAGAATATCGCCAGCTGTGTAATACAGTCATTAGGACAACTTGTTAACTAAGTGTTTTCTAATTGTTCATTCTTGTTGTGCAGTTGCACATAATGTGTCGTTATTGGTATGAAAGGAGAAGTAAAAAAACCAAAACATAACCACATAAACATCACCTAGCAATGAGATTAGTTGTTAGTAGTTAATTGACCATACTGTAACAAAATCTTACATTAATTACATTATGCTATAATCTTTTTTTCATCTGTAATCTATACATTTGTTACATTCTATTTTTATACTTATGTCTTTTTTTATTACAATTGTGTTTGTGCACTAGATAAATAAGATTTGGACCACCAATATAGGTTGCTTACACCATCGTTTTTAATAAAAACAAGGACAACAGCAAGTTTCTTTACAAAATATATTGTCACTAATACAGAGGGAAAATTATCACATTCACTCAACAGGTAATAGTGGCTGGGAAATATGTTTTCATCTTGGCAGGTTTATTGAAATTCTTTTTGTCAGGGTGTTGAATCTGATAGCATGAATATTCTCTCAGTGACGTCTTTGAGGAGAGCTGTGTCTTCACTTTTGGTAGGATGATCCAGTCAGCAAAGTTTAGCTTAGGGGCAGTTTAGCAGGCTCCTGTTAAACATAGACAATAGGATCAAGTGTTAGATGAGTTAAAATGTAACACAGAACTTGAAATAGTTAAAGTTAAATATAAATGTTCTTTGAAAAGTGCTACAAAGGGCAATCCAAGTGTTGCAAAGAGTACTTCTTTGTTTACTCTTTGTCGCGCTTTGCCAGACTGGCTACTCTTTAATAGCATTCGGTGTTGCTAAACTCCGCACAGAGCCGCTACAGAATAGTCGTGCGAGAGAAAACTCAGAATGGACAGATAGTCTAGCTAGCTGTGTCAATTTACCATGCAGAGATCTGAGGAGCAGTCAACCATGGTCCTCATAAATCCACCACATTTAAAATTCAAACACATAGAAAGTGGAAGGAAACAGAAAATGCACGCATCCGGCAAAATTTAGTGCAGCACCGGAGCAATCCCATGATTGGGACACTTAGGATAAAGACTAGTTTACCCTTAATGTTAAACACGTTTTTGGCATCACAGTATAAATCCTTTAAATGCAAGTTAAGGTGTATGATTTCTCTGTTTGTCTGTCCATTGAGCTGAATGTGAAAGACTGAGTACATACCAGACTGCAGCACTGGCTGGAACTCTCCGGCCATGCAGACTTCCTCCTGTTTCTGGCGGACGACTCTCTGGATGGCAGGGGGGAGGCCGCGGGGGTTGCGGGCGAAGACCAGGGAGTATCCGTCATCGCAGCTTCCATCCTCTTTCAGTGTGCGGCAGGCATAGGTGATGGCATAGTTGTCATAATCTGTGTCAATGACCCAGTAGTTGTCACCTGAAAGAGCGGGGAGCAAGATGTTAGTCTCAGTTGTGTTAGACAGAGAGAGGCCGAGAGAATGTGTGCATACAACTGAGGAGACTTACCACCGCTGGACAGGTAGCTGGCCAGTCCCTGGTAGTTCATGAACATCTTGCCGGGGGTGCCGGGGTCGGGCACAGAGTACTGAGCAGCCATGTCGGCGCACACGACCCAGAACCTGGATCACAAGTAGAGGAAAAAATGTTACATTTGCAAACAGGAATGTAGCCTCTCTCAAATATCACATTTAGACTGCTACTTAATAAACTAAAAATGACAAATACCCACCCAAAAAGAGTGACTCTGCCCTTGGAAGAGGCAACCATGGAACCATCGTCTTCAACAGTGTATTCAGCAGAGATGTTGTCCTGCAGGAACAAACCCTCAGGATCCTTCTTCTGCAGAGCATACCACTTTCCTGCATACTGTCGGGGGGGGTAATAATAAGGGTTATTTTACTAGGCATTTTATCAGAGGAATATGGATATGCACATAATCAAAAACAAAAAATATAAGCAATACTTAAACATATTTCCATACTTACTCTTTTAGGGTCAAAGTCTTCTTTTACTGTGAAGCTGTCCACAACGCATGAGGCCAGGCTCTGCTCCACACAGGCCAGGAAAAACATCACCAGGGCAACAATTTGGAAGTCCATTCTAAGCAAAACAAAGTCGAGTGTGTTAATTGGCATAATAGTATGATATTTATTTCCAGTTCTTTATGTTACTTTAGAGCAGCTTGTTTCTGGCTAAAGGAAAAACTCATATTTAGTTTGTAAAAAGATCACTTGGTCTCTACAAAGCAGCATCTGCTTACCTGAAGTGTAGAATGAGGTCGCACAAAGTTATCAGTGTAGAGCTGTTGCAGTGTCTGAACTGTGGTGAGAAGATGCCGTGTGCACCCTTATATACCTGATGTGCAGACAGGCTCACTGATTATTTTCACTTCTTGAACCTAAATGCAGAGTTTAAATCTACCACTAATCCAGTTAACAAAATCCCCCGCTGTAAGCTGATAAACCCTCACATTCAGCAGTGTGTTGGCTTTATGTAATTGTTTGCAGGGCTCTATAATGGGATACATAACCGCAAAAGCCCCAGGGCAAAGTGGTGGCCTGAGCACCAAGTCACACGTCCGTTAACATGTGCAGACAAGTGTTTTTACTTTACGTCATAAAGCCCTCAAATGCAGCCTAGTGCAAATATGAAAATTTGCTGAGAAAGTAATGTGATAGTGTGATACAGGGTAAATAAAAGAAGATTTTATTTTAAATTTTTAGAGTTTGTTTTTCTGTACTTAAAATGATTAAACCAGCCATCTTCCTTCTGGTTTTTCCACCTATCTCCAGATAATGTTACCAAGTCTATACTGGGATACTATTCTTAAAAACATTCCTTACTGGGCAGTAAAGTTTTTCCTGTTCTGTTTTTGTTGGGTTTTTTGTACTTTTCTACTGGCTTTAATAATTAGTGACAAAAATAAACTTTTATTACTTTTAGATTCCCAAACCATGCTTGGTTCTGTTTATTTGAATAGGAAGTGTACTTCAAATATATATGACAAAATTTTTATTTGGGTATAAAACATAAAAAGATCCAAAAAGGTTTAAGGATAAAGGATGTGAAAGCAGTATTTTCACAATTATGATTTTACATAATTTACAATTTATGTAATAAAACAGTCTGGAAAATGGCACACAGAGTACTAATGCCCTGTTACGTTATGTCAGGTGTTCCTGTCTGTTGTCACTTGCTCAGTTAAGTAACGTGTTGCATCTTGTCCATAAAAGCTGCTAGAGCTTCCATCTATAATCTGCAGCAAAATGTCAAGTTCGCACTACCAGCAAATGTCTATACAGATGCCAAGGTGTTATAACACCCCACTTCACAGACCAGAGTGGGGTATTTTACTCACTAACACATCATTAAGTAATTTGGTTCCTCAAATCCATTTACAAACCTAATTAGTGTTGTTGCTCACAATATGCCATCAGTATAAAGTTTACCGTCAATTCTTAAAGCCTGTTTTGTAGACTTGCCATTTTTACCCTTGTACTTTTTCAAATTAATTTTAAATTAATTTAGATTAGTTACATTATTTCAAATTTCGTACTTTTATTAAAAAAAAATTCAATTCCATAATCTGCTTTGCTGTGTACTTTCCAGTAAGTCCAGCTGTATTTTTAGTCAGCCCTGGGCATTGTTGTTATTCTAATAATTACCTGTCCTGAGTATATTAGGTAAGGTATCTATTCTTTGACATCCTGGGCTGTTATCAACCTGCTGGTAACAGTATTACTTGGTGTTAATACTAACAGTATAAACTCTGCCTATCTAATCTAAAAACAAAAGTTACGTTTAAATGATCCTAGACACATTTAGACGCACACTTGCTTAACTGGAGGTCAGCTCAGGTTTGACATGTCTGAACTCAAGCCAGGTCAGGTGACTGTCAGAGAGGAATGGAAGAACATTTCCACAGAAACAACAGTTAGTTGGTCTTCAGGAAGATGAATGTTGAAAGCATCTGGGCAACAAGCCATCAACCATGGATTTCACTGAGCAACACATGACCCTGAAGGGACTGCAGCGGGAATAGTTGGATTTCACAATTGTCGTGTTTTATTTAACTATAACTATAAAGTCAGATTGTTCACCTACATTGAATCACACTAATCAGCAGTGGAAATTATATGTATTAAGTTTGGAACATATAGTTGTGTCCAGAATAATAGCAGTGCGTTTAAAAAAGTGAATAATGATCAAAATCCTTAGATAGCTTTTAATTCCATAATATCAATGCATTGGGAACACTGCACATTCAATTCCAAATCAAAACATGACCAAAATTGATCAAGTTTGTGTTATACCTTTACAGAAAGTGAAGAAAAAGGAATATTAGGCTGTTCAAAAAAATAATAGTTTTAGCATTTTTCTTTACAAACTCAAACATTTACTGTATAAACTGAGAAATGTCTCAAGGGTTTGCTATACTGAATCACTACACTAATATTTAGTTGCATAACCTTTATTTCTGAGAACTGCTTCTCATCTGTGTTGCATGGAGTCGACCAACGTCTGGCACAGCATTTATGATGTCACCCCACAAGTGTTCTACAGGATTGAGGTCCGGGGATTGGGCTGGCCACTCCATAACATCAATCTTGTTTATCTCGAACCAAGACTTTGCTCACATACTGGTGTGTTTTGGGTCATTGTCTTGTTGAAAGACCCATTTCCAAGGCATTTCCTCTTCAGCATATAAGGCAACATGACCTCTTCAAGTATTTTGATGTATTGAAACTGATCCATGATCCCCTGGTGTGCGATAAATAGGCCCAACACCACAGTATGAGAAACATCCACATAACATGATTTTTGCACCACCATGCTTTACGGTCTTCACAGTGTACTGTGGCTTGAATTCAGTGCATGGGGGTCATCGGACAATCTTTTTTTCAGCAATGGGACTTCTAGCTGATAGCTTTGCTTCACATAGTCTTCTTCTGATAATTCCAGTACTCATAGGTAACTTTAAGTCTTCTTTTACTTTCCTGGAGTTGATCATTGGTTGAGCTTTTGCCATTTTGGCTATTCTTCAATCCATTCATGTGGTAGTTGACTGTTTTTTCCCATGTCGTTCAGGCTTTGGATGCCATTTCAAGGCATTTGAAATCTTTTTGGCTGAGCAGCCTATAGTTTTCTGCACTTCTTTATGTTTTCCTCTCTCCAATTAATTTTTTAATCAAAGTCCACTGTTCCTAATAGCAATGTCTGGAACGACCCATTTTGCTGAGTATTTCAGTGTGAAATGCACTATAACCAGCATTGGCTTCTTTCTTTCTCAAATATGGTCCATAATTGACACCTGTTTCTTCACAGAATCAAACACCTCACTAATTGAACACAACACTACTATTATTTTGAGCATGCCCCTTATAATTACAGAACCAGTTACACAGAATGAGAAGCATGCGTGTCGTGATTGTTGGGTCTGTTGGTTTTCTATGACTCTACAACAGTTAATAGTAAATTATTTGCAATGTAGAAATATCCCTTCTACCAAAAAATATGATTTATGAGGTATGTAATTATAACTAAAACAATGAGATGCTTAATAAATTGACAGGAAGATAATAGGCAACTATTTTGACAACCAATTAACTAAGTTGTTTCCCAAGCAAACAATACCAAACACTTTCCAGTTCCAACTTTTTTGTTGAGAGAATTGTGCTGCTTTCCTTAGTGATAAGCTAATGGGAGTTTGGATTTTATAGACCATACATGTTCCACAATCAAGAAATAAAAGGCAGAATATTGTGTCCGCTCTTGAACTGCATTGACCAATCTTTATAACTAACTAAAAGTTGGTAAATGGCACGTCTGCAACTAAGATTTTTTACCGTAATTAATGTACATCTTAGAAAACCAAGTAATAACTCATTTTCCACAGGCTCACAAAGCTGCTGTAGGAACTCAAACAGGATGAGGAAATAAGTATGTGACAACTTTTCCATGACAATTAAATGACACTTTAATCAGCTTCTTGAGGAAATATTGACGACATATTTTTAGCACCTGGGTAGCTCACCTGGTAGAGCAGGCACCCATCTATTGAGGTTTACTCCTTGACAGATTGGCCACAGATTTGACTCCGACTTGTGGTCCTTTGCTGCACATTAGTCCCTTTCTCTCTCTCCTTTCAAGTCTAAACTGTCCTATACAAATAAAGGTCCAAAAAAAATAATCTGCACTTTTGCCTTAAATAAAATCAAAACAAACAAATGATTAAAGGACAAATAATGAAAGTATATATTGTAAATGAGAACCAGTCAAACGGCGTTGGTAAATAGGAAGCAATGGAACATAATCTAAGATCAACAAATGCATAATTTAAATATGAAAAAAAACTTGCTAAATTGTTATTTTAATATAACATGTCATACCTGTGCTAAACAGTGCCGAAGGTAAAGACTGATTATAACTAAAGGTAAAAAAAAGACAAAGACTACAGTGATCATGTACTTTTGGATTTATGACATTTCATTACAAACATGAACGTTATAACTTATGCAGCTGCATTTGCAGTGCTACAATACTAAGTCCATGAACTTTATTTCATATCATGTAACTAGTTTATAATCACGCTGGCATTCCAGAGTTGTATCATACAAGGTAAAAGTGAGTAGGTCTACAAGATGGGAGTGTTTGACTGCTTGGGACCCGACTTTGCCATAGTTACTTCAGGAAAAAGGAAGGAGATGTTGGGAATTGCACATGGACATCCTCAGACTGCACACCAGCTTTACTTCAGAATAGTATCTTCACTTGCTGTAAGGAGTGAGTAAAATAAGTGGGATTAATACATTTAGAATTTTACATAGCAAATATGGTTTACGGTCTACCACTTTATTGTGCAATGCAGCACCAACTGTATTACATTGTATACTGGTGTTGCTATTGTTGAATCCACTTCCTGGAAACCGTGCAGCATGCAGTTGTATGCATGTGCAAACTGTGGACTGAATATTTGACATGCAGGATTTAAGTTGCACAGGCTACCTTCTGCAAGCGCCTTGGCGATGCGCTCCTGCTCCTCGCGAACCTTTTTCTCCTCCTCCTCAATCCTTCTCTCCTCAGCTGCAATTGGCTTCAGGTTTTCTGAGGAAAATAGCAGGTTTATTTAAAGAAAAAAAAAAATTGTCATTATGTCACATCTCTCCATTTGGTGCATGTATAGGGACTGAGCATGTGTGTGTAATTCAGGCCTGTGTGTAATGTCAACAGAGTGCACATCTTGTTAAGATGCACCAAGCAAATATGGTGGCACATCCTCCTTAAATAAGATGCTGCAGGAACTGAATAAAGATATATTATATTTGGTACTTTAACATTTTATGACCATTAATCCAGTAACTGGAGTTTATAATCTTATTTGTCAAATTAATGCGAAGCATGCTCTTTTTGTAAGAGGATCAGGTTTTAAAACAATGTTTAGTACTTTTCCAACCTCCAAATTACTCAGTCCAAATTCCTGTTCAATACATTACGGTGGGTTTATCTCAGTGCACTGTTCCAGTAAAGTGCATTGTTACTAATAAGAACAACTCACCATATCTTTTTTTGCCATAGATGATGCCAGCAATCAAAGCTGAATACCTTGCTGTCTGCGAAGGAGAAAACCATGCAAGTTAATGTCAGTAGTGCAGTCCCTACAAAGTTTATGCAAATTCTCAATCGATCATACAATTGACAGGATATCTACAAGTAGAGGTCTGAGGTTGAAAGGTTTTGTCATTCATAGGTTCTACACCAATGGAAATGACAGAATACCCAGTGGCCTTCGCTTTAGAAGTTCTAGACATCCTTACTTGGCATTGCTTCGGTAAGGCCCATTGAACTCTGTACAGTGCTGGAGGAATTGATAGAGACCTTGGTCATGGCCACAAATTACACATCAAACATAGTTTAATTAAACACGTTTCCAGAGTGGTTAGGGCCCACACTTTAATTCAGCAAAAACATAATCCACCGTCATTGTTATTATTCCAATTAAATTAGTCTTTCCACCTGTTTGGAGTCTGTCACCACCAAACATGAACAGCAGTGGGCGATGTCGAGGACGACAGATTAAATTACAGTTTAATAAACATCTAATGTTGCGATACGGTTTATAAAATGCCTTTTATTGGATTAATGGCCATTAAATCCAATGGCATTTCTATTTATAACCAGTTAGCTAGCTAGAGCTACGTAGTTTCAATGGTCTTAAAGTTAGCTAGCAAAGTCAAGGGTGATGTTCCGTCAAGGCAAGTCGCACTTTACAATGCCTCCACAATAAAATGAACAAATATGCATTCGCACAAATGCAAATAAAGCTAACGTTAGAAGTTGTAGTAACGTTAGCTATAAGCTAGCATGTTTCCTTGCAGATAGCAGGTTAGCGTGCTCGTCGGTAGCTAACGTTACCAACCCAAATACGAGGGCAAAAGGTAATTTATTGTAAACCACGAGTAATCCTTTTTCACAATATGTAACGTTAAAGCAACACAAACCTTAATCAAAGGCGACACTGCAACTGGAGGCGCCATAGTTTTACAGCAAGCTAACAACCAGAGGTCACTTTACCACCAGAGACAGGACTGTAGCCTACTTCTTCTTTGAGAATTTACTGCAGCTGATATGCTCATTGGTGAACTACTGCCATCTTCTGGAGCAAATTATCAATTTCAGTGGCAATTTATGAACGGACAAGCATAGACCGTTAATATTCAGTCTATGCGGACAAGAGACAATTTCAGACTTTCATCTCGTTATCAGAATTTGTTGACGCTGTTGCACACAGTATTATGGATTGCTAGCTATCATACTGGACACTGGTTTAATGTGTTGTTGGCAGTGTTTGAATTGGTTTAAAGAAGGTGCTACTAGCCTAATCAGCAGTTGTTGGACATGATAATTGCATGTGTCTTGGATATATTTATAAGTATATAAATATATTTTTGTTGACAAAGGTCTCATTTACAAGGTTGTCAAAAACATGACAGTAGTCATTGATGATATGGAGTGTATCACAATTGAATTATGTATGGAAAAAATGAAGAATGTCATTGTAAGTTGTGTGTATAGGAAACCAGGATTTAGTGTTAAAATATTCACAGAAAAAGTCAACTACATATATGTGGGGACATTGACCTACTAAATCCCAACAAACATAAGTTGACGGAGGAGTTCAATTGAAACAGTGTAAAGTTTTGACTCTTTTTCCAGCAATCACAAAACCAAACAAAATAACATGTAATGATGCCACTCTGATAGATAATATTTTTTGCAAACAATATGGAAAGCAACTCTTTAAGTGGAATATTAATTAATTATATATAAGCGACCACCTGCCAATCTTTGTGACCCTTGTAATTATAGTGGGAAAAGGGAGTGCAATGAGATTAAATACAGGAGAATAAGAACCAAAGAAACTATATTTGCATTTAGAAATGAGTTAATAAAGTATAACTGGAAGGAAGTAAGCAAGGAAGCTGACCTTAACAATGCATATGATCTATTCTTAGGCATATTTACGACTTTATATAATAAAAACTGTCCGATTAAACAATATTTTAATAAAAGAGTTTTCAGAAAATAATAATAAAAACATCATTACAAAAGGACTGAATTATCTGGAAAACTTCAAGGATGAATTAAGTGGTTGACAGATTCAACCATTTCTTTTTTAATGTGGGCCCTAAACTGGTCAAAGATATAAATTACACAGGAATTAAATACTCTGTGATGGACCATGGGGAAAAAAACATACTCATTGTTTTTGGGGACTGTATAAAAGAAGGAAATAATAGAGATTGTAAATAAACTTAAGATTAAAACTTCCAAAGATTATGATGACATTGATATGTCTCTAGTCAAAAAAGTAATGGACGGGGTAGTTGACCCACTATCACATATATATAATCTATCATTTAAAACAGGAGTATTTCCTGACAAGATGAAAGTAGCTAAATTCTTCCCAATGTATAAATCTGGGGACTCAGATATTATCAATAACTAAAAAAACCAATATCCTTGCTTTCTCAGTTATCAAAAATATTTGAAAAAACTATATGTCAAAAGGCTAGATAATTTCATTGACAAAAGCAAGCTGTGCTGGAAGCCCTACATTATATCAGAATCAGAATCAGAATCAGCTTTATTTGCCAGGTATGAGGACACATTCAAGGAATTTTTCTTTGGAGCATAGTTGCTCACAATGTCTGTGCATGAAGATGGCCAGGAGTACTGGTATATTGAATAAAACTAGATACATATTGAACCAAAATACATTACATATGCTGTACTGCACACTTACTTTGCCATATATGTTATATTGTGTGGAAGTTTGAGTAAATACCTACAAAAGCAACTTACAAAATATTTGCACATTGCAAAAAAAAAAAAACAGGATAATAAATCACACCAGGTATTATGAGCACACTAGTCATCTGTTTTTTAATTCACATTTGCTGACATTTATGGACATTATTACATTAAAAACTGCTCAATTTAATGAAAATAATTTACCATGTAACATATGTGCAATGTTTAATTAAAAAAACAGGGGTTATCAGTTAAGAGGACAATTTATGTTCAAACAACCTCTTGTGCAAACTACTGTTAAAAACATGTGTGTTTCAGTTTGTGGGATGACTTTAAAAAATGGACTGAACAATGACATCAAACAGAGCCATAAAATCATTTAGTTCAAAAATAGATTAAAGAAATCATTATTTGACCAATACAGAAAAGAATAGACTGAAACATAGGAACGGAATTGTAATGTAAATGTATTGTTGTATATTGTTGTATTGTTGTAAGTTATTGGAAGACCTGAAAGATTGTATGCTTATTTGCACATCTATTTACTTTGTAATAAGATGATTTTGTGAAATAGGGGCGGCATCAAATAAGCTAATTGCTTCCGCCAGTTCCTTCTCGAACTAATCATTTTATGGGCTATACATGTATTTCTGTAATTGTTTGTGTTTCATTTAGTTTTTGTTTTTGTTTTGACTTGCAACACTGTTGATTGTTTGAGATAAATAAATAAATGAAAAAAATGAAAATATGTATATCTTGTAGGTGACACGAATAGCCGACTATTTAACAATTCAAATATGGAGCCTGATTCGACTGCCAATCTCATATATTCAAATCCTTGCAGTGTCTAAAAATGTGGTTACGAAACAAGGATCATTCCATTTGGGCTAGATGGGGATGCTCAATGTCTGATTTTACATAGCATTTGCTTTTTTTCCCCTTAAAAAATATGATTTAGCCTATTTTGGTATAAAAATACTGTGAATAACAATTAGAAGTAAGAGTACTCTTGTGGACAAAAATCAGAAATGCTTGTACTGGTGAGTTATGGCTCATTTCAAGCACTGGTTGTTGGTCTGTATTGACAGTTGTTATCCTCCCTTTTTGATGCAAATAGGTTTAGCTAGACAAAATATTGTGTATTTGAAACACCAATCCATGTATGAGCTGTGTTAAAATCACCAGCAGTTGCAAAATTGCTGAATAACGCTTTAGTATGTTTGTTTTTTTCCTATTCTAGCATTAATAGTTGGCTAATACATGTAAGGAAACCAAGATGGTGCACCAAAAAATGCAAAGGTTATCCAGAACATATAGAAGGGGTCAGTAGCGATACATGCAGGTCAAAAGCTCTGAAGAGGTAGGCATAGTATTTAGTCAATTAGTTCTTACTCAATGCGTGCGACAGTGGCGAAGAAAATCTTCCTTTTAGGAAGAAACCTCAGACAGACCCAGGCTCTTGTTAGGCAGTGTCTGACAGTGCCGGTTGGGGGTGTGAAGAACGGTGGCAATTACCATTACAGATTTAGTCAGGGTGCGAACTACGCCAACTAGCCAAGCTTGCCCTAGCTCCCCTTAATATGACATGAGCTCCCCTGAAAACGTGATTTGTGGGGTCTCTGAAAATATTGATAATGTGTCATTTTGACATGCAATTTCAGTTTTGTGTAATGTGAGCATTGTGAATTATTATGTGTAGGCTACTATTGCACAAATATTCATTCATTCATGCATGTCGGCGATTTAAACCTAATTCACCTCATTAAAGATAACTATACATGATATTCTTGTCATTAGCATTAAGGCATGGCAGCGCTGCAGTACATATTCAAGTTTAGTACATGCGAACAATTTCTAATAAGGAAAGAAGCATAGACAGTATAGTTTCAGACTGCATAGTGTGACTATTGCATGCATTGCAAGTCAATCATAAGTACACTTTGCAAGCCCCTGCAGATCTCCTGTGTGAGCATACAGATTTAAAACATTGCAGCTGCAATTATAAAGAAACTAATATTTTATGTAAAACATGATAAAAAAAATCTTACATTTTAGTTTGAAGTAACAACATCTTCCCACATTGGGTGATAATATCAAATTTAAGCATATTCCTTATATGCTTGTTCCAACTTCACTGAAGCCATGTGATAATATAGAGAAACATTCACATTTGTAGCAGTATAATTACATCAAATGTATATATTGTACATGTGTTTTGCATCACTGTATACATGTTTTCTCAAAATTGACATATTCAATACAGTATATTTGTAAATTGAAATATTCTGTTGTTGGTTTGAAGAATGATTGTACACAGCCATTTCATTTGCAATGATGGACAGTTTACCACTGAAAAGGAACTCTGTTTTGTGTAATTTCCCTAAATGATAACATAGAGATATGATATGTAAACAGCAAGGCTAAACATGTGGATACTTTTATTTCATTTATTTTTTTATTGTTTTTTTCATTTTCGACAAAAATGTAGTATATTTAAAATATGGTTATCTGTATACAAAAAGCAAATATTTTCACAAAACAGTCAGTCATACTTCTTAATTTTCTCCCTGCTTGTTCTTCTCATAATTCTATCTTCACCCTTGTCGTCAAGGGTGAAGCATGTGATCCCTCACTGGCTTCCTAACTACAAAAGCTGCCAAAAAAACATATTTCTTCATAAAAACGAAAAAATTAGTGTGCTTGACAAAAGCAGCGGTTGAGTCTTTTCACTGTCCTGTTGGAAAATCTCACCTTCCCTCGATTCTTGGTGGAGGCTGTGTACTGATTGGACTTGAGTTTAGAGTAATAGTCTGAGAACTTGTTGAAGAGGATAGATATGGGCAGACCATTGAGGATGATTCCTAAAGAGATGCAGATAAAAGCGAAGAGACGACCCAGTATGGTCTCTGGGTAGATGTCGCCGTAGCCCACAGTGGAGATGCTGACCTGCGGGGGAGTGAGAAGGGTCAGTGGTGATGGAGAAACATGACTCACAAACCTTACCAGCAGGTTCAGTCAGTGTACTGTTAGTAGACTTCTGCTCATCTTTGTGGCCAATTGGGGCATTTTACACCTTTATAAAAAGCACTGCATTTTGCCTTTGTTAGACAACAAAGTAGGCAGTAAGATTGGATTAAAACTGGGAGCCAGAACATTCCCAATAATCTATTTCTAATCCAGAGACACAGGTAAGTATAACAAAAATAAGTATACAACTTTAAAACAATTAACAGAACAGACTGCATCACTGTGTGATTATTAACCATAATCATCTTAAGTTTGGAGTTCTTATACTCTGATTTAGGAGTGTGCAGACTATGAAAGACCCAGTAAATTTAGCTGATTATGTGTTACATGATATTTGATTCACATGCTGCCAATTGGGAAACATATTTTTCAGTCTTTCATGTGGATTGAGAAACAATTGTCTAGGCTTCCATATCACCCTCTTATTTTTTGTGAATTGTTGGTAGTCCAAAGTGATGAAAATAAAAATGACCACTTAGCTGTAGTTTGGTGATGGTTAATTTTATACTCAAATAATTACATTCCATTTATTAGGACCCACACTTCCAAAATATTCAATAGCTGATGTTTATAATTACCGACAAGGTTTCACATCAGGAGAAGCAAATACTTCTGCACATTTTCATGACTATCCCTAAAAGTCCATTCAATTTGCCTGGTAAAATTTAAGACACATCAAAATTTCTTGCCCTTATAACAACAGTATGTAACCAGTCATCAAAGTAGCTTTCACCCCTTTGGGAAAGGTGGTTGTGGAAGTCTCTTTCTCAGTTTTCCTTCTTCTTTCTGCTGATTGCCACAAAGTCTGACTGTGTTGTGCAAATCTGTTCAAAGGGGTTAACTTACTTTTAGTGAGAATCCTGCTAACAGACATCAGGAAAAATGACCTATAGGTTCACAGTTCCCTTCACAGGCAGTGAATAAAAGGCTTGCGTTAACTCAAATAAAAGACCTTAACTCAGGACATTAACCAGGTTATTCCACCTTATAAAACTGACCAAGTGGCATTAATACATCAGTACTGTAAAAATATACAATCGGTAGTTTGAATGTTACCATCGACCACTTGAGTGACACATACCAAAGCATGAGGTGAGACACCTTGCAGTAGAGCTGACCTCATTGTTTTTTTGTAAGCCAGGGAGTGCTGGAGTGTAATCTAATAACATTACGCCTCAGGGACTTTGTCAGTATTAAAGTCATTTGAGGACAGGGCACTACATTTTACTTATAAATAAATAGGTTACATTGTTACTTAAGTGGGTGATTTAACTTTTATAATATTAAGGCTTTGTGCTTTCCATATTTCTTCTACTCTACTAACTTGACTCTATGATCTTATTTCAGTCTTGTCCTGCTGTTTTTTTACACTACATTTGACTAAGATATACTTACAGCTGCCCACCACCATGCATGAGGAATGCTGGTGAAGTTTGTCTGCGGCATGTCATGCTCCACAGTGTAAACCATGGCCGAGAAGCTGAAGATGCCCATGGCGATGAAAAGGAAGAGGCAGCCTACTTGCTGGTAGCACTGACGCAAAGTGAACCCAAAGGCCCGCAGACCTGTGGAGTGTCGCGCCAGTTTCAAGATCCGAAAGATTCGCATCAGTCTCATGATCCGCAACACCTGGCCCAGCTTTCCCACCTGCCCCACCGCCTGCATGTCGGCCTCATGCTTCATGTAATTCTCCTCATTGTCAAAGAACTCCAAGATGGCCTGTACATGCTGAGGCAGGATGGCAATCAGGTCCACCACGTTGAGCACACTCCTGCTGAAGGATTTGAGGTCAGGAGTGGACACCAGACGTAGCAGGAACTCCATTGTGAAGAAGGCGATGCACATGGACTCCACGTGTTCCCAGTATGTCTTCCCGCTGAGCTGACCTTTGGGAGTTCTGTATTGCATTTCCTCCACCGTGTTGAGAGTCATGGCCACCAGGGAGATCAGGACAAACACGCTGGAAGCCAATGCCATCAGCTTGGCCTTGACAGACGAAAATGGCTTCTCCATCAAGTTCCAGATAGCCCTGCGCTTCTGGCCCATGAACATGTCATGGAAGAGCTCCTCATTCTCCTCGATCTCCACCTCTGCCTCCAGCTCCCTCTGGATCTTCAGCTGATCATTCAGCTCGTCCTGCCGCTCCTCGAAGGAGATGCGACAACAGCGGTGGGTGTTCTTGATTCTCACGCCCCAGTAGTTAATCTCCTCCAGGAAGTTGCGGGGACACAACTCATTCTTGATCCAAAGAACACCGGTCTTGTAGAAGCTGAATATGTTGTGGAAGACATCTGGATCCCTGTCAAAGAAATACTCATTGGTGGCCACAATGTAGTCATCGCACAAGTCCAGTTTCATGTTGTGGTCCGTGTAGGTGGCCAGTCGTCCTATTCTGGTCTTCGGATACTTGGCGGCCATCTTGTAGGCTATCTGGTAGGGCTTACCCCCTACATTGATGTTGATCATGTAGTTCTTCTTGGTGAGTGAAACATGCTTGGATGAGCAATACATAGCATTGTCATCCCGTTCTTCTTCGTACTCTGCATAAATGTCGTAGATGTCCCTGCCCAGCTCCTGCATGGAGTTCCATGTCTTCATGCAGCTTTTCTTGGCCAGCGGATAGACAATCTCTGAGGGTCTTCGATTAATGTCTGAATCCGCAACTTTATGGTTAGGGAAGAGACTCTGTCTCCTGTTCAACAAGTTGGCCATCTTGCTTGTGCTCCCCATGATGATCCCCCCAGACTACACAGCAGACAGAGTGCTCAGATCAGCCAGCATTACTGTCTAATACCCCCCTTTACTGTACCTAAGCATAAGGGACATGAGCAGGATGCCTCATGGCCCCATTAATGTTGCTGACTGAGAGGATCCGTGTGCTTACAGGACATCTAAATACCATTATCCCCTGTTGAGCTGCTAGGCTGACATGGTGTTGGCTCTGTGAGATATCTCAACAAATGACCATAATGAATTCACCATATTTAATTTGATAAACATTTTATGATATGAGCTTATAGTATTTACAATTGATTTGGGTGATCTGAACACAGAAAAGACAAGACTGCAAGAGTATTGTTTTCCTCACATTTATTTATGAATGCATGGACACTGTGTCATTCATTAATCTTTTTGCAATCCCTACAGATTACTCAAGGAAGTTATATTGGAAGGCTATGATTGGAAAATACCAATTTGTATCTTGATTCTTTGTGAAAAACAACCACACTTTGTGATGACTTTCAAAATACTTTGCACATTTTTATTTGAGGTTAAGTGTTTTTTCACATTAACAACTAATTCTTTCTGTTGGTATTGTACAATGCTTTAAAATTATAATACTGTAGGGGAATAAAGGAAGACTGGTGGATACATAAAAGAGGATAAAGGCTCTAAGCATTAGCCTACTTTGTGATTTGGAGGGGGTGCAGGGTTTTTCAGAAGTTGAAGTGAGTTTAGGCCACAGAATCTAGAAAATGACCTTTAGTTTTTTATGTCAGACCTCTGTATGTAGATCAATAAGGCTGTGTCATGTCATTAAAACATTATCTTACCTAAAAGATATAGTGATTTAACCAGATTGAAATGGAAACACAACTTTTCTTGCAACTGAGTCCTCATATTGGATTATGGTCCTATTGATTAACAGTGCCGCCTGACCAGAGATGGCATTCTGCAAGGCTATTGTCCGATAACATTATGAACCATTCAGTGTATTAACCTTTATTTACCTTCCTGGTGCCAACTACCTCTTACTAGTTAAAACAATTAAGGAGACAGGTGGTTAAAGCATTTAAACATTTATATAGAGCTACCAGGCTTAAACTACCGGTAGTCTTGTTAGTGTAGTGTGTCAAGAGAACAAGAGGTGAACTGGATTTGTCATGCAAACCACAGGGAAAGAAAGAAGAGGCCACATATATATATATATATATATATATATATATATATATATATATATATATATATATATATATATATATATATATATATATGTATATATATATATATATATATATATATATATGTATATATGTATATATATATATATATATATATGTGTGTATATATATATATATATATATATATATATATATATATATATATATATATATATATATATATATATATATATATATATATATATATATATATATATATATATTCAGTTCAGTATACTGAATGCGATGCGCAGCAAAAGGCCGCCGGCCGTACTCATACCAGGGCCACCAAAGCACCCAGTCATCATGGGGCGAGCACACTAACTGAGTGAGCTATAGGCCATCCCAATAATTTGCTTTTTAAAGCGAGACTGTAACTTTTGGATGAGGAAATGGCACAATCCTCCTTCTGAATAAATTGGATTCATTAACAAAAAAATGCACCATTACTTAGTTCAGTATACACTCAAGGATTTTCTGCTACATTCTCACTTGGGCTGATATGACCAGTAGCTCATGGTGGCTAATGTTAACTAACGTTATAATATAATATATAGCACCTTTCACAGACAGAGTCACAAAGTACTTCACATAATATGTGAATAGGAATTGTTAAAATAAGACCCAAATGGTAAAATTAGCAATTAAAGAAGAAATATTATCAAACTTTAGAAATGGTTGTGTAACTATTACTGACACCGCTGCATTGTCGGCTGTCTTTATGACTTTTCTCCACTCATTTTCATCATGTCAGAGATACAAATTTAAAGCAAGACTATGCAACATATCCTGAACAGCAGCCACTGTAATGAAATCCATTAAAATATCTTACTTGTAATTAAATAAATTAAATAGGAGATAATATAATTCCTTATACAATGAAATATTACACATAGTAGGTCAAAAGAAAGATTTACTTTGCCTTGCCTATTGGTGCTTTCCATTTACTACACAAAGAGTTCCAGACCAGCTGGGAGAAAGAGAAATTACAATAAATACACAAAATATATCTATCTATCTGTGTTGTCTCTTAAATGAAATCTAACCCCACAGAAGAGCTGAAGCTTTGATTGGACAGCTGTTGTTATGTGTGGGCAGGAGTCTTGTGTGTCAGAGCTAATTACTGTTATTAATTGCACCTGTGCTTTTTCATGTAAAATATGACTGCAATAAAAAACAATGTTGGTTACATCATCAGATGATCTCTCAGAACGCGGTGATTAAAACACTGCATTCATTAAAACATTCTTATGCCAGGGATATCTATGGTGTAAACACCTCATTTATAAAGACTCATGCTGATAGTCTCATACCTCTTTTTCAGCACCTAATCAACCAATGTATCAGGTTATCCATTTTTCCCACAAATTGGAAATGGCTCAAATCACTCCTATTTTTAAATCAGGTGATCATACTCTTGTCTCAAATTACAGACCCATTTCTATACTTCCAGTAATGTCTAAGTTGCTTGAAAAAGCCCTGTATAACCAGCTAAGTTCTTACCTTGAAACTAACAACTGGCTCAGTGACTGTCAACACGGTTTTCGTGCAAAGAGATCAACCATGTCGGCATTACTACTTTTAACTGAACAAATACGTAGTTCTCTTAATAAAGGTCACATCACTGGAGCTATTTTTATTGACTTTGTAAAGCTTTTGACACAGTGAACCACCAGATCCTGCTAAATAAACTTAATTCATTTAATTTGTCGTCATCTGTGATAGAAATGCTTTCGTCCTACCTAACAAATAGGTTGCAAGCCGTTAAAATAAATCATGTAAAATCTCCACCCGGAATTTCTGATATGGGTGTTCCACAAGGTAGCATTCTTGGACCATTACTTTTCCTTTTGTACATTAATGATATCCCTCAAGTGTGTAATAATTCAAAATGTCTACTGTATGCTGACGATACTGTGATTTTTCTCTCTGACTCAAATCCTGATGTCATAAATTCCAAATTATCATCTGAGCTTCAGCTTTTACACAGCTGGTTGAAAAAGAACCATTTAACCATCAATGTTCAGAAAACCGAATGCATGTATTTTTACTCATCCAGAAAAAAAAATTCTTTTACTGATTCTATTACTTTTGCTAACCAAGAACTTGTCGTCACAAAGACTTACAAATATCTTGGAGTACTACTTGATTCTCACCTCACATACCAGGAACATGTGTCTAATTTAACAAAAAAGTTGAATCAGAAACTTTATGTTTACAACAAGATCAGATCATATCTTTCTTCTTCTGTTTCGGAAACCTATTTACATGCAATTGTGTTTTCAACCATGTCCTACTGTCTTCCTATTTGGTCACTTACCACGAAGAAAATTACTGAACCAATAGCACGACTATACCATCGAGCTCTTAAGATCCACAGTAACCTTCCTAAGTGGTCTCACCACTGCATTGCACTTGCACGTTCTAAGGCTTTGACTTATGAAAACTTCATAAATAGCCATGCAATTGCATTTTATTTTCAGATTTTAAATGCCACATTACCAGCACTTACTGCACTTCTTCCGACACATGTGAGACCACGACGCCTCACTAGGTCAATCTCACAGGCACTTATTCCAGTTCCTCCATACAAAAACAACTTTGGTCAGAAATCTTTTTTTCATACATACACAAAGATTTGGAATGACATCCCACATCACATTAGAAGTCTATCGTCCATCACACATTTCAAAAAGGCATACAAACAGCTCCTTCTTAACAGTTACACGTGTACGCATTAATTGTTCATGTATTGTACTGTCCAGGCTTTGTTTTGCATTGTCCGTATTTGTCTAGCCGATCCTATGTTTTGTGTAAATATCTTTATCCTTATGTAAACTGTATTGTTATTTTAGTTGTCTAAATCTCGTCTAGTCCTTATTGATGTACTGTACAAATGTCTGTCTCGAAGTGCTGTAGTTAGGTTTTGTGTTTCTGCAGAACAGGAACCTTCTGAAAACCAGTTCTTGAACTGAGTCAGGCCCGTCTGCATTGTAATGTAATGTTACTTTTAGACTTTCCTGTATAATAAATATAAATGAATGAATGAATGGGTCTCTTTAACTCTGTAGTTTAAGATTTTTTAAGTATAGAAACAAAATTGTATTATTGAGCTACTCTTGTGTCTGTATTTTACAAAAATGTCTACTCTGACTACAACATTCAAATGTGTGTTTTGAACAGTTTTAGTTTTTAGATGTATTTCCATGTGAACATAAAATTACATTACCATATGAAGGAGAGATGTTGACATGTCAAAAGCAGAGGTGTAAATAATGATGCCTTAATTCTTAAGTTCTGTAGGCCTTTAATTATACAGAGATGCATGTTTTATAAGTAGGCTGCAATTTGGCATAAATTGTAAATCCTATTTAAGATTTGTCTTTTTTTGTTTATTATAGATATGCCTAACAAGGTGACGTGTCACATCCCTGATACATGATTTCAGTAGGTTCATTACTTTCTAACAGACTCAAATTAAACTTCTCAATGGTCATTTTCACCACAGTTGGGCCTGCCAACACTGAGAGCTGCGTAAAGAGTAATAATAATAATTTATTGACCCCCAGTGGGGAAGTTACAATTTACACTCTGTTTGTTAGTAATCACTACACACAGGCCTGAAATATACACACACATGCTCAGGACCTATACATGCACAAATGGAGAGATGTCAGAGTGAGCTTTGTGCTGCCAGGTGGACCAGTGGTTTTTTTGGGGGTACGGTGCCTTGCTCAAGTGCCCAGGAGGTGAAGTGGTATCTCTCCAGCTACCGATCCACACTCCGTACTTTTGGTCCGCACGGGGACTTGAACCGACGACCTTCCAGTTCCCAACCCAAGTCCCGACGGACTGAGTTTCTGCCACCGCAAGTCACACCAAGACCAGAGATTTTAAGAAATAAAAGCGTCATATTCATTTAAAAATCATATAAAGTTAAACTAGAATAAACACGTGGTGAATCTGTTAATGTATATTAACTGACATGTAAGGTGATATATTCCGGCTGGCGAAGGAGGAGGTGGGGACCAACCATGGACTGTTAATCTTATACAGTTTATGGGACCAACCTTGTTTTGTTTTTTTTACGAGAATACGTTTTTCAGTAGCCTAGCCTATTTCTGTTGCACTGCAGAGCATCTTATATATTTCTACATTCATGTTAAAACAGGGACATGAAAGCAAGGAGTTTGTAAAAAGAAAACATATTGTTTTGTATAATTTCCTAAAAGCCATTCTTACAGTAGGCTAAAACTATTATTGTCTTATTTTGAAAAGCACAACCGGAGGGTATTTATGCGGCTAGTCGCGTCTGTTTTCATAGGGAAACCAAGGTTGTTGAGGTCTGTGTTGGGCATAGCAGGTTGAAGGTAGGTGTAGATTCTGTTTTTGTGCATGGACTGCCACATTCGCGTCAGTGTTCCAGCCTCTAAAATTCTTCTGTTCAGCAGCTTATCGCATAGCGTAGCGGAAATCAAGATGCAGGCAAGTCAAGACAACTGTGTAAGTGCAAGCTAATTAGCTAGCTTGGTAGATGCTAACAAGGCTAACGGTGCCGCCGTTAACGTTACCCGGTTCACGAGAGTAAGCTGTCGAACTCAGTGATGTTGCTCCATTTGTTTAATTGTCGACTGTGGATAAGTGGATACATTTAATTCGGTTTTCTTAAAGTACATTGTCACCGTTTTATCGAATCTTAGAAGTACAGTGGCGAATATTTCCTCTGTATGGCTGCGGGGGTTGGGGGCGTTATGGCCCCCCGTAATGTTACATATACAAACACACAGACAGCTTTGCCTACGTTTAACTTCGTATATGCGTTTTAGCTGCTCTAGAGAAGCTAGTTATGAATATTTAAAGAAACCTACATCATAAAATTTCTATTTGATGATGATGATGATGATAACAACAATATCTGTCAGATGGTTTCATCAAGAAGCATGGCCAGCAATACAGTTTTCTTTATCACAGCACTTGCAGTCAGCCAGCTAACTTTGTCATACCCGGAGAGCTGAAAAGACCTGTCACTTTGACTTATCTTTTGTACTAAATCAATCTTAGGTGTTAATAAATCGATATTGACATGTCCTGCTGTTTTATTTTAAGTTTCTCCTCGTAAAGGAAGACTTTCAAATGGCTTTGCAAAAGTCAAGTCGACAATATTAGCATTGTTTGCCATTGTGTACAGTTTGCTAGCTGGCTAGTTCACCGCTACAACACTAGCATGCTCTAGATAGAATTTTTAGTCAATAAAATGTTAACACAATACTACATATTTGATCATTACTTTTTGACATTTTAGGGGAAGCTGAGCTTCCCTTGCAGTATTTAAGAAATCACCTCTGTTAAACTGTGTATATCTTACTGACGTTAGCTAACGTTACATCTGCAACCTGTTTGTGAACTTTCTCTGGTGATACATAATTTTACTTAACGTAACTGTCATATATTCTGTTGTGACAAGTTATTTTTGTATGTGCATGGTTGGCACTTTGAGTCTGAAAATCATTTTTTTTGTTTTCTGTCATGTCACCCTGCAGCAATGCGTATAGAAGCAGAATTGTTAAATTGAAGTGATGATGATGATAATAATAATAATAATAATAATAATAATAATAATAATAATAATGGGGCTGTTATCGTTAACTGACATCCAAACACAAAGTGATTTTGATTTGTAAATACAAGCTATTAATCACTTAGAAATTTAATTGTCATGCCAAGTTATTCTATTCGAAGCAAAAGAAAAACACTTTGACAACAATACGACAGATATAACTGATATATTAATTAGGGATGCTGTTTTTAAGTAAGAAATTGCATGTATTTAAGTCCAGTCTTACTTGGGCATTGTCACCAGTAGTATAGAAATGCATGCATGCAGAACAATGTACATCAGAGCCCACATTTTTCTATAATACAATATTAAATGGGTATATGTCTAATTGCCTGGCTTTCACAAACCCCAATGGTATTTCAAAGCAGCAATTTGCAGCGAACTGTATTTTGCCTGCTGTGGGTCAACAATGTCTGGCTTTTTTTTTTGGTGTGTCTGTGCTGAAACTACATGTTTAGTTACCTTTATTTTCTCCCTGGATATGATTTGCAAAACTTTACCATCTGGTGTGAAAACTATAAAACAACCTCGACTGGCAGTGAGTAGTTGGCCTTTGCTCAGAGCACCATATTTGACATTGGCGGTACTTCAAAAGCTTTTGAAAGCACTTAGTTGCTGACTGTATTCATTCAGAAGAGTGAACATCTATTATGTACTCCAAGCCATATGAGGAAATGGCTATACTTGAACTTTGTGTGCAGGAGAGCAACATAGGTGTATAAAACAAATGTGCGAAATGACCTGGGGAAAAAAACACAATTTAAACAAAGGAAATAAACTGGAAACACAGCTCTTTATTTCTACTGGACAAACTGTAGAAAGGCATATTACATTTCTTTTATCACTCTTACCTCAATGGTGAACCAAAAACAACAAAAGTAAATAATACCCACTAACTTTTAATGTAAAAGTCAGAGGATTATCTATTTTTGTTGATTTTAGTTTTATTTTAGAAAGAAAATCATGGTTACCAGAGCAACATTTAAAGACTCAGTTAAAAGTATATTAAAATGGGTGGAGAAGAAGAGTGATTTAAACTGTTGTCAAATGTGATGTGGAGAGCAAATGTCATGACTCGAGGGCTGCGGTTAGATAGACAGTACACTACAGATATGACTACATTCTTTTGACCATGTCTGAAAGTATGAATATTATGTGAGAATGCAGCTAGGGGAGCATTATAACATGTTTACAAAGTGACGCATGTTCGTCACGGAAGTAAAGACTGGACTACAAAAGAGCGGTTTGTGAGCAGTGTTTTCTCTGAAAGATGCTAAGTCCCTTGGGTGGTGGACATTGGGCTTTTTCACTTTGTAAACCTATAACACGCACAAAAAATATGTAGGAAAAGGCCAAAAAACATAATATGAGCACTTTAAAGATTTACTTAAGTTATGGCTCTTTTCGTTTCCAAGCATGCGGTAATTTCACAGCAGCTGATATCATGGGACATTTAAACAGCAAAACTAAAAGTTGTAGTTATAAACTTGAAAGAGATAACATAACTAAACTTTAAGCTTTTGAAATAAATACTACTGCTGTCCTTGTGTGTAAATGCGCAGAGCAGTAGGGAGAATATTTAGAGCATATTGTTCTCATTAATGATGTATTTCTTTTACCCACCCGCTACATCCAACCCTTATAACATACAGTATATGTACTATAGATTAGTAGGCCTAACACGTTCTGCTTATTTTAACAATTATTTTCATACAATATTTGAGATTCATGTGGATAAATGAGTGGGCAGGAAAGTGAGCGTGAGCAACCGATAAATGCACTTTGTTTGCAGATCACCTATACAAGTAACTAGGGCTGCACAATTACATTTTAATCACAATCATTTTTTATAAATGCGTCATTTCATAGAACACTCCGGGTTTTTTGCAAAGCCAATCTACCGCTCCGTAAACCACTGTCTGATCATGTGCCAATCAGAGCTGTTCCCTGCACCGCGCATCTTAGTTTCTAGATGTAGACCGTCACAGAGGACAGAGTAATGGGAGGAAAATTCAACAGATAGCAGTCGGTCATACGGTTTACCAGTTTGCTAGTAAACGCAACATTTTGTCCCGTTTCAGACAACAGCAGTGACCAGTGCTAGTTGGTGCTAGTTAGTGTCAGGGAGCTCACAGGGCTTTGGGCGCAATGTTGTTTATATCGATATGGTTTAATTTTGCGTTGCATAACCCATTTCTTCTGTAAAGCTGTGCCTGTGTTGGATCTCTCCTCTACTCTCTCCCCTCTTACTCTCCGCGCAGCCCCGCCACACAGCGGCCACCGGTCCACACTTCTGACATTTGTCCACAGTTTTAATTTTTATTAACACAGCTGTATATTGTTAAGCATGAGAGGCAAACCTGTATTTGTACCAGTGTTTCCGCTGGTAACTCTGCTATTGCGGCTGCCACGGCGAAAAACAGAGTTATTGAATGGAACTAACTTCAGTTCATAGTGTGTGAGACAGAGCCTGCTTAACTTGGACGAGAGATATGACCCACGGCCATAATATCATAGTTAATAAATATGCAGCGCAGTGACGATACAGACATTTCATACACACAACGTGTGTAACTCTGCTGACCCGCCATTTGACCCATAATTGTGATAATGAATCGTGATCACAATATTGATCAAAATATCGTGATGATCATTTTGGCCATAATCGTGCAGCCCTAAAAGTAACAGTAACTTTTCATAATTCCTTTTTAAATTCTCCTTTTACATCTTTCCTTGACCTCATGACGTTTGCCATCTGGGTTAAGGAAAAGTGGTTAGCTAAGGACTTGGGAAGTAATTTTTTTGGGACTTTTCAACTGCAGCCACAGCCTGTTTGTTAAATGGTGTCCATGCAGAAGGAGGAGGTTTTATGTGGCAGATGGGGGAAGTCATTGGGTTGGTGTATCAACAATGGGCATTCTGTCTGAATTTTGTCCAAATGCTTATTCTGATCTTCGAGAGAGAGAGAGAGAGATTGATTGATTGATTGATTGATTGATTGATTGATTGATTGATTGATTGATTATCGGGTCGCGGGGGCAGCAGCTCCAGTAGGGGACCCCAAACTTCCCTTTCCCGAGCCACATCAACCAGCTCCGACTGGGGGATCCCGAGGCGTTCCCAGGCCAGGTTGGAGATATAATCTCTCCACCTAGTCCTGGGTCTTCCCCGAGGCCTCCTCCCAGCTGGACGTGCCTGGAACACCTCCCTAGGGAGGCGCCCTGGAGGCATCCTTACCAGATGCCCGAACCACCTCAACTGGCTCCTTTCGACGCGAAGGAGCAGCGGCTCTACTCCGAGCCCCTCTCGGATGACTGAGCTTCTCACCCTATCTCTAAGGGAGACGCCAGCCACCCTCCTGAGGAAACCCACTTCGGCCGCTTGTACCCTGGACCTCGTTCTTTCGGTCATGACCCAGCCTTCATGACCATAGGTGAGGGTAGGAACGAAAATTGCCCGGTAGATCGAAAGCTTTGCCTTCTGGCTCAGCTCTCTTTTCGTCACAATGGTGCGATAAACTGAATGTAATACCGCACCAGCTGCTCCGATTCTCCGACCAATCTCACGCTCCATAGTCCCCTCACTCTCAAACAAGACCCCAAGGTACTTAAACTCCTTCACTTGGGGTAAGGACTCACTCCCTACCCGAAGAAAGCACTCTATCGGTTTCCTGCTGAGAACCATGGCCTCAGATTTAGAGGTGCTGATCCTCATCCCAGCCGCTTCACACTCGGCTGCGAACCGATCCAGTGAGTGCTGGAGGTCACAGGCTGATGACGCCATCAAGACCACATCATCTGCAAAAAGCAGCGATGAGATCCCGAGCCCACCGAACTGCAACCCCTCCCCGCCCCGACTACGCCTCGATATCCTGTCCATAAATATTACAAACAGGATTGGTGACAAAGCGCAGCCCTGGCGGAGGCCAACCCTCACCTGGAACAAGTCCGACTTACTGCCGAGAACCCGGACACAGCTCTCGCTTTGGTCATACAGAGATTGGATGGCCCTGAGAAGGGACCTCCTCACCCCATACTCCCGCAGCACCTCCCACAATTTCTCCCGGGGGACCAGGTCATACGCCTTCTCCAGATCCACAAAACACATGTAGACTGGTTGGGCATACTCCCAGGCCCCCTCCAAGATCCTTGCGAGAGTGAAGATCTGATCCGTTGTTCCACGGCCAGGACGGAATCCACATTGTTCCTCTTCAATCCGAGGTTCGACTATCGGCCGAACCCTCCTTTCCAGCACCTTGGAGTAGACTTTACCAGAGAGGCTGAGAAGTGTGATACCCCTGTAATTGGCACACACCCTCTGGTCCCCCTTTTTGAATAGGGGAACCACCACCCCAGTCTGCCACTCCTTAGGCACCGTCCCAGACTTCCACGCAATGTTGAAGAGGCGTGTCAACCAAGACATCCCCTCCACACCCAGAGCTTTCAGCATTTCTGGACGGATCTCATCAATCCCTGGGGCTTTGCCGCTGTGGAGTTGTTTGACTACCTCAGCGACTTCCACCAGGGAAATTGACGACAATCCCCCATCATCCTCCAGCTCTGCCTCTACCACAGAGGGCGTGTCAGCTGGATTTAGGAGTTCCTCAAAGTCCTCCTTCCACCGTTCTATTACCTCCCCAGTTGAGGTCAACAACGTCCCATCCTTACTGTATACAGCTTGGATGATTCCTCGCTTCCCCCTCCTAAGGTGGCGAACGGTTTTCCAGAAGCACCTTGGTGCCGACCGAAAGTCCTTCTCCATGTCTTCTCCAAACTTCTCCCACACCCGCTGCTTTGCCTCTGTCACGGCAGAGGCTGCAGCCCTTCGGGCCCTTCGGTACCCTGCAACTGCCTCCGGAGTCCTCCGGGATAACGTATCCCGGAAAGACTCGTTCTTCAGTCGGACGGCTTCCCTGACCACCGGTGTCCACCAGGGTGTTCGTGGGTTACCGCCCCTTGAGGCACCTAAGACCCTATGACCACAGCTCGCCGCCGCAGCTTCAGCAATGGAAACTTTGAACATTGTCCACTCAGGTTCAATGCCCTCAGCCTCCACAGGGATGCCCGAAAAGCTCCGCCGGAGGTGTGAGTTGAAAGTCCGTCGGACAGGGGCCTCCTCCAGACGTTCCCAATTCACCCGCACTACCCGTTTGGGTTTACCAGGTCTGTCCAGAGTCTTCCCCCACCCCCTGACCCAACTCACCACCAGATGGTGATCACTTGACAGCTCTGCCCCTCTCTTCACCCGAGTGTCCAAAACATACGGCCTCAGATCAGATGAAACGATTATAAAATCGATCATTGACCTTTGGCCTAGGGTGCTCTGGTACCACGTACACTTATGAGCATCCCTATGTTCGAACATGGTGTTTGTGATGGACAATCCATGACTAGCACAAAAGTCCAACAACAGACAACCACTCAGGTTTAGATCAGGGAGGCCGTTCCTCCCAATCACGCCTCTCCAAGTATCTCCATCATCACCCACGTGTGCATTGAAGTCCCCCAGCAGAACTATGGAGTCCCCTACTGGAGCCCCATACAGGACTCCATTCAAGGTCTCCAAGAAGGCCGAATACTCCGAACTCTTGTTTGGTGCATATGCACAAACAACAGTCAGAGTTTCCCCCCCCCATCACCCGCAGGCGTAGGGAGGCGACCCTCTCGTCCACCGGGGTAAATTCCAACGCAGCGGCGCTCAGCCGGGGACTTGTGAGTATCCCCACACCCGCCCGGCGCCTCACACCCTGGGCAACTCCGGAGTAGGACAGAGTCCAACCCCTATCCAGGAGTAGGGTTCCAGAACCGAGACTGTGCGTAGAGGTAAGCCCCACCAGATCTAACTGGTAGCGCTCCACCTCCCGCACAAGTTCCGGCTCCTTCCCCCACAGAGAGGTGACGTTCCACGTCCCCAGAGCCAGCCTCTGCCGCCCAGGTCTGGTCCGTCGAGGCCCCTGACCTTCGCCGCCACCCATATGGCAGCGCACCCGACCCCAGCGGTTCCTCCCACAGGTGGTGGGCCCATGGGATGGAGAGAGAGGAGCCACGTAGCTTTTTCGGGCTGTGCCCGACCGGGCTCCGTGGCAAACCCGGCCACCAGGCGCTCGCTGACGAGCCCGCCGTCTGGGCCTGGCTCCAGACGGGGCCCGGGCTTCCTCCGGGCAGGGTCCCTCGATCTCTTCCTCGATTTATCATAGGATTTTCTATCTATCTATCTATCTATCTATCTATCTATCTATCTATCTATCTATCTATCTATCTATCTATCTATCTATCTATCTATCTATCTATCTATCTATCTATCTATCTATCTATCTATCTATCTATCTATCTATCTATCTATCTATCTATCTATCTATCTATCTATCTATCTATCTATCTATCCATCCATCCATCGACTAGAGTTTTGAAACATAATAAAAAAAAATGTGGAAATTGACATGACTCTTCTCAGGTCTGGCATTGAAGAATAAAGACTCTTCCATTTTGTCTAGCCCTGTTTTTTTTGTCTGCATACCAATAGAAAATAGTGTAATAGAGTAACCTAGGAAGTTCATGACATCATATGAGCTAGTAATTGATTACCATTAATAATTGTTCTAGGTTTCCTGTACCCCAACAATAATCAGGAAAGACACTAAAAATGTGCTCAATTCGTGAGTTTGACCTTTCATTTGGATTACTTTGAACCAAGTTTGTTCAATGTATATTCTCTCTGAGCAAAGGACACACTTGTGACTGTCCACTGTGTAAAATGATATGTGTTGTCCTGTACTTCACTCCACCACAGAGCTGACTTTGGCTGAGTCCCCATGCTACACTTTGCCCCGACAGTACAGTTGAGGGTGGCTGCTGGCTCTTGGTCTCTTTTTAAAATGAGTCGGAAAGCCGACAGCGAAGAACTTACTTACTTTTGATTTTACAAACAAAGTGAAATGTTCTCCCCTTGTCCTTTTTTTAAATGGTCCTAAATCAATACTAGAGTAGCCTAATCTCTTGTTTAGTGCTGCACCGGCAATTAATTAATGAAATGCAGAGGACAATTAAACTGAGACAGTCAGTTATCACACTTATTTGCGCTTTACAATGTCACAATGTGAAATAAACAAATACCTTTCCTTATTTTTCACAAAACACTTTCTGGTGGCGTACAGCTGACATATACAGTACATATGTGACAACATTAACTGCGCAAACAGCCACACCCATTTCCAACACGTGAGGTAATTGGTATGCATTGCTCCTGGATTATAACCTAGGTCGTCTCTGAATAGACATGACCAGGAATCAACCTGTGTTGACTGGCTTGGTTTGAACTGACAATTGAAAGGTTGAACATGGGTCAGATAACCCTGGTCATTGGCGTGAAGAGTCAAAGTGCAAGAGTTTCTCATCGTAAACACAATTTTCCACGTATGTTAACCATGACAAAGTACAATCTCAGCCTCTTCTTGGATAGATTTTCCCTTTGTCTAATAATAGGCATGAAGTGTACTCTGCACCGGTTCAACAATTTGCATTCTTTTGTTGTTTTTTTTGTGTTGTATTACAGGCCTTTTGAGAAAAGATCCAACAATTCACAGCAATGTTAAATGTGTCCGCAATTGTATAGTAGTACGACATACAGACAACTTAAATTATTTTCTGTTCTACAAGCACAGAAAGTGTGTGCATATTGGCACATCGCCAGATCAGCTGTAGTTTGCTGTGTCAATACAGAAGACAGGAGGCAATTTGTTTTTGTCTTTCTTTGAAGTTGGCTTTTTATGTCAAAGGCTCAAATACAATACAGTTGCAATGCTGCATTTTGAATGACCTGCAACTGGCAATAAGTGCAATGTACTCTAGGCAATTACTAACTCTAATAGATAATTAGACACACTAAAGGAAAGTGGAAACTCAAAAATTGGTAAATTACTTTAGTCTTATGTACAAAGTAACTCCTGGAGTATAATTGACATTACAGATGTTTTGATTACCATAGTTTGGGGGCAGTGGCTTTAGTAGAGCGGTTGTCCACCAATCAGAAGGTGGATGGTTCGACACCTGGCGTGCGTGTGTGTGGGACTGGAAGATTGTGAGGGACTCAGAGGCGCACTGCGGATCAGTAGGGGGAGGGAGTTCCAGAGCCTGGGAGAAGGCTCTGTCCCCAAAACTGCAGAGGGTGGACTTCTTGGTGCAGAGGAGACCAGCGGAAGTGGATCTGAGGGACTGTGAGGGTTGGTAGGGGGAGAGAAGGTGTGAGGGTGCCAGATGGTGGAGGCTTTGTAGGTGAGGACTAGGATTTTGTAAGTGATCCGGTGGGAGATGGGGAGCCGGTGGGACTGGAGTGATGTGGTGCCAGGATTTTTTAGCAGGTGATGGGTTGAGTGGCTGCGTCCTGGACCAGTCGGAGTTGATTGATGTTGGTAGAGCTGATGCCAAGGAGAAGTGAGTTGCAGTAGTCCAGTCGGGAGGAAATCAAGGCGTGAATGAGTCTTTTAGCAGCAGGGGGTGTGAGAGAAGGTCTGTCTTTTGGCAATGTTGAGGTGAAAAGAGGTGAAAGGAGGTTTTAATGACGTGACGAATGTGGGGCTCAAGGGAGAGGGTAGACTCGAAGATCACGCCAAGGTTGTGTGCCTGGGAGATGATGGTGCCGTTGATAGAGTGGGATTATTGATTTTTGTTGGACTTGGAGCCTATGAATGTAAAAGCTCTATATAATTGCAGTCCATTTTACTGTATGTGTATTTTATATATTTATCACCTCTTTTCTTTCAGGTTGCTGCTGGCTGCAGGTCCCTGTGGAGCAGAAGAGCATTCCCTTTTTTCCTCATGTCCCTCCCTGTGTGTTAGTGACCACGCACCCCCGCCCACCCCCCACCTGATCCCTCCTGTTGTGTTGCGACTCTACCCTGAAGCCCCCCTCTCACCCCATGCTTGGGACAAAGCCAGCTCACTGCCAGCCCAATGACTGCCTGGATTGTCCTGCCTGTCAGCCTGTCTGCCTTCTCCATCACAGGAATATGGATAGTGTGAGTTACAGCAACACTTGACTGTGTCACAAAGGCTCTCACACTGAAACATAATGTGTTCACATTATCAGTTGTACAGATGGGGCAACAACTACTGATGTGTTTGCTCGTGTTACCGGTATAACAAGCTATTTACATGATTAAAAAATTTAAGATGGAAATTGCAATAAGGGATATTCAAATATTATACTGAGATATTCCTACTGTCAGTTAATATTTGAGTATATTCACATGCTCCAGTTTGTATCCTTTGATGTTAAATGACCCTTTTTTTTTTTTTTCTTTTTTTTTTTCTTTTCTCTGAAGTCCAGTATAATCTTTTTTTAAACGGTTTACTTTCTATCATTAGGGATTAGAGCACTGTGTTTGACATTTGCCACTTCTTGCGTTACATTGTGGTGTGTTCTTGCTCGACAGGTATGCCATGGCTGTGATGAATCACCATGTTTGTCCTGTGGAGAACTGGTGAGTGATTTTCCTCTTTTGATTCGAGAAAATGGGCACAAGGCATTTTTAATTTGAGTTTTTATCTGGACATGTGGTCCGATTTCACAACTACCAGCGGAGAATGAATTGAACTCATTGTGTCCTTGCTCCAGGTCTTACAATGTAACATGCACAGAGGAGCTACCGCGACCAGGCTTTCCCAAGACCTGCTGCACCATCCAGGACATCCCCCTGATCAGGTCTATTATTCAACCGCGTTGTTTCTGCAGAATACAAAAGCAATGTTGTCAGCAAATGCCCTGAGGGATGAATTAGCCCTTGTTATGTTGTGGTTGTGTGACAGTCATTAACCCACGCTTTGCATAAACTGCATTAGTTTAATCTGCAAATAAGCCTCTAATCACATGCGTATACAAAGGCACTCTTGCAAATAGGTATCATGAGACTGGCAGGCTTTTTTTCAGTGTATGTAGAAGAAAGACCTTTTTAAGTTGTACATCTAGATATATCAGAGAAAACTGATTTTACGTTCTTTTTACTATCCAGAATTGGGAAGCTAAATTCACTTGTTTGTAATCATAATCCCTTTTTATTTGTTCCATACATTTTGATTACACATGGCGGTCTGTCCTGGTAGAAATTTGGACAAATGGCTAAGGGACTGTGGCCTTGCATACAGTGATATGTGGTTATAGGTTATTCTCCTATATTTTAATACTGAGAGCTGTTTTGTCTTCATGTGCTACAGTAAATGTGGCTCCTTCCCTCCTGAAAGCTGCCTGTTCAGCTTGATTGGCAACGTCGGAGCCTTCATGGGTAAGGCCTTGTTCTAACTGAATTTAAAACCATACACACACACACCATTAAAAGACATGGTGTCTGCAAGAGTAATTGCTTTAATGAAATGTATGACATTTTTGTAAATATGCCAATTAGTGTTTTTTATTTTTTTCCCACAAATACATTGCCAAGTGTTAGATGAGAAGATTGAATCCACTCATGTCTGTACAGTAAATATGAAACTACTGTCAGAATATGGTTACCTTAGCATAGTTTAAAGGGACAGTTCACACCAAATCAAAAATACATTTTTTTTTCCTCTTACCTGTAGTTCTATTGATAGGTCTAGGTTGTTTTGGTGTGAGTTGCCCAGTGTTGGAAATATTGGCCATAGAGATGTTGTGAGCAGTTTAATGTAGGAACTATTTTCTTTCTACCACAGTTCCCACGTAAAATTGGTTTCTACATGAAAACTACTCACAACTCAATATGTGTATATTGAGTAACTGGGTCTTGACTTTTGGAAAGAGAAATTGCTTTTGAGTTTAAAGAGGGGTAAAAAAAACAAATTGGCGCTTTTGAGCACCACAAGCCAAGTGCCGTCTAGTTCAGTTATATTGGATAACTGGACTACTGGTACTTATAAATAAAGATGTGGTTTTAATGTGTTGGACTATTTCTTTGCTGGGGCAGTGTCATCCCAGAGACTTGACCTCACTGTCTGGTTGCCAGGCAACCAATGGAGACTCCAGGAAGTCACTGTCTGGAGAGAGAAATAGTTTCAACACATAACTCCCCATAAAACAAGAACTTGTCTGTTTTTGTACAAATTAAACAAGCAGATATAATATATAATATGTTAAATTAGTGGGCTTTGGAAGTGCAGATTTATGGACTTGAATCGAACACAAGGCTCTCTGTCTACAGTCTTTGTGCCAAGCTAGGCATATTGTCTGCTGGCTGTAGCTTCGTATTTAGTGTACAGACATGACAGTGGTATCAATCTTCTCCTCTAACTCAGCAAGAAAGAGAATAAGCATTATTCCCAACATATGGAATTCTTCCTTTTAATAACCATTTTCCCTGTGTATTACCACTTGACCAAAAAAAAACTAATATAATGTACAAGGCCGTATTAAAAAGCAAACCATTAAAAACGAAGTATTGTTTAAATCATTCATTTGTGTACTATAATAGTACATCCACAAATATGGAGTGTTGTACTTTAAAAATGTATTGTTAAAAATACTTATTTTTTTCTATATGCAATGAATAATTGGCAATCTGCAATTTTCACTAAATAAAGTAAATGGGACTGCTTCCTCCTGCTCTTTAACAGAAATGCAATGAATGGACATAGCTGAGGTAAAAGGTGTTTGATGTCTCTCCGCTGTCCATTATGTGCGTTATGAATCCTCCGTGGTGCCCACAAACCTCAGCCACTAGTCTTCAAGAAATACGGAGGCGCTTGAAATAGCCTGTGCTCTCTAATCAATAATGAATGCAGCTTTCCTTCAACTCCCTTCATCCCTTCAACATTTTAAGTTCTACACCTAATTTCTGTCCTTTTTTATTCTGTGTGTTATCAGCTCCCTTCTCTCTCTCACTAGTGTATAAGCTGCCTGGATGCTCTAGTTTTGATCTTTGACTTACTTGCTATGGTTAAGCTCTGTTTTACAGTAACCGACAGCAACCTGCAAGATTAGTTTTTAAACGGTATCTATATGCTAAGCATTTGAAGAAAAGTATTGCCTCATGTAACCAGAAATGTCAATAGCTTACACAACACATCCTCTCTGAGACAACGGTAAAAGAAAATCAGATCAGCAGAATGGGTGCAGTCACATGACAGTCCACCAGCTAGGCTATAGGTCAAACAATAACTAAGCAAGATCATCCTGTTTTTAAAGCATTTTGTAATCTTAAAAAGGTGTGTTTGATACCTTCAAATTTGTGATTTTCTTCATTTGGTATGAAAGAAGAAAATCAAAAGAAATAACTAAACCATAGTGTTTTAATTTTCCACCATTCACACTTCTTCAAAGGCTTTTACAGTTGTATTGTGTGGTATTTTGTCTGTGATGGATGCAGTGTAAATGTATGTTTGTCTGTGTCCTGCAGTGGTGATGGTGTGCCTTCTGCGCTACGCCCAGGTGATCGAACACAGCCACCGATGTTGGGTCAACACCAGTGCTCTGGTGTCCGGCTGCACCAATGCTTTGGGCCTGGTCATGGTGGGCAACTTCCAGGTAAATATGAATAAAAGTTTTCAAAAATGTTGCTGCTTGGATAAGTGAAAACAACCCTTCTGACTGTATTGTTCTGTGTGTCAGGTTGATCATGCCAAATCACTACACTATGTGGGTGCCGGAGTGGCATTTCCAGCAGGGCTGCTGTTTGTGTGCCTGCAGTGTGTGCTCACCTACCGGGTGGCTGTGACTGCCCTTGACTACTGGATGGCCCATTTTAGAGTGGCTCTGGCACTGGGAGCCATGGTCTCCCTCGTCCTCAGTATCCTTTACTTACTAGTGTGACATCCCCTTTGTTATACAGATACAGTAGTTATCTACTGTATGCTATCTAAACACGTTTTGATAAACATGGTTTTGTCTATTTTGAGTTCTTTAGAACTTTTGATCACTCTACACTAATGCGTCATATCAAGAAAAGCACAGGTGTAACTAATAACAGTAATAACGACATAAGTTTACCCAGTTTGAGGGCCCTGATATTGTTGGTCCTTGCACACTGGAATGACTAATTGGCCTGAGAAATTGTTTACATTATTGGTTACAACTTTATGAAACAGATTTGTTTTGTATTAAAAAATCATGTGGTGCAGTTCAAAAATGAAGGAATAGGGTTTTCAAGGTTTGATGTGTAACTGTTTGCTTGTTTGAATAGCTCCACCCTGTTACAGGCCTTATTAGTTAGCCCCGTCATGGCTCCGCCTTGCTGTCCCCCTGAGACCAGTGCACTCACAGTCCAATCAGATACTGGCATGCTGTTGGAACAATGGACAGACCTTTTGTTTTCTTCTCCTTTTCACTCCACGAACGTTGAAACAGACTACTGCGCAGCTTAAGATACTTGTCCTTCAACTTTTGACATAGGAAAGCCAGGCCACGATAACATCTGTCTGGGCCCCTTACGCCCTCATGTTTAACAACGGCCATGCTGATGGCTTCACTTTCTCTAGTGGCCTCTCTTCTTTGCCTGCCTCTCGGTGGCTTCCGGGATGACTGTTTTTCCTCCACCACTCATTATTGTAACAATTTATGCTTTTCTACCTTATCTTCTGTTTGACTGGATAAATATACTGCTTTCACTGACTGATATCCTATTTTTAAACCCAGCTGTTTAATGGAGCTGCAAAGGGAATTTCATTTTAACCCTATTCCCTATGAAGTTATTAAAGGTCCCATAGCATGAAAATGTCATTTTTTTTTTATTTATTTATTTTTATTTTTTTATTTTTTTTAACATGAGTTTCTCCCCCCCCAGCCTGCCTATGGTCCCCCAGTGGATAGAAATGGTGATTGGTATGAACCGAGCCCTGGGTGTCCTGCTCTGCCTTTGAGAAAATGAAAGCTCAGATGGGCCGGTCAGGCTTAGGCTACTGTAGCTTCTGTGGAAAAGGAACTCTTATTTGTTTTGCTCATGCATGTACCAGAGATGTTTGTCCTCCTTAACCTGTCCCCCTCCCAGGTGGCATCTTCTTCATCCACGAGAGCTTCGTCCTGCAGCACGCTGCAGCCATCTGCGAGTGGGTCTTCACAGTGGACATCCTGGTTTTCTACGGCACCTTCACCTACGAGTTTGGCACTGTCACCAGCGAGACAATGATGACGGGCCTCCAGCAATGTCACCACCACGGCTCAGGGGTTATCATGGGAGCCAGGGCCCGGGGCTCAATACTAGGTGGGACGACTAAGGGCCTCAAGTCCCCTGGGGGGAGCAGCACATCCACACATCTCAACTGTACCCCAGAGAGCATAGCCATGTTGTAGCTCTGCAGCGCTGCCCACTGCAGAGGTGCTTCATGGGCTCCCACAGGTAGGCAAGATGACAGTGGCAGAATGTGGAAGAAGAGAGGATGTTCTATCTTTAACCAACTACAGTATATCCCATCTGTAATGCTGAGATATATATATATATTTCTTTCTCCCCTCCCCCCCAATGTTGGTGCAAGCTACTACAGTAAAGTGTCCTGTAGCGATGTTGAGGAGGCTGAATGTGTGAAGCCAGTCTGAGTACCAGAACCATGAATGTTTTCCAAGATGGCTGTTGATTTGGGAAACTCTAAACAGGAGTCTGTTTCCTGAACTACACTTTTTTTTTTTTCTTTTTACTTTTTATAACTGTGCATCACTGGTATGCCCACAAAGATTTCCCCCCTGCACCGACACTCCTTCATGAACGACCCAATGCTTTGCGTGGCCCACCTCTTTTGGCCTTTTGCTTATCTCTGCACGGCTACACATTTTGAATGAGAGAACAATTTGAGTATTTGCGTAGTAAGTAGAAACCTATTGAATGTTTGAGAAGTGAATAGTTAAGGTATGTATGTTTTTTTTACTGGGATTAATGATAGGTCATTTTTTAATCAATCAAGCATAAATTATCTGTCAAATATCTGCAAAAATCATTTTACTTGAATTTAATTTGGTTGCACAAGATGATTTTGAATGCAAATTTTGATTATTTTAAAAACTATCTTGAGCCACTATCATTCTTAAGATCATATATCATATGTCACTGACATGCAAGAGCAGAATGTCTACTTAAAACAGCTCTGCCCTGTTGTAATCACTTTTATCTGAGAATCTCTGAAATCGCCTCCCCTGATGTCATTCCGTTATTGTCCCACATGTTGCATGATCTGAGGATTTCTTGGTAACATTTACATTTCATGCTACCTTTTTTTTACTTGACTGTCATGGCCGGTGCAATAATTGCCATCAATCTTCTGCTCCACTGGAGTGTATGATGCCTTTTTCAGTGTGTTGGGGTTGAACACAGGGCGTTTTTTTGTTTTTTTTAAAGTGATACCAAGACATTTGAAGTGACCTACATTTTATATAGTAATGGATGTGTAAAGGTGAAAGTAAAATTTGACTAACACATTTCCAGAATAATGTAGTTGTAATTATTGCCCCCACACCAGTCTCTCATTGCCAGACCTATCTCCACAGTGGTCTGGTTACACTGCTGATCTCTTCTAGGATAGGGCTGCATCCGGTGCGTGAGCGACACACCGGATGTCAGTCTTTATCCAAGCAATGTACATCTGTGTAGCCAGACTACCCACACAGTGATGATTCCAGGCTGGACCCTTGGAAGCCTTTATTTGAGTTTTGCAAACATGTTTTCTGTTTAATATAAAACTATGTCAAGCCTTCTCAGTATTGTTAGGGGTCGTTTTGAGTTAACTGAGAGGTGAATTTGTTTGTAGACCGTGTGCAAAAAACCTAATGGTGTCAAGAGTGTTACAGACAATACCATACAGGCTGTGGACTGAAGAGACTGAATGGCATATATTAAGGTTGTGTATGATTCCCTGTTGCCAATTTCTCTTCATATTTACAGTTGGGAATTAGTTTCACACCAGACTGCCAAAAACTACCAATGCTCAAACTAAAGCTGACTAATCCCACACAATTTAGGTTACACTCAAAGTAAGTTTTTGTTCGAGTGAGCCATTGGAGGATGTTTCATAACCGTATTCTGCCCGCCGCGTAGTGTTGATAAATTATTTTTTTTTAACTGGATGCCAGCAATAAGTTATTAAAAAGGTCACATCACCTACCTCTTATCTTCTGTGGGTTTGATGTTCTGAAGCAAAAGCTAGAGTTCCTACATGTTTTCCATCTCACAATGGTTTGAGGTCGAGGAAAGTATTTCATGTAATGGCAGCTCAGCAATCCATAGCTCTCTCCACAAAGTCTCAGCATGTGGCAGGACAGTGGATCTGCTGTTACGAGCTGCATAATCACGTCGGGTCAGTTTTCTTTACTTTTTGTGCTAATTATTTAACTTCCAAATCTTTTATGGGACTGCAGCAATCCTGTCTTGTTCTGCAAATCTTGCCAAAAAGGACTGGAATCCACTGGAGTTTTGATTGGTTTTCTGTGTGTCAGCAGTAGGTGTATGAATTGGTGTGAGTGCACTGTTCTAGCCTTATCCCTCGTACTGTGCCAGGGGAATGTTCAGATCTTTTCTTTATAAACTTGTGTTCAGTTGTAGCTTATTTCACCAAACTGTAACTAAGTCACACTGTGACTACAAATGGCAGCTTGTATGAACCCTCATCAGGGTTGGATTTATTCTGTAACATCATCTATTCCATAATACCATCTTCCACAGGCCAACATTTTAAAGGTGGATTTACAACTTTTCTTATTTTTTGTCCAAATGTACACACTTTGGAAGAATCCTATATTACTAAAGGCTGCCTGACCTGTACATGTCTTGAACTCAACAGCAACTGTCTATAAAAATGTGTCATGTTTCCTCAATTAGGAAAAAATATGTAAAAGAATGCTAATGGAGTCTGAGAAATCCCAGAAAACAAGTCAACACAGATTATCATTTCCTTTTTATAAATTCTGTAAATATGTATGATTTGTCTATCATTTAGGTATTTTCATTTGACAGAGATTTATATTCAAATATGAAATAAAAATGATAAATTATTTTGCATGTTTTTTTTTTAAACAAGTGCCTTTTGTGAATTTATACACAACAAAATTGTCAGTAAGTTCCTGTTTGAAAACATACATAGTACTTGTTATACAGTGTGGAATAGTAAAAGTACCATCCTAAACTATGGTTAATAGCCTTGCTAGATCTCAAATAGAAGACATTTTTCTAGAAAAACAGTCACTTAAATATTCACATATTTGAATAATTCATGCTAATAAGACACATAGCTGAACAGATGTGCGTTTTAAAGCTCAAGTTTATATTAAAAAGGAATAAATGGACTTAAATGTTTTAGAGCTGCTGTAAACAGCATTGTTCATCTTTAAATATATTCATCCCCACTAGTGAGAAAGGAGAATTTAGCCAACATTTTTAACTTTTTAATGATCCTGTTGCTTATGCTGCATTCACGGCATGCCAAATAAACGGAAAGAACAGGAAAACCCTGTTGCTCTTAACAGTAGCGGTCACACATTATTCCACAAATGCTAGCTTTGTGGTCACACCAGATTCTTGTAATTTTTTTGTTTTGTTACATATTTAATATTGGATTTTATGTAGATTGAGCTGCCAGTGATGGATGGCAAAATCTAAAATGGCTACAAAGCCATTTTGCCAACAATTTCTTGTAAAGAAAAATATATGCTTTAAATTGCATTCTATACGAAATGGTATGACCGCATCATTATTCATTTCCTGAAGCTTTTTTTTGTTTTTTCTGTAAAATGTCACTGTTCCACAAACTTGCACTGTCATGTCATGTGTACATGGCTCCATGTAGGTCTTCCAGCCTGTGCTCCCTCTGTTTTCTTCTCTCCTGCAGAACAGAAAACTCATTCAGCCAAGGAAGAGTGCCAAGATGAGGATCATTTGTACCATCCCGAGCATATTTACACACTCACCTTGTCTTTTTTAAACTCCTCATACTCTGGATTGTCAGTTGGTAATTCGAGTCGGCAAAGCGGACAGGAGTTAGTCTGTGATTGCAAACATGCAAAAGATTCAAAAAGCAACTCAAACTTTTCCATTACATGTCCGATTTAGAATAAAATTCTGAATTACAAATTTGCCAAACTTTACCTTGCCCAACCAGGGCAGTATACATCCTGAGTGGAAAAGGTGTTTGCAAGGCATTTCTCGAACAGTCTCTTGTTCTTCGAACTCCAGTAAACACACGGGACACTTGAGACCTTTGTCTGTGAGAACAAACATTTTGATGAAATCCTTCGCTACTTCTGCTGTCGTCAATTCTTTCGACACCTTTGTTGAACGTCAGGAACAAATGGCTGATTGTAAATCTGAATGTACTGGAGCAAATGTCTGTCACCTGCTTGCTCTGGAGAAATGATGACCACAGTGAGGGTCTGAACAGCCGTTTTGGCCGCTGGAGGAGGAAGACGGTGGTCCCAGTCTGACAGGTCAAACGCCCCGGAGTCAAATAAGTCCAAGCCCTGCATTAAAGACCTACACACAAAGACCAACAGCCACTCACAACACTGTACACTACTAATCACTGTGAAGCATCACAGTGTGTCTGAAGTGTGTTTAGCCTCACCTGGCCAATTCCAGAAGTGCATTCTGACGATACTGTTCCTCGGGGTTGGTGGGCTCACAGTTGTGCTCATCAAAGTAGGATGCCATTTTGGTCCCGCCAACGCTTGTGTCCTCTTTGTAGTAAGATACCTGGCAGACATATCGATGCTGAAGGTTCACTAATTTGTCAAAAACATAACACCCTGATATTTAAAATGACAGTTGAGGAATTTAACAGCGGCACTACTACGGCTAAAATCTGACGCAGGCTACACTTTAGAGTGTCTTTAACTTGTTTAAATAGACACCAACAAATTCTTTGACCAGACTTAGACAAATTTGCTCGACTTACCAGAAATGTCAGCAGCACCGATAACCATTGTCATTCTTCCGGGTATGACGATTAACTCACGTTAGACTTCGTGTCCAATCATAGTAGGGAATCGTGCTCCTATTTCTTCTTCTTTAAGTTTTGTGGCGTTTGACAAAGGATGACGTTTCCCTACTGCCGCCCCCTGGTACGGGGTGTGTACTGCCAGTGTACGTCTAGGAATTCTACACACGGCCTGTTTTCAATTAAAACCTCTGGTGCTATTATCTGAACACCTTTTTAAAGTTTGAATTACGGAGCAACAGTGATTTTCCACGTGTCTACTGTTTATGCATTCAAAGTAAACCTTTTAATGTTTGAGGAGGAGGAAGGGGGCAGGGTTAGCTAATGTTGGATCTTGTCGAGTCCAAGACAAGTCCAAGAAACTGATTATAGTCGAGACCGAGTCAAGACCAAGTCCTGAGAGGTCCAAATGAGACAGTCGATACCGGGACAGAAAAAGAAAGAATTCTCTTCAAGACCACTTACTTACCTTATCTGTTTATAATGTGATGTGAGAGACAGTATATATTTTAAGATGATCACTTTGCTTTATTTGTAATGTCTCGATGCGTGTTCTAGATGGATTTTGAATTAAACTAATAGCTCTTTTCTCAACGAGAGCGCTTTATCAATGGTTTTGTTCTGAAGGAGGAAGTTACTTTAGAACTTTAGTGCTGGACTCGGTCGAAACCAACTCGAATATTATCGACAAGTCCATTGGCCAAATCAAGTCCAAATCCAAATACCAACAAATCTGGAAGGAGGTATTATAGCCTACAGTTGGACAATAGGTTATAAAAAAAAATAAGTGTTGGACTTATGTTTTTGTTCCGAGGTCAAAGCATATCACAAATGAAGCACTTGAATAACATTTTAATAGCAAAACAGAATTTATTTGCGTAATCAGACTAGAAGTGAGGAATCTCACTGTTAACTACCGACATTCAGAGGGAAAAGAAAAAAAAAAAAAGGGAACAGACACAAAAACAATTTGAAGAAGGTATGGCTTTGGTTAAATAACACTGCTAAATTGATTCCAAAAGACAACTGTTACATGACATCTTAAATAGAGTGAGAAAAGATTTAAGGCTCTAGAATTCCCTGAACAAGACAAAAGGCCCGATATATGTGCTGTCATGATTCCATGTACAGACCCAACCTGGTGGTCATACAGTAGATGCTACTCAGATGCTGAGGGAAATGAGTCATCAACAGACCACCAGACTCTCTTTTTTCAGTGGACTCACAGACTAATAACGTGAAAACATAACGGTGAACTAATGATCTATTATCAGTATTTTGCTGAATTTGCCAGTGTTATTAGACATGGTACTGATACAATGGCACATTGACAATGACAGCCTGTTACTTCAGAAAGACATGCTGATGCTAAAATACAAAGTTGTTAATCCACAGTTGCATAGAGTCCTTGCAATATCACAGGCACATTTTCTTCCATTTTGTACTTCTCTTTTCAAAATAGTGAACATTCATCAGCTTCTCAATACAGTAATGACACCAAAAATATCAAGGTATCTTTGCTATGCCTTCCCAGCAGCCCTCTCCTTCTTTGAATGAGTGGTTATTAAACACATGTACATGCTAGGCATGCATTACTTTGATTACAATGTAGCTGCATTGGATATTTACAGAAAAAAAAACTTCTCAGCATGTACCTAGAAACAGTAATGGTAGTGAACAATATACTCCCAATATCTTTGCGTGAGACTAATTCACTGTAAGAGACAACTGCAAGAATCGGTTCAGATTGGTTTCTCTTTTCTTCTGTGAAAATACAAGGAATGATCTGGCAGAGGCTTGTTCAAACATATGTAACAGAGTGATCACACAGCAGCTAAACTGTGAAAATATTCATCAATGCATAGGTTCCGATTTTGGAAACTGTACAATTGATTCACAGAGTTAGAACTCGGACACAAAATCTTTATAAATGTGTCTTTTCTTGCATCTGTAAAAGTGTAAAGACACTAGATTTTTCACTCATACGAAATAATTGTGAATGCTGACGATGCCCATTTTCCATTGCTATAGTGATGTCATGGGTTTATCCATCTGCTAAGTCCAACCTTAAACCATGGGGTGAAAAGCTTTCTACCCTCGTGTTGTAAAAACACTTTATATTGTAATGTTACAAAACAACAGGTCACCTGCTTTCTGCTAGCATTTTCAGATTTTTACGTTTCTTTTTTCCCCTTGGTTTCTAAAACGACACGCTCAACCAGTGAGCAACAGTGTCAAAACATGCAGAGTATTTCATGGATCTCTACAGTGTCCAGTAACGTTTCACCACCATCTAACAAAATAAAAACTGAAAAGATTTGAAAACACAAATATGCAAATTACAAAAAAAAGGACAGCAACACATTTCAGGGGATTAACAAAAAACCTTACTTATATGGATATCAGTGTTGATTTGAAAAAACAAAAAACCTTGTAAAGTCACTTTTGGAGTATCTCTGCGTCACACTTGGGTCTACTCACCCACTCAGAAACTATAAGAGCTTCAAAAATGCATATCTATCAGTCTGAAAATGGGGATGTTTTTCCAAATGTCTGAATGACAAGCTACAAGTTTCAATTTCATTCTGGAAGAGACCGTATGCTGCTTCAACCACATGCACATACCTAATCCATACAAACTCAATGTCACCATCAGAATACAGACAACCTTCTTTGAGATTGATACAAACACAATTCACCTCATCCTCGCATTACCTGTGCTAAAGATGCTTTAGACACTTCTTAAGCCTTGACCCATAACTGTTAAAACACCCTAACTCCCTAACTGAACAGCTTGACGAAGCACCCATGGCAGTAGGGTTTGTCGTTTTGTTCTTTAAAGGTGCCTTTGTTGAGTTGTTTCAGGCAGAAGGCACAGACAAAGTGCTCTGGGTGGAACTTCTTGGACATGGCTGTGATACAGCGTCCCGTGATGGGCTTCTGACAGCCGGAGCAGAGTGAGCCTCGGCGCTCGTGGTAGTGTACTTCACAGTAGGGCTGCCCATCATGCTCAAAGAAACTTCCATTCACAAATGGGGTGAAGCACTCCTGGAAACAAAGACAAGACAAAGATGCTATTCTTATACATGCACTCGCGCTAAACTCTGGTGCATGAAAAACAAACAAAAAATACACTAGAATGATAGACATGCAAGCTACAGACCCTGCAAACAAAACACTCGGGATGCCAAAGGCTGTTCAGTGCTGAGATGTAGTTCTCCAGAATGGCTCTGGCACAGCCGCCACATTTTGGTGCAAACATGTCAAAGTAATCCTTCCTGCAAAAGGCTTTTCCATCCTTTTCATGAAAGCCTTCATAGTAGGAACAGAAAACAGATTTGAACAAAATGCAAACAGAAACTATTGTTTATAGTACTATGTGTGTACTGTACATATAAAATGAATAGTAATAATTCAATGCAACAGATCACAATACCCTCTGGGCCAAAGAAGGATCCACACTGAGCGCAGAAGAAGTGTTCAGGATGCCATGTCCTATCCAGCGCCGTCACAACTTTCTGAACAGACAATGACAATACTTATTGGTTGACGTAGTGTAATCTACAACAGACATGACCACATTACGTAAAGCAGTGTGTAGTGACTCACATCCAGTATGGGCCCGTTGCAATAGTAGCACCGTGGGGAGAACAAGTTGTGGTAATCTGTCTCGCAGTACGGCTGTCCTTCACGCTCAAAGAAGTTCCTAGAGCCTATCTCCTCCTGACAGTGTGTGCACACAAAGTGTTCAGGGTGCCATGTGCGGCCCATGGCAGTCACCACCTGGATAAACAGAAAAGTGGATTGTGCATTTAGTGCATTATGCAAACTCTGAAAATTATTAGATTGATCATGCATTTATATTTACAAATGTTTTATCTTCAAAATAAAGCCTCTCACCTGTCCTACAATTGGTTTACAGCAGGCTCCGCAAACTCCTTTGGCTACCGTCTGCACACCCAGTTTGTTGAGGTCAGACTGCAGGCTCCCGAGCATGTTGTCCAGCTTGTTGACCTGTGTTGGAGGCCCAGCAGGAACGCCGCCCTTTCCTTGGGCCATAATCTGAAATGGTTTAATTATGAAAACAGTTGAAGGTGTGCCTAATACACACAGAAACATAACCAAAAAAACTCAGTAAGCAATATTCAAGTTTGAGGATACTAAGGATTTAAAAAATGAAAAAGTGTGAAAAAGAAGAAGGGAATAAGAGACAGGGGTTCATGCCTGCATTGGAGGGAAGATTGGGTCATACTCTGTTTGACAGCCTACTGACACCAGGACTTTGGGTGTAAGGGGTGACACTGGCTCCACTAGTGGTGGTCGGGCTGGGGTTTTCAGTACAGGAGGAGGGGGCTCTGGCTTGGGGGCAGGAGGTTCCTGAATTGGGGTTGGTGGAGGTGCAGCTTTTATAATCTGCCGAGGTGCAGCGGGGGCGGATTCCTGGATGTGCTGAGGTTGTGGAGGAGGGGAGGGAGGTGGAGGGGGAGAAGGAGGGGGAGGGAGAGGTGGCGGTATAGGGATAGGGGGCTGCCATACTGGTAGAAGTTGCTTAGGTTCTTCTATAATAGGAGGGCAACGAGGGGCGGGGGGAGAGACAGGCGGGAGCACCTTCCTCACAGCGACAGGCGACTCTGGGGGAATAATGACCTAAGAGAGGAGAGAAAAACAGAAAGAAGGAAGGGAACAAAGAGAGCAAAGTGTGTAGAAAACTGTAGGTGAAGTGATTGGGAAAAGAAATATTTGGGAAAACTGTTTTCTGCACAATGAAGCCAACCTTGTCGACCTCACTGCCGGCCCCGTCGGGACGGAAACGCTGGGGTTTGGATGTGACGATGACACCCTCGGTCAGCCAGTCATCAGACTGTTTACGTCGCCGCTCTGAGCGGCCGATCCCGAACTTTCCCTGAAGCTCCTCTATAAGGCGGTCCTGAGAAGTGTTCTTGTTCACAATAATGGGTCCCATCTTCCTGCGCAGGTGACCATCTCGGAACATGGGGTGCACGTTGGGAGTCTCCTTAGTGCGCCTAATCACTGATTTTATCTAAGGGGGAACGGTGAGCATCTTATCATACGTCGTCTACACCAAACATCACTCAGCTGAAGCAGTCACAGCAGAGCTCTGAGGCAGCAGGTGAGTCGCACACATTGGGTTTTTTTTTTAAATCAGTGAGGGGCCAGGAAGCTGTGGTCAGTGGGCTCACAGTCACACTTCATGCACTTCTTGCAGCATGCTTGTGTCAGGTGCTTTCAAAACTCAAAAAACCCTACCTATGATGAATCACAGCAACTTCACAACTCTGCTCGCATTAGGGCCCTCCACACAAAACTGGTGCAACAAGTAAGAAGGATTTTGGTTTCCTTGTGCCATGCTAAGTAATGGTACTGAGTGCAGTATCGAAGCAAAAACTCTTGAATACAAAAAGCATCTCCCTTTTCTCAGCTACCTTGTATTCCGCTAGCTTCTCTCTGACGAGGTATTTTCAAAAATACTTTCTTTCACCTTTTTTTTTTTTTCAAAAAAATAAAAAATAAAAAAAAAATAAAAAAAAAAACACACAATCCAGATTTGTTCGGTCTAGCTTCTGCCCACCTCAATAGGTATCTGACCCCTCATGAGGCTTAACAGGCTACAGTCTTGTGATTGTCAGATTTTCCTTTTGATTAATCAATTAACCATGAAAGCCTGATGTTTTATGTTTTATAGTCTACAAAAATATAGTCTACAACACAAAGAGACTTCAACTTAAAATAATATAAAACACAGAAGCAGCAAAACTTTCATATTGTTGATTCATTGTCATTCAATCAACTTATTTGTCTAATTGTTTCAGCCCTACTTGATAGTGCTAACCAAGATTTGAGTGATAACGCTGAATGCTAACTAAACAAATCCTCTCGTCCGTGGTAAGATGTTAAAAGGTGCGTAAATGAGAATAGTGACAATCCTCAAAGCAGAGGCCAGCCACTGTAGAAGTGTCAATCTCTTAAGCAAGAACAAAACCATGTGAGCAAAACAAGCTCATGTTGTGTCAAGCAGGAGTGCAGATGCATACATGTCCAGAAGCAGAGACTCTGTCCATGGTGGGAGTCTGCAGCAGGGGCAGGTCCAGGGCAACGTCAGGGGTCCCGGGGCATGAAGACGGGGTCATGGACTCATCCATCCAGCTGGCCTCTGTCAGCGGGGTCATGCTGCCATCTGTGTATGGCCTCTCGGTGTAAGGTGTCATGGTGCCGTCCAGTCCGTCGTGGAAGGACATCGATAGCTCCTCGTCAGCCCAGTCTAAATCTCCATTCCCATCAGTGCCTCCATCCACCGAGTCGTCTGTGATGGTGTTGGTGGTGCTGGTGAAAGTGTCCGGCTGCACGCTGTTTCTGTCCATAGGCAAGATGAGCTCCTCGTGCACCTCCGGCATTCCTCTGCCTAGACACTGGGCCTCCATCATCAGCTGGGATTCCTCCACATGTGCTTCTGAGTGATTCTGTGCAAAGCTCATTGCTAGCAGCTTGTCTAGTGCCTCGTCCAGGGAGGGCTCCACCAAGGGGGTTTGCTGTATAGTAAATGGGCTGGCCCCCTGGGCTGGATCCCTGGAGGCCGACTCCAACAGTTGTCTGCTGGGGCTAGCGAAGGCCGACGGAGAGGGGATCATCAATGGAGAGACCGGAGATGGCGAGGAGGTTTTTGAGGAAGCAAGTGCAGAAGGTGGAGATATAGAGGCAGCAACAGAGACGGGTGAAGGAGTCTTTGGAGCCGAGAGAGGAGGGGTGAGGTTCTTAGAAGGAGGTGGAGAGGAGAAATGCAAAACGAGGTCATGAAAAGAATTAGACTCCGTGCTCGTAGTCTCAGGAGCGCAGGAAAATTTACAGACAGTGTTTGAGGGTGAGACCCGTTCTACAGATGGAGTCGGGGACTTGTGGTCCAGGACGGTGTTAACTGAGGTAAGTGAGGGGGTGGTGGTGGTATTGGAAGAACTTGGGCTATTTCTCATTAGGCTGGAGTTAGAGGAAGCGGCATGAGAGAGGACTAGTAGAGACTTGGTTTGGGATGACAGCATGGTGGCAGAGACATCCACGATAGAGTCCAGGTCCAGGTCACTGGCGGCAGATAGGGAGGATATAGGACTGTGGGGACAGAGACGCTTTGCATAGGGCATCGACATGCCACCATCTCCTCCATCCTCATCTATATGCAGCTCTAGACCAGCAGGCAAAGAGAAAAGTGGAGAGGCACGGGCAGACGGGTGGGACAGAGAGAGGAAAGGAGAAGCCACTGGAGAAGAGGCTGGAGGATGAGGAGACGCTCCTGCTGGCTCCAGCATAGAGCTCAAAGAACTGGGCTAGAGGACAGAGAAGCATAGGGAAGATCAGAGGAAGAGGACAGAGAAATTATCGAATATGACAGGAGAAGTGTGTGTTTGGTTGAGCATGCTGCCTTGTACCTTGAAGTCAGACAAAGAGGCCATCAGCTCGTCTAGCTCTCTGGTGGCACAGGAAGCTGAAATTCTGGCTTGCTGCTGAGAGGGTGAGTCCAAATCGCTGTGGCGAGCGGAGGAGCTGGAAAATACAAAGTGTAAAATTATTTGAAATTAAATGCAAACACTGAAGCCTAGCAGAACTCAAAATATCTATTGCCTAATTTTTTTCATTGCAAGACCACCTCTAACTGTTTCATCCTAATGAAAGTCATGAGAGCCTATGTCTTTTTCAGGATTTTTGGCTACCATTGTAAGGCTTAGGTGCAGTACTCAAGCTGTTTTGTGCACCACCTAAACCTAAACTAAACGACTTTTCTGAGATCTAATTATTTTCGTTGGTTAGATAGCATGGTTTCATTAGCAAGTTTTAGTTTTTTGAGTGTTATCTTCTCTAACTTTTTCAACATTTTAGACACCGATATGGGAAAAAAATTATGTGAAATTGCTTCTTTCTTTTTTCAAATTGAAAAACGTAGAACTCCAGCCAAATAAGTGCACCTAAGCCTTTCACAAACCTAGGGAAAACATATCAAATATATGCCAAGTTAGCAAGCAGCTGCAGTGGAGAGACTGCGTGTACCTGGGTGAAGGCACTGAGCCCTCCAGCTCGTCCAGCAGACTCTCCACGGTGGGTCGGGCCTCATCCAGCCTCGTTCCGTTCCTCGTGGGTTTTTCCTGGGTGGGGGGGCTCACCATGATGTCTGGAGAGCCACCGTTCTCATAGTGGGTGATGCTGCAGGAGGGTAAGGGTGGAGCGGCCTCCTCTGTGGACACACAACAGGTCAACTAACTCTGCTCAACACAAACAGAACTGATAAGGTTGAGGGCTTTGTGTGTACCTGTAGTAGGGAATGAAGGGGAGCTCTGTTGCACTGCGTTGAGTTCCAACAGCAGCCTGTCGAGCTCCGAGAGGTTACTGCCCATGGCGGAGGTCATGGCTGCTGTTGACATGTCTGATGACTTTGATTTGTTTGGAAAACTGAAGAGGAGACAGACAGAAACAACCACAGGTAAATGAAAAGGACGGATGATACACTCAACGTTATACACACACACACACACACAACAGAATACCTGTAGACGTGGTCCTCTTCAATGTGAGACAACGGGGAGCTGCTACTGTCCCTGGACCATGAGCTCTTCTGTGCGGAACCTAACGACTGCAGAGGACACATCAGTCAGACGTGCTGAGAAAACCCGTGCTCAACTTTCATTTGGCTTTCAATCTGACACACATCTGGTCCCCGTTAACAGTTAAGACTAAACATTCCTGCTCATATTTCTTTTCTTATTAATCAGACATCACCAGCACACAGACATACGTGATACATATTCTTTTGTATATCTACCAAATCTAATTTGTGCTGTGTCACTTCCTTGTACTTCATGCAGGGTTTTTAAAAAGAAATTAGAACCAGCCACCAGCCAAACAAATACACAAGCCAACAAATCTATTGAGTGGCTGGTAGAATTTGAAGATTCACTCGCCATTTGGCTGGTGGACAAAAAGTTAATTTTGTACCCTGACTTCATGCTTCTTCTGAAGCACTTTGTGACAACCTGTTTGTTGAATGGCTTCATCATTAGCTTGTGAGTTATGCATGGTCACACTACAGAGACCTACCTGCTGAGAGGAGTGGAGGGAGTCCGACTGGTCTATCAGTGACCCATTCAGAGCCTCGGCTGAGGGTGGAGGAGGGACTGGAGGTGGAATGGACACATCCTGGTAGGAGTGTCCTCCAGTGGGGATGGAGTAAGGTGTCTCCTCTGGCAAGAACACCGGTCGCTTTGAGATGTGGGACGTAGTAGATTCCAGGTCTGCCAGCAACGCGTCTGAAAGATTTGTTGGTAAAGTGTTATTGCATTTTTGTTGCAAGGTGAACATGAAACCAAAAAGAAATCTTGTACCTACCAAAACAATAAGCATACATTAGGTCCACATAACAATGGTGCTGGTCCAATAAATGAATACAATCTTTCTATGAGCAATTCATCCATGTCTTACTTTTATTTAAATTACAATCTTCATTGTAAAGCAGGTCAGAGACAAATGCCTGAACTGTGTGGAACTTGGTTGGGCTGGAGACCAATTCATTCTTTACTGGGGTTGTTGGGTGCTCTAAGGCAACTACTGACTGGGGTGTCAGGCTGTAAACACACAATGGCAGCGAGTCCGAGTCAGTCTCTCATTCCAGCCTGTCATCAAAATAACTTTTCTCTTCAGCACAGATCATTCAACGGAAAGGTTAGGCCCTGTCACCATCACAGCATGGCACCGTACCTCACTGTACCTTTATACCCAAACCCATTAGGCCTTTATAAAATATCCCTCTGAAATCACCAACATACTTTTTCCATCACTCCCCACTATAAATACAACCCTGCTGACAACGAGTGCTACCTGTCTATGAGCTTTATCTGTCATTTCAGTTGTTCATTTCAGTCTTATACCTCCGTGAGTAATGTACGTCTTTGATTAGTCTCCGTTTTATGACAATCAGTGTAAACTTAACAAGACAGACTGATTAGAACAAAGAATTAGAGAGACAGAAAGTGTTTCTGAATCTGGTCCAGGGTTGAGGGGGAACAGTGTTCACTGGAACGCAGGAGCAAAATAGATTCTTACATCACACAATCCATCCATTCTCAGCCTGTCCAGAATAGACCGCAAAAAACACCGGCTGCATTCTGTGACACTACAGAGGCTTGGAATGGTTACCCTGTTTCAAGGAATCACTGCACTTTTAAACTCATAACACCCGAGAAGCAGGGTCAAAAACTGTCCGGCTTCTAAAAATACAATCTAGTAGGTAAAGTAAAAAAGTAAAAAGGTTAAGGTAATTTACTGACCGGACTAGGAGTTAGTTCAAAAAACAATATAAGTCTGCAAATAACATATATATAATTCTTGATGTTTTGAAAAATATTTAGTAAAAAAATAAATAAAAAACAGAAGACAAACATTTGTGATGATGGGTTACTCGTAGCCATTTTTTGTAATCTGAATCATTCTACTACATCCAAATGCTCCACAATTCTTTCACACAAGGCTACATTAATCCTACTGTAAAATCAGCAGAAAAGTAAATATTTTAATTAAAACTGAAAAGCTAAAGCTGAGTAGTACACGGAGACTTAGATCAAGTCTAACTGCACACAAATACTCATCCAGTAAAAATGGAACACTGCCTTCACATCATCCACAATCAAGTGACCGTTAAAAAAAAGAAACAGAATATATATTAAAAAAAAAAAAAAAAAGTCCCATCTCAGGCTTGGAATAGATTGGATACCTTTGTTCAAACAACAACAATGCGTTACCATTGCAATCTTATAATGAAATAATAAAGCAGTTCCCAGTAATCCTCTGGAATCCAAAAATTGTACTTTTAGAATAGTGAATAAGCTAGTATCCGTACTCACATTATTGGTTCCAACTGTTGTATCTGTAATATCTTCCAGGCAGGATATTATGTGTGTTTTTTGGGTTTGTGTGCGTATGTGTGTATTTGTCATGTGTGTGAAGCAGACAGCAGTACAGACAAAGACAGTGTGAGCAACAAGGAGTGATAACATGTTGCCAGTCTACTGGGGGGAGTGGTTTGAAGTGAGGGTCTCCTTACAATAAGAGAATCCTTTCAGTGCCCCTTTATCTTAATAACAAACACTGGTTTCTGCCCAATATTTAGTGCAGTACTCCCCTCAACACCAGCATTTACAAACTGACTTAACTTCCTGTACATACATCAGAATTAAGTCTCTTGAACATGTGACTTAAGTGTGTCTGTTCAACTTAGATGATCTGGGATAAGTTAACAAGTAAAGTGTAATAAACTAGAGACACTCACTCGTCTCTGCCCACACCCTACATCAGACGTAAGTCCAATAGAAGACCCTGGCCAGAAGCTAAATGTTAAAGTCATGAAGTTTGACATAAACCACATGGGAGCACTAGCCTATTTAAAGCGGTAAGCTCAGTGAGTTGCCTATGTCTGTGCAAATGTGCTGAAATATCACGACCAGCTCAAAATAATCTGCACCTGGTGCTGACATGCGGAACAAGGTCTTACTGAAGTTGACTTTGTCACTCATTAAACAAAGTCTCCACATAGAAAAATACCACAGCTGGTTTTGGGACAAAGGTGGGTCATATAAAATACAGTGTAGGATTTAGATTCCCATGTCTTTTGTATCTTAAAAAGCTGTTGCATGAAAAAAAGGCCAGAGGACAAACTAATTATGGTAATGTATTCCTAGAAAGTTCTTTGTGGCCTCAACTAAGAAGACAGCTCTACTGCCTGAAGTCTTCCAGAACACTTGTTGAAAAAGCCAAGTTTTTGGAACTTACATACTATAAAAGTGTCTCTGCACTCATTATACCCCCCTCCCACATGCTGTGACTCAGGCACAGGCCCGCCAACTCTAGAGTAGCTCTCCTCAGAGGACATCATTACAGTTAGATGCATTGTTTAAACTATAATGTTAAATGCATTATTCCTGGGCTGGGTATAATTTAAAAAAAATGACGATACCAGTACCCTTAAAGTTATACCGATACCACTGAAGTACTTTTTTAATCAAACGCCACAGGCATGTACCATACTTACTGGTGGCATCTAGATAGCTTTGGGTTTTAGACAGATGTTAGGACAAAACAAGTGATCTTGAGCTTTGGGAAATTAAGAAAAAAATTGTGATTTTCCCCCTTTTTTTAAAACAATAAAATAGAAGAGAACATAATAATCAGATCTGTCGATAACAATTATTGTTAGTTGCAGCCCTAATACGGGCGGCACTATAACCACAGTGGGAGATGCACCAGCATAGATTCATCTATTTCTATATCAGGATAAATAAAGATTAAAACAGGGCATTAGAAAAGACCTGTAGCACAGTCAGACCTGTTTAAATTTAGCGTCATTTACACACACACACACACACACACACACACACACACACACACACACACACACACACACACACACAAAGTGGATCGTTGTGATTTGATTTAATGCAGGTCATAACAGCATAAAGATTAAGATAAAGATGCTGAAATTGAAATTGTCTTGTGTCCCTCATTTCCCCTGAAGAGGGCAGCATTGAGTCTGCATGGCATGAGGAACGACAACAAGCTTTCATCAGTCTCAGACAACTTTGGTCCATGAAGAGTTAGAAGAATTAAGAATGCAAACGTGCACTGTACGCCAAGTAACAGGCTAATCTTTTCCATTTCAGACAGGGGGTAGTAGCCACAATGGACAAAGTCCAATTCTGCTCTAAAGGCATCCTGACTCAATGGTCCATTGTGCAAGGTCTGGAGGAATAAAGTGGTCATCAAATAGGACATGACTGGGACTAATAAAGCAAGATGTATTCATCAAACGTCAGTCAAACAATACAACAGAGGCTCACTCTGTCAGGGGAAACCATCTGTGGCCACACTGTGGTAACTAATCTTCATTACGTTCAACAAACAACTCTGAAGTTATGTGGATAGTGTACACATTCTTGTGGCAGTGAGTACATGTACAGTCCTGCCTTTGCACCCCCCGTCCCCCCACACACCACCACCCAAGGCCCTGCCACAGTCCTGCATTGTTTATCAGATGGGAGCGAAGGTGCATGGAGAATTCCACACATTCCTCTGTCCGCTTTTGAGAAAGAAAGCAAATCGGCAGGGACACGAGAAAGGTGGCTCTGGAACGGTACAGTCTAATCCAGGGAAACATCATTTAAAATGCAACCTGTCCTAACTGGAAACTGTTGCTTTGTAATAAAATCTACTTAAGCACAACACACATTCTTCCAATACTGCAGGATTTAGGTAGAGAACCGGTGAGGAATGTGCTTGAGTACAAAACCCCATCTGTCAGTCCATAAAGTGAAAATAATGTGTTGACAATTACAAGACCCATTCCACTAACTACAGCATGGCTTAAATTCCAGGATAAGGGAGATGTCAATAATGTTTTTACTGCCCATTTCCCACAGAGTACAGTGTACAGTGCAGGCAGGAAGTGGGGTTACCAGGGCTGTTTAATCTTTTCTATTAACATGTGGTCAGTGGTGATGGCCAGGGTCCACAGCTCACCTGTTTATAGCCAGGGAGTAAAAGAGCAGAACTGGCCACAGCCCCACACCGAAACTCTACCCCACTGGGCCACCCCAACACGATATTTATATCAAACAAGACAGACAGGGGCCAAGGAGAGGGAGTGGAGGATGACATGCCAGTGAGACAGGCAGGGGAGGAAGGGGAGAACCCATGGACAGGCTAACAGAGAATGAGATAATATGGACCAACAGCAAAAAGATTAAATGATGGCCGTCCGTTTTTACAGTAGGACACGCAGGCCCACACAGACAAAGGATGAATGAGTGTAATTGAATACCATCCGAAAGACAGAAGCATCTTAGGGTGATTACTTCAAAATAAACACACCTAAAAATACTCTGCCAAGCAGCCCCATATCCGAGAGATGACACGCCTCTTGAGAGAGCGCTGGACCAAAATAAAAGCACTTCCCCACAGACCAGTAAATGACAGGGGAAAGTCTAAAGACTGATGTAACACCCAGTCACTGAGGTCACATTCTGGCGATGCATGTGTGAAGACTGCATGCCAGTGGGTAGGCTTTTGTGCATTAAAGAATGTAATTGGGAAGTTTGAGGAAGACCCTTAAAGAAAGGCCATCTTGTCCTTCAAACACTGACTGAAAACACCAAGCAATGCTCCAAACCAGGAGCTATCCTATAGAAGAGCAGTACATTAAACAGCCATCAGCGAACAGTGAATGAAGTCAGTCTACGCCACCCATTCAGGCTGGTATCAAATAGGGCTACAACAAAGAATTATTGTCATTATCGACCAACCTGTTGATTATTTCCCGACTGTATTTGGTCCTTGGACCAACATTCCAAAACCCAATATTTAATATGTTAAGCATAAGAAAACAAGAAAATATTAACATTTGAGAAGCTGGGACCAAATAATGTTAGACAAAAAATGACTTAAACAATTAATCAGATTCTTGTGATGATCAATTAAATGATCAAAAAGTGCTATATAAATTCAATGTATTATTATTATTATTATTATTATTATTATTATTAACTCATCATCTCTGTTGTACTTGGTAACCTTTTCTAAACTAGAGCCGATTAGATACCTTTGTTAGTTAGTTACCTTAGTGAGACTCGGATACCAAAACGCTGAGCAAGCTTTTAATGCTGGCTTTTGGTACTTTACACTTTTTTAATTCTCAGTGCTACGAAAACTTTTCAGTTATTACCAATAAAGCACTGAGGTCATATACAAGCCTTAGTGGCAAGACATGAAGAGAAAATGTAGACTAATGGTACAATATTAAAACTGTATAACAGCAGAATTTTAGTATTTATAAAATAAAAGTGAGGTTTTCTGCCCTGTTTACAAACATCAAGCTCCCCTGTCTTCAAACATGCCCATGGGTGTCCCCAGCTTGAGTAATGCTCCAAGAATCCAGCAGTGACTCGGATTCCAACTACATTACCCAGACCCAGAAAATAATCAGCATCACTCTCTGAGCCAAGTTACAAGGCCAGGGAACAGGAAAGGTGGGGAAACCGCATGGAAAGGGGAAACGAGAGTGAAAATTACAGCAACTGTGAAGCACCAATGTGGTACAACAGCATTTAATAGGGAAAACACTGTTCTGGCAGCCGATTTACACACTGGAGGGCCACAACTGCCCACTACTAGTGCTTGCTGGCCTCAAACACTGACTCTGCTCATTGTTTTTCTCCTCAGTTTCCTCAGGATGTGGGGCAGGGTCTGTTGCCTAAGCGATGAGGTCAGCCATGTAGTTCTCTCTTCCCCAGATCCAGAACAGGATGGGTGTGGAGCTCGGGAACAAGGCTGATTTACAGTCAGGAGCTTCCCTGTAGCTGAGCAGGCGAGCCCACTGGTTAGAGGCGGTATGCACTAACCTTGGGGCTCTCATAGGGTGATGAAAGCTAGTCTGGTAACACTAACTCTGTGCTGCCCACACACCGGGACACAGAAAGCACTTAAGACCTAAGATCTTTTGGTATGCTGTGCATACACTCTTGCCTGGAGGACAAGGCCTTCCTCTGACGGGTGATCAACTGATGGTATTAAAGGCTGCTGTGTGTTTACAAAAGGCATGTTTAGTAGGTGCTTCTGTCTGTTTTAGCCCACATAGCTGCCTCACGTATACACATGGGGCCTCAGTGTGTTCAAAATAGAACCAAGGGTCTCACACTGTTTTGAAGCCGGTCTACATTTAGGCGATAAACATTACCTGTTTTCTGCTGTTTTTCTTATCAGGTGACTACAGGAATAAACAATGTGAGTATGTTGATTGGCTACTACACACTATCGCACACAATTCTGTCTGGTTTCTCTTCTGTGTTTTAGTTGTTCAACTGAAAGTAACTAAAGATAAAACAAGTTTTTCCTCAGCAGCTTACATGACCCACTGTACATACCGTACAGTACAGATGACTACTTCTGCATGTTGGCATCAACAAGTCAGCAAGTGTGACTATTACTAGCTACATTATGGTCTGTATATGACACAGCATGATAATAAGTGTTAACATGTTTCCGGTGTTAAAAAAAGACTCATACAAGTGTCTCAAATAAATATACTGATGCTGAACAGTACTAAACAGTGTTGTTGTGTTTGGGTTTAAAACACAATTACACATGAAAATGCATGCAAGTACAATATCAACTAAAATATTTAAGGTACTAAAACCATATTTCTAAATGAGTCCCTTTGCAAGACAGGGCTTCGATAGTGCATGAAATTAATCAAATGGCCACACAGTGAACCTGGGTTTTGGGGGGCCCTTGGCCACTTGGCAGTGTCAACTCTAGATTTGATTTACTGGTAATCCACAAGCAGCCACTTTAGTGGGAATTTACAATTAAAAGGAAAGTCTATCATGCATGAGTGTTATTTTCACTTTAGTCATGACGACGTCTGTACCGATCCAATTTCTTCACTGTTAACCTGCAGACATAGAGCAGGGCCTCATCAGCACAGTGAGGTCAGTCTGCCTGAATCTCACACAGTCCTGAGGAATTCACAGTGAGAGAAGCTTAGCTTCATACTCCACAAACATGAAACACAGAAGCAGGACAGACCTACGGACAGTGTGTCACATGTGGTCTAAAGGACATGGGGTAACAACCTGGTTTGGACTGTAAAAGACTGATCAGAGAAAACCTGTGGAAACTTCTGACTCAAAGGGACAGGCTGGAAGAGTGCTTGCACTATGCTGAGGGAATTCCCTTCCTAGAGTGTTTAGCAACGTGGGCAGATCAATATACACAAGAAGACGGAAAGAGTGGAGTCTGATCAGGTTTCCAAACAGCTCCATGTAGACCTGTCAGTCATAAATGGGCCTCAAGACAAGGGCCTGTGGGGGCTTGTTAGCTGGGGGCTTACTGGAAGTACAGCAAACCACAGTCATTATAAACATTTAAAAATTGGCAGTGGTTATTGCGTATTTAGGGAGGATATGGGAAGGGTTTGCCACATGATGTGGACAAAAAAAGTTTAAATTGTAACAGTAAGCAATTTAACTTTACGGTTCTGTAATCGTCAGGCTACCAGACCATAAAGCTCAAGACCTTTTTACCAGAAGACCAGTTTCGAGGACTGAGGCCGACAACCGTCCCTCTGGTGGCAGCACCTACGGGGCTGAGAGTAGTTGTAGGAGGTGAGTCATGACCCAGAGAGTACTTGGCCTTGGACCACTGATACAGAGTGATGTTTGACATTCCTCAGTAGCCTCGCCCCCTCCTTCAGCCTGCTGTTCACGCTGCTTCAGTGAGACTGCAGGCTCCCTCTCAAACAACAATCAACCCTTTCAGTGGCCCATGGCAGCCAGAGCATCTAATGTGCCCTGGAGGTATTCTCAGATCGAGCCAAACTCAAAATACGGCCCTTTGTTTCTCCACTTAAACAATTCACAAAATGCAGAGAATGGGAGCATCCCTTCAGATAACTGACAGAGGCTTAATAAGTGATTTATTCTGAATAAGCAAATATAGCAAACTGACCAGCTGGTAAAAACTATAACAACCAGAGTTAGAAGTTCAGAGGTTCAGTGCAAAAGGTCAAAGGCCAATGAACTGAAGAGGTGACTGTTTAATGAGGCACAAAAAATAGATGCAGCTGATAGACTGCATGGAGAGTCACTGATTGTCATTATTAGTATTGGATATAGTGCAGATGAAAGGCAGTAGTGCTAAAGGATTAGTTGATTAATCGATTTACAGAAAAATAAACAATTTTGATCATTGATTGTGTAATAAGAAATGTCATATTAACTGTCCCTCAAATGTGAGGATTTGCATCTTCTCTAAGAATATACTGTATCACTCTGGATTAAATATCTTTGTGTATTCAACCATTAGTCGCGAAACCTAGCTATTTGAATACGTCACTTTGGGGTTTCACAATTGGTGATCGGTATTTTTCACTATTTACTGAATGTTTTGTAGACTAAACATTTTATAGAGCAAAATAATTCAACTTAATGAAACAGCCTGATGATAACTAGTTAGTCACAGCCCTAACTACGAGTTCAAAGCAAATGACAATGCCTCTAAAGCACATAAGAAATCATGGCAAAATTACTTTAGCATCAGCAGTAGGTCATGTAAAATGAACACTTATTTGAATATTAAAATTCTTGGGGAAATTATCTATTCTAACAGCAATTTTGACAAATGACAAAACCATGGGTCCTCTTACATTTTAAAATTGTGACTGTAGACAGTAATAATGCATTAGGCAGTGAATTTTGTATTTGCGAGTAGACACAAAAGTTAGTTTATGCCTTTTTAATCACATGACTTGCAACTCTAAATGTTAATGAACAATTAAGGATGCACGATTTTGACAAAATGTGATATTGCAATATCTATTATAAATATTGCGATCTCATTATTCATTTCAATATTGTTGAACATATGTAAAATTACAAAAGTTATGGGAAAACTCATCAAAATTGATTCATAACAAATTAAACAAGTTTTCTTACAACATAAGGTTTATTTCAACTGACTGTCGTATTGGACTGGTCCAACATGAATGAATGAATAAATAAATAAATAAATAAATGACCATATGTCTACAGAACAGGACATTTTTCACTGGTTGGACAGTATAATATAAATAAATAAAGACAACTGAACAGAACTTTTCTTTTGCTTCTCTGATTCGTTTTGTTGTCTCTATTTATTTCTTCACTTACACTGTTAAAACACACACTCCATAGGTTTGGTTGATACTATGTGCAAGTGACACTGCAACTAGCCAATGAAATGATGATCAATAGTTTTCAAGGGGGCTCTAAATCAAACACAACTAAGCCAACGGGTGGGACGCAGAGTTCCACAAAATAAACAAAATATTGCATATTTATCGCGACACTTTCAATATAATATTGCGTAACGTGATATCGCGTCAATGTATCACGCATCTCTATGCACAATAATTAATCAATAAAACATGAGGGCAGAGCATGAGGGTTCTGAATCCCCAGCAAAGTCTATGATACGTGGACACAGATTGAAACTTGCACAACTACACCAATCGAATATATAAAACCTAAGCAGCAGGGTCAGGAACCTACCAAGTACTGTTTCACCTCCTGTAGAATGGTGTGTTGACACTATCTTTGCCATAATAAAATGAGATGTTGAGGTTTTCTTTGGAGTGTTTATTTTTAAATAAACATATGGCTCCCCCATGTCTAATCTGTGGTCACATACAGTAGTTAACATAAAGTACTATAGTAGCAGTTTTTCTATCGTCCTAATAACATCTGTGTCCTGTATTAAGGCTAAATTGTATGGTAAGTAATTAAGTATTACAAACAATAAAGTCTGCTTCATCAGACTGGAGATACATTAAAAACCAACCAGGCCAGGGTTGAGCTCACATTGTGCTGTACTGAGCAGTCTAAATGGAGAGGCCTGTTGACTCCACCACTTCAAAGCTGGAATGAATAGCCTGGGGGGGGCAAAAGTTGAGAAGGTAATGTTGAAGCTCGGTGTCAAAATGTCAGCCAAATATCTCCTCCTTTCTGGCACATATATTGAAAAAAAGTAGTTTCTTTAAAAGTGCAGGGTAGTTATCAGAGACATTAACGTTACTACTGAGAGAGTTTAAAAGGAGGTAGTGGTGGTAAAGGCTAACGTTAACGATGTCCAGCCGCTAAGTTACGATGCTAAACGTTATATTAATCAAAGTGGATAAAATGTGCCACACATTCACTCAGCCACACATTACAATAACATCTGTCAGAAAATAGCAAGCATTTCCAAATTAATGTGATCCAGAAACTGTCTTTTCAACATTAACTCTCGTCGTAACGTTAACTCCTCCACCCTTCCACACTGAGGGCTGTAGGAAAACAGCGTTTTATAAACAACTTCATAACTTACCTAAATCGTCCATAGTGGCTGCCTGGCTTTGGCCTGTGTCAGTGTTATGCTTGGTGAGCTTCTCAATCTCAACTGTTTACGATGTCTGAATTTTCCTCTCCAAACTTCACCACTGCTGCCTTGGAAGTTGGTCAAGATTGGTCTCGTGAACGCGCTGCCGTATGTGCATGTGTACTTTACCAGAGCGCGCTCTGACTGAGGCTCAGTAATGACCGACATCTAGCGGCCAGAAGATGGAATTACACACAGTGTCAGTTCATCAACCAGCTAAAGCGCTGTGGAGATAGGCCTGGCAATGCGAAACTAACAATACTAATGCGACTGTAGTTTAGTGACGAACTGCAAGGATATTTTCATAATTTGTTTGATAAAAGTATTTACACAATAAGTGAACTTTTCACAGGTTTCAAAGCCTCAACTGAGGATTATAATTACTGCATCCTGCTCATCCAAATCAAGAAAAAACAAGAGAAACAAAAAGGATACTGGACAATGCATTTATTAAAATAAGAGTTCATAAAATCACCTTGGAATGTGACCACAACTGTCATCACCAGCGATTGTCGCATTGGAATCTTTCTCTCTCTGTGAATGCTATGAAGATGATTCACTGGTATGAGAAGTTTCATGTCAACTTTCGATAATTAATATAATTGATGCCAAATAAAAACTTATAAGACTAGTATTTTCTTATGCAGAAGACATCAAATGTGGTTTATTCTAAAATGTTAATAGTCTTCAGTTGTACGTTAAATAAAACAGAGGATAATCATTGTCAAAAGTCTGCTGATTTTAGCTTCCTCTCCTCCTTCTCAGAAAGGGGCTGCTGGGAGAGGATTTTGTCATGCAGGCGGTGGTGTTTGCCAATGCCCAGCTTCGGCAGACCTCGGTTCAGCCCCTCCAGCAGCACACATGACTTGCACAGAGCCTGGCTGGTTATGTAGCCACAGCGGTTGCAGGTTCCCTGCACAGGCATCTTCACCCCCTCCCGCACAGACAGGTTCTCCCCTGAGTGGATGATATCCATTATGGAACTAGGTCTCACGCTCTCCAGGTCCTTTAAAAAGGTCCTTGCATGGCCACGATAAGCATTGGGAGAGTAGATACATTCAGTGGAAAAGTAGTCCAACTTCTTAAAGTAAGCATAGAGAACAATCTCTTTCTCATACGCATATTTGAGGGGCTTGCAGCGCGGCACAACCCCTTCACCTTCGCTGGCTGTGGAAATGGAAGTGCAGCGGCGCAGACGCGCTATGTCACCTCGCAAGACGTTCATCAAAACGGTCTCCGCCACGTCGTCAGCATTGTGACCTGTGAAAAAAACACATCCAGCCATTGCAACATATTCTAACAAAACATTTATTCTTTGACAATGAGGCCAAGTGTAAACAGTCACATTTTAATGATATTATTTGGAGTTACCTGTACATATCTTGTCCACTTTCAGCATGATGGCTCCTCTGTCTAATGCCTGCCTTCTGAACACTCCACAGAAGGTGCAGTTATTTTTAAGTCCCACCTGCTTCACTATAGCATCCATAGTCCAGCCATATAGCTCCTCATACGACACGATCTTCAGCGGCAGTTCATACTGTTGCTGATTCCTCTTTACTGTCTCCAAGGAGTCATCTCGGTAACCAGAGATTCCCTCATCCACTGAGAGAAGCATAAGTTCAAGGCCATAGTTGTACCGCTCATTTAGAAGCTTCATTATATGTGCGAGCACTGTAGAGTCCTTTCCACCCGAGGCAGCAATTCCTACTATTTCCCCAGGTTTGAACAGCTGCGCTGCCACAATTGTCTGATGCACCTCTTCCTCAAAGGCCCAAAAAAAGCACTCCTTACACAGCGAATGACCCGTTTTTGGACGTTTCAGCACAGCACGCTTGTCAACACAGTTACTGCACAGGACAGGCATCTTGACTGTTGGAAGAAGTTGTTTTCAAAAGGATAACAATGTTAGATAGATATTTATTGATCCCAAGAAAAATGGGAAATTACGGTGTTACAGCAGCACACATACATCAGTCACACAACACAGAATATAAATACTAAATTATTGTGGCAGATGCTTTAATACAGTTGACCCACAGGTTTTAGTGTCAATTACTTTTTCTCTCCCATTAAAGTGATCTTACACTTTTCTTTTAGTAAAAGGTGCCCCTGTAATACAAAATATTTCTATGATTTAATAAGTCTGTGCTACAGAAAATCCCTTATTACACAAACACATTTTTTAATAAAGAACACAAAATACTCAAAAACAGTATCCCAAATCCACACCACTAAGTATTCTAACCAAGTTTTGATTATGCAGCTGGAAAAATGACAAAACTCAGCATACTAAGGATGCCATTTGCATACTAAATTAACTTGATTTTTAAATATGTTGTCAATGGATACCCATAAGGCACTACTGCTGCACAACAAAAATGGTGGAGCAGATTACAACTTAACATTTCGACCAACTCGCCAACTAGCTAAGTTACAACATACAGTATTTAAGAAGTAACTTGTACATGTACACGGTACCATAAGTCGACTAGTATATTTTTGAGGCATGTTGAATTCAATTTAGCTAGTTAAACATCGTCTAACAGGAATGTACTTTTGGCAACGAGCAAAGCTCATGTAGCTAACGTTAACTGCCAGCTTTGACGAAAGCTACGTTAGATGTGAGGTTGTCTCTGTTCAAGATCCAACTACACAAACTTAGTAGGTTAAAGTGCATACAGACAAGCCCTAAAACGTTTCACATAAATGTTTGAAATTACTTAATATAATAAAAGCACACGTCAGTTAATTAACGTTGGCTATCCGGTGCGACAGCGTGATGATACCAAAAATATCATGAGCAAACGGTCAACATTATACGTGTTTTCAGGTCTAACGTTAGCTAGCTAGCCAAGTTCAGCTAGCTAAGTAATCACATTTCTATAAGTTAACATTTCCATACCAACGTTTCCGACAAACCGAGGTCTGTATTGAGAATGTGGGGGTGAAGTACACTAGGAAAACTACTTATAAATATAACTTTTCTCTTTCAGACAACCGTAGCGTTAGTTACACGACCAGATAAAAAAAAGTGGCATGTTGTTTCAGGTTTCATCATGTGCAGTTAGCTCTTCTTCACCCGGAAAACAGGACGTGACGTCAGTCGTTAGCCCCTGCAGCACAACCTATTGGTCACAGTTGCACAGTGCACGTGAAACTAATATTAACACCACTGCAATGTGTTTTTAATATAATACCGTCATAGACCAAATAATTTAACGTAACTGACGTAACTTTATTTCACCTGTGATGTCCCTTTAAGATGTTGGTGAGAAGTCTGGCAAAGAACTTAGGCAGAGGGTGAACCAAGTAAAACACACAACTAGGTCAAATGTAAGCAATAAGGATTTATTAGTTTGCTTCAAAGAATGTCACTACTGCAGCAGCTGCAATAGATATCAAAATGCAGTATGGTGTAATGGAAGGACAAAGGGGTTGGTGCTGGAAGGGAGCAAGGCATGGAGAGGTCAGGGTTCATAACAGGAAAGAGTCACAAGCTTAGTTGACGGGGTGAAAAGTACCCCTCTGATGCCACTGCATGTCTCTGATGCGCCGAACCGACTGGATCTGAGGAATCTGGGCTCCGAACTCAGTGCTGTCCTTATATTCCCCCTTTTCAAACAGGTACTGATAGCCTCTGTATCCTGGATACTGATAGCCCACCCACCTGGTGCACCAGGAGCACAGAGAGGGGAAATCAGATAAGAGACAGTTAAAGGTAAAAGAATAGGGACGTGTAGTAAGTTACTTTCGACATCTGGACGAAGGATGTTACTCACGTGCCACTCTGAACCCGAACAGAGGAGACCTTCTCCTGGTAGCCATGTGCATGAAAGCTGGGGACATCATCATCTATGATTTCTATCTTTTTCCCTGCGAAGCTGGGGTTTTCGTAAAGGACAATCTTGTGCTCCTGGCTGTCCTGAAAGAGGAGAGAGGGGCATTAATAACCCAATGGATGATTTCTGAAGCATGTGGTGGAACGCATGTCAGGGGTAACAGTAAAAAGTGTTTCTCTTACCACTTTAATCGGGCGGAATGCAACAATGGTGTCACTACGCCTGCTGTTGGTCCAGGAATCCCAGCGAGGATACTCCCCCTTCTCAAACACATACTGCTCCCCCTTACAGTTGTTCTGCTCGTATCCCACCCATCTGAGAGGGCAGAGGAGAAAGAAAAGGATGGTTGTGATTGGTGTAGGGGCAAAGCAGAGAAGAAAGCTAATAGTACATTTTCTGACCATTTTCCTCCCTTCCATCCCATACTAATTCACAAAAGTATTTTCCTCTCAATGAGTCTTAATGTCACTGCCTGCCTGTGTGTTTGGTTTTAAACCATTGTATAATGTTTTGTCTGTTTCTGACCCACACTTACGGTCCACACAGCACCAGTATGGAGCCCACTTTCTCCACGCCTGCTTCCTGGAGGTTGTTGCAGGGACCAGTCAGCTCATGGCAGCGTCCCTGGAAGTTTTCCTGCTCATAGATAACCAGCTATAACAATGGGAGAAAAGGGCAAAGGGTGAGTGTTGTCGAGGTACTGGGCTCAATTTCAAGAGCGCAAATCTGTTTGCAATCTTGATGTTCAGAGGATGCAAGGATCCAAATAGGGCACGCACAAGTGCTTACTCCAAGGAGGAAGTTTTTAATTGTAACTCAATAGTTCTCTACGTGTCTGTTGCATTTCCTCTCACCTTAAATGCACTGGTGCCCGGCTGCTGCTGCTTGGATGCAGGTTTCAGGTGGTCTGTGGCCATAGTGAATGGATGGGCAAAGATGAAACTGAAATGAAAAACGATAATTTCTTTGTTTCTGATAAGTATCTGTGGGCGTCTACACGATTTACAAAATGTTCTATCGTTATGTCAAAAATATGAGCAGGTCAAACTGCTATTTATCCCACCATTATAGATTTAGTTTTATATTATTTACCCGCACACATTTAAGTTTCTAAAGTTCACAGATTTCTGAATACAAAATAACAGCAATGCAACGTGAGATGCAGTTTATAGAGAATAAACATAAAACAGAGGCAAAATGAAAACAAATACGTTAAAAAAAATTATAAACATAAACTTTATAAAAGAAAATACAGCGTGACGGACATGAACCTCTTACCAGTACCTGTCTGTGCCAGTGTGTTTGTGATGGCACAATCAGCCCAATATATACGAAAGCCCAGGGGTGGAAACTCTGCCAACAGTACCCACAGTGTCCAAGCCGGCCCGCAGGTCGGCCTGCCATAGGCCCAGCAGACTGAAATGAGGTGTCACCGCGTAGCGTCCCCCCACCCCTGGGTGTCACACTCCCACAAAGTTATTTCATTAGTTGTCAGTTTTGTCCAGCCAGTCATTGTTCGATATCCACATGATTCAGCACAAACAGTGCCAAGAGTCCCGCACCTACAATGAGAGAGAGAGAGAGAGAGAGAGAGAGAGAGAAAAAGAGAGAGAAGGATTGTAAAAGATGGGTTTTACTGTGCTGTAGAGATTCGGACCGATTTCAATAACAGTCCAAATACTGCTGAATATTTCCACAGGACAAGGTTTATTTGATATTCAATTTCTAGAAAACACTATTAAATGTTACATGTCAACACGTGCCTCTGCTGTTTGAAAGCTCCAAAGCTGGTGTTTTTCAATCAAACCAGATTGCAGTACATGCAATCTTTATCTTGTTGGCAGTAAAAAAAGTGATCAATTAGAAAAAATTATGCCAAATTTTATCATTGAATGACTCTGCACATGCATGTCAACAATCCTGCAAGGGGAAAGAAGTTAATATAGTCTTATGTTGAAGAAAATATGTTGATAATGTTTTAGACTATTATATAATTATAATTTGTTTTTAGAATTTACACAGTAAATAATATGTATAAGTTAAATACAACTGGATCAAAGTGGACATGTGTCACTACTACTGAAGACAGATACAACATACTGTAAAGATTTCATATGAGAGGTTTTGTAGTGCAGCAATTGTGAATATGGGCTTTTATCAAGTTATATATTAATGTGCCATTTTTTTATAATATAACCGCTACTTAATTTGAATATTTTGTGAGACTTTACATGTTTACTCCACTACCTGGAGCTTTTTGCTCCACTACAGTGGGGTTTGAAAGTTTGGGCACCCCAGGTAAAAATTTATATTAATGTGCATAAAGAAGCCAAGAAAAGATGGAAACATTTCCAAAAGGCATCAAATGACAGATTAGACATTTGTATAATATGTCACAAAAAGTTAGATTTTATTTCCATCATTTACACTTTCAAAATAACAGAAAACAAAAAAATTGCATCTGCAAAAGTTTGGGCACCCTGCAGAGTTAATACCTTGTACTACCCCCTTTGGCAAGTATCACTGCTTGGAAACGCTTCTTGTAGCCAGCCAAGAGTCTTTTCAGATGTGAATCATGGTAGCATGAAAGCTTTTTTGGCTTTTGTTGCCTTAATGACATGCAGCTAAAGGCCACAGTTAGGAACCAAACCCACAGCCGCTGCGACAAGGATTGAGCCTCTGCACAACCAAGTGCACCAAGTGATCCAACCAGGCTCCCTGAAATATGACGTTTTAAACTACAGTAACGGACAATATTATGGAGTAATTACACAAGCTACTATAATAATTAGGGCTGGGATGATATGTTTTTGTCCTGATTCAATTCTTTCACAACACATGGGTGCCAATTCCATTTGTATTGTGATCTGTTAATATTGAGTATTGCAATTTCCTTTAACAAAAGCAAAAGTTAAATAATACACTGCTAGAGACAAATATATCATGAGACATTTCTATAAGCAAATTGTTTTCTAAAAAGAATGCACATCACCTGTTTTTTAAAAGATTATTTCTTTGGCCATTTTAGACCTTTATTTATATAGGACAGCTGAAGACATGAAGAAAGGGGAAATGACATGCAGCAAAGGGCCGCAGGTCAGAGTCGAACCCAGGCCCTTCGTCGAGGAGTAAATCTCTGTATATGAGCACCCGCTCCACCAACTGAGCTATCTAGGCACCCAAAATGCACATCACTAGTCAGTCAGTCAGTCTGTTTATTTATTTCAGTTATAAAGAAGTACATAACATGAATGTTCTACATTTTCTGCTTTTGGTCTGTTTAACTGGAAGTGGAAATGATATAGTCGCTGTCTGTGGTACCATATAAACAGAAAATATTTAGTAATTAAAGTAATAAAAAATCCATTTCTTTTTTGGATGATGGACACTTGGCTCAGCATTGCCGACTTTGAAATCCATGCTGTGAATTTCTTTTTTCAGTTTGCTTCTGTTTGCATGTGTGATTGGTTCCCTGTCTTGTGTCTGTGTGTGTGTGTGTGTGTGTGTGTGTGTGTGTGTGTGTGTGTGTGTGTGTGTGTGTGTGTGTGTGTTAATGTATGTGTTTGTTAATGTCTGTTTTCTGCATGTATTATCTGTAAGCTATGGACGTCACTCTTTCTGTTCCCCCCCTCCCGTCTTTTCTCTCTGTATGTTTTGGCCCTGGGACCCATTCTTATTTTTGCCTGTGGTTTTTTGTGATTTTTCTGTTTGTAGAACATTTGTAGAATAAAAATAAAAAACATTTGAGCACAAAAAAAAGTAATAAAAAATGTCCATTCTAGGGAAAAGAATAGATTTGAAACATTGTTGCAAAATACATACGATTTTCAATTTTCTTTCTCCCCCACCCCTAATAATAATAATAATAATAATAATAATTATTATTATTATTATTATGATGATAATACACTTAATTTTCATACAGTAACGCCTTTCATAGAAGAAATGCAGCACAAAGGTCTTTACAATATGGAAAAATAGAATTAACATAAACTCAATAGAATCCCATAATTAATAATATGGTAAAAATAAGATAAAATATAAATAAGATGAAATAGAATGCATAAGATATGATGGAAATAAAAACCCACTGATTGATGATAATAAAAATAAAATCAGTCGTCATCAGTAATCAATTAAAATCAGTACCCATATTTGTAGCACTATAGAACGTGGTAACGAAGTAATTTATTATTATTATTATTATTATTATTATTATTATTATTATTATTATTATTAAGTAGAGAGTTTAAGCCCCTCTCCACATCTGCTGGTGGGAGTATTACATCTCAGTTGATCCTCATCATGGCTGTGCTCTGCTGCAGCCTCAAAGTGTAACTCTTACCAAAATGCAACCTAGGGTCTTTTTGTAAATGTACCCAAGTCAAACTTTTGTTTAAAAGCATATTTTGGACATAATTGCTTGTTTACATTGTTTGTGTACACAGAGTTTACTAAAAAGAGTGTTTTTAACGACTCACTTTAGCTGTTGGTTTTTCCGGTTGCTGCCATCTCGCCAGTCAAAAAAGAGTTTGTGTACACAAACAATGTTCTCAATGCTTAAATTCATGTGTAGAGCCCCTGGTAATACTTCAAGCAAAGTTTCAGTGTTTACAGTATTTGTAGTGTTTTACAAATAGTGATTTTGATGCGATCATAGAAGTGCTCCTAGCACTCCCATTCAAAAGGCCCAAAATGAAAATACGATAAATCTTAAAAGTGCAGCTTCCGTTCCAATCATACTTTTAAACGAAAGTTTGACTTGGGTACATTCACAAAAAAGACTCTAGGTTGCATTTTGGCGAGAGTTACGCTTTAAGAAAGCAAATGAACACTAGTATAGCTCCCTGGGCGTTAACTTGACCTGGCACTGACCTCGCTGAAAAAGTACAAAAAGATTTGTGTAGGTGAAGTATGTGAAAAGAAGAATCTAAGTTTTTATATGTTATTGTAGCTGTGCTTACATTTCCAAAAAAATAAATAAAGTAAAAAATAAAACATGTTGGCTACCTCAAAGATCTGATTGATGTGACAGAGAATGACTAGAGTCCAATATAACTAAGTGAGATTGAGGATCATCGGCATCAATTTTCTAAAACTTCCCAATGTTTTGTCTGAAATGCTCCTGTATCCTGTAGATAACTCCGCCTAATAGAACACAGAACCTAAACGTCAGTCGATCCTCATTAACTCACAGCCAGATATGCTTCAGTGAACTATTTGTGGTGAATTCAAATCATGTTTCATTATGTAGTGTCATAAAAAGGCACACAGCGGAATGTGCTTTTATGAGAAGGGTTTGAGACACACTCGCCATGAATCTCTGTGATGGAAGAGATGCTGCTTAAAAGAGGTGGTGACCATTTTTATGGGATATCTTATGTTTTTTCACTTCATTACACTTAATTTCATTTCAGTAGACACAGAAAAAGACTGAATGGAAGAGCATTAATTTATTCTTTATGGTTTTCCTGAGAGGAAAGGCAAGATTTGTGATCAATATCTGGTTGTATGTTCAAGGCAGAGGCTAGAGACTCGAGTAAAACTGAGCTGTTTTATAACATCTGTCATCTGATGATTCTGAGCTTACATCTACTGATTACGAAAGATTATATAAGGTCGGGCGTGTTTGGAGAGTTCTATCAAAGATTTGAAGAGTGCAAAAAGTCGGCTCCATGTTGTAGTGCAACTTGTTTGTGTACGTCTGAATTAGGGATCCAAGTGTTAGTGCCCATAACAACAAGGCGTTATGTTCCAGTGAAAAACACAAATATAAGTACAGGAAAGTGATACTGCAGCCAAGGGTTTTCCCTACCATTATAAGGCTTAGGCGCAGTCGATTTTGGCACCACCTAAGCCAAATGAATGTAAAATCAATGTGAGCACAAAACTAACTAAATGACTCGGATCTAATGATTGTAGTTGGTCCCCAGTGGACTAGCATATTTGTCTTTAAGGTTGAGAGTTATCTATTTATTATCTGCTCTAGCTTTTCCAACGTTTTAGACACAGATATGGTAATGAATGTGAAATTGCATATTCTTTTTGTGAAAAATGTAACATTTTGTTGAGGGAGGAAACCCCTCAACCCCCCAGCCAAATACATGCACCTAAGTCTTCCACAAACCTAGGGAAAACACTGTTTACATACATCTGTATGCTACAGATGTGCTCACAGCTGCATGTTTGGAAAGTATTTATTACTGGTGTGAGAAAATCTAAAGGATAGGGGAGCAAAGGAGGAAACAGAGGAAAACAATATGTTATGCCGGTCTATTGTCTGTTTTTAATAATGTTTATGTATATTTTGGAATATTACATCAATATCTTCTTAATAACAAAAGTCATAAAAAGTAATCATGTCTGCAGATGGAATCTATTTGGGTTGTGCAACACAGATCTGAGCTCATTATTATCAGAAGACTAATATTTACCTTATCCAGACTACACTCATAATTGACGAGTTAATATAGATGTTGTCAGTTGCTAATGTTTACTTGGTGACCTTTCATCATGAGGATCATCAACCATTAAATGCACAGTGACGACTATGAAAGGGAATGCAGTGCACTCTGTTTTAATAGCAAGCATACATAAAGTATGACATCACTTCCATTGCTCTTAAGCAGATGCATATCCACATTTTCACTGCATGTGCTCCTAAAGCTGGATGAGGCTTTCAGCTGTCTGACTAAAATGGGAAAACACAAGCAGCAAAAGTGGCAAAACATGACTTGAAAATGAATTTAATTTGAAAGACATCTGCAGTTTTTCTTGAGGAAAAATATCTGCCAAATGTAGGCTACATTATTTCCACATAAATGTCAGTTTTACATTTCTGATAGTGTTTTTCCAAATATTTAATATTTCAGTTAAAGCCATTTTTTTTTTTTTTACACCTTGACTTATGACATCACCAACAAAAAGGGCCAACTCCAGGTCAAACAACTTTTATTTGCCACTGAAACGTATACATGGCACTCCTCTTTGGGCACAAGCAGCGTTTGCCAAGGTCAGGCTAAGGCAGAGGGCAAGCACTGTCGGCAGTGTGGGGTGAGGCTGTGGGAGGGGGGCGGGAGGTGTGTGAGGATCCTGCTCAGCTGGCTCCAGCTGTGGCAGGAGGGGCAGGAGGTGCTGGGGCGGGGTCGGGTCCTGGGCCAGGAGCCGGAGCTGGGTCGGGGACAGTGAAACAGCCCCGCTTGTGCCACTGCATGTCCCGCACACGTCGGACAGACTGGATCTGAGGTGCAGGGGCCTCCCAGTCATTCCAGTGCTTGAAATCTCCTCTCTCAAAGATAAACTGGCGCCCCCTGTAGCCTGGATACATGTAGCCGACCCATCTGGAAGGAATAAAAAAACGTGATGCATGTCTCACAATAGCCTCACAACACTGTTAGACAATACATAGGTTTTTGAGTAAGGTAGGGAAGATAGGGCAGGTGAAACAGAAAAACAAGATTCACACTAGAAAGGAACGGACATAGGGATGAAAGGGGAATGTAGGGTGCGTCTTACGTTCCGTTAAGAGCCTTGACACTTGCCACACGATCCTGAAAACCGTGGCCCCACAAACTGGGCACATCATCATCAACAATCTCCATCTTTCTACCAGTAAATCCAGGGTTCTCATACAGATGTAGCTTGTGTTCGGCACTGTCCTATAGAGGAGAAATAGACGCATGGATACATTCTTTAGATGTCTCCAGTAGATATTGACTAGGTAAACAATGATTTATAGTGTGTAGGGAAGTAATGTGTGGGTAGCTCATATTTAAAATCCTGCACATTTCTGGAGCTTTATGGCTGCAGTGTCAGTTTCGTATTGAGACTCGTCACCTACCACTTTGAGTGGCCTTAAAGACAAGAGGGAGTAGCTGTTCTGACTGTTGGTCCAGGTGTCCCAGCGTGGATACTCGCCCTTCTCTAGAATAAACTGCTCCCCTGTGAAGCCATGCCGATCATAACCTGCCCAGCTGAGAGTAAAGGAAGATAGGAATAAAAGGAAAAAAGTTTTAGTTTACCAGACACCATATTAAACATTTTCTTACGTTCTACAGACATGAATTAAACATTGAGCATTACTTACGGTCCTGACTCAACTATGACAGATCCAACCTTCTCCAGTCCTTTTTCTGTCACATCTTTACAATCTGATGAAAACTCTGCCTTGCAGCCCTGGAAGTTCTCAAACTCAAACAGCAACACCTGAATCAAAGAGGGGGACCATAAAGATGAATTTTCAGCAGCATGGCAACAATACAGAGAGGAATCAGGTTCACCTCAGTCCCCATTGGGTGTGGTTTGGATAAATGCCTTCATAAAAGTGGCTCATATTTTTCTTAAAAAATACATATTGTGATTGAGAACCTAGCCACAGAATACTCCCAAAATACTGTAGAATAACTTACATTAACTTGTATTCTGATGTCTGATACAGATTTTTGACCAATAGTTGGACTTGTGGTTGCACTAAACCACTCCAGGCGTGCAATCCTTTCCCTCACCAAACCAGGTTGTTCTAGTACCTTATATGTGGCTCCAGCTCCACCCTGGCTCTTCCCTGCAGCCAGCTGCTCCGGGGCACTCTGCTGCTCCGACATCCTCCTGATCCACTGCTCCTCCACTTTTGGCCAGCAGCATAAGCACAGGCAAAGCACCATCCATCATGCATGCATGTTCCAGCACATATATGCCAGAACACATATACGCACGCATACGGAAAGCTCAATGTCACAATTGCAATTTATAACTCACCCTCCAATAGGAGGGTTGTAATCATTTTGGCCAAAAATAAAGTAGCAATAATTTACAGAAGATTCTATTATATAAACTGAATAAGATAGAAAAGATATCAAGGTTCCATGACAATCGATGATACCAAAATCATCCAAACCTGTGTCTCCAATTGATGCAGCACCATCTAACTCCATTGCATTGGACTTATTACACCGGCTGTGTCCAGAGTGAGGTTTTTTTTACCTGGGTATGCTTGCTAGGATGTGGTAGTGTCCCTCTTTTTCTGTGCCACTTGGTGTTTGGTGGGGTTGAGCCATTAGAGGGCAGGGACAGGGGGGTATTTATGGTTTATTTCTGGCCACAACAGCAGAAAAGGGGGAGCTGTTGATACAGCAAGTCTGTCGCTCACATTGTGTCCGTAACTCTGCCTCTCAATAGGCAGCTGTGTTGGCACGCGCTGCCCTGCCTGTCCGCCTGGCTGCCAGTGAGCTGTGTGCGGGCACACGCAGAGAGAGCCAAGAGGATTCAGCAAACAGCCCCGCTCAGCACAAACACACACACAGACGTATACACTCTGGGACTACACCCAGTCTCAACCACACTCAACTTCCTCACACTTTTCTCGCATATTTGGGTTAGTATTGATCAGCAAGATCAAATACTTCCATTTATAGGTTTGACTGGGAAGCAAATCTGCAGCACCTGCATCTTAGAGCCTTATCAAACAAGCTTTAATTTTATTTGGACCTTGCTTGACTAAATAAGGTTCAGTAAGTAATTTGATTAAAGTAGTTTCAATTGACTTTAAAACTTGATTAAGGTTTTAAGGAGTGCACACAACACTCCTCACTCATGGAAATACCTAGAGAAATTGAGCGAATGCAGTTTTTTTTAATGACCACAGGGTTAAACTTAGCCAGAGAACACTAGACAGAGATATGTAGCTCAAGTCAAGTAAATTTTATTAAGAATGTACTCACTTTAGGACACTGGCCAGAACAACACAGTGCAATATACACCATTACTTTCAAATAAAAAAAGAACAAATAAGGACATAAAAAAACATTAAATTTGATGACAAAGTAAAAACGTCATGTACATAGAAACCAGGGACAATCACTCTGAAGACTCCGTCAACACATTCACTTGCATTGCACAAGACATGGCTAACAAAAGAGGGGGCAGAGGTCAGTGCTGTAGTGCATCAAATGACAAAGTGCTTTATATAAACGCAGTGTGAGAGAGGAAGATTACAGTTAAAGTTGAAAAGCAGGTGCAAATGTTCACAGAGAGTAGAGTAATTTAAACGTAGTGGATAAACCATCCCTCTGCTGGAGTAGCGGTAGCCAACACCACGACACTCAGAGCCAGTTAGTTTGAGCAATGCCAGGTTTGACAGCAAAGATTGTGCATGCACAGAAATTGGGGGCAAAATCGAGAGAAATTGCACATTCGTTGGAAATTAAAAACAAACAAAAAAAACACTGTCAAAACATGATTGAGGAGTGTGTGAAGGCTACAAGGTGAAAGTATGGCTTATAATGAATGTGTACAGCCACGATCATTCAATCTGTCAAAAGGAGGGAAGACCAGCTGATTAATGATTAGTGTATTTGTGCTGATAAGGAGTGTGCATGATCAACAGATGCAAAGTCACTTGACCAAAAGTCCCCCAACCTTCCACAAAGACAAAAATATATTTAGACAAAAACATATGTACAGTATGCAGCAACTGAGACACTGTTAGGATTGTGGAGTGTGACAAAGTCTATTGTGGAGATGCATCTTAATGTTTTAAAAACTAGCTCTGTCTCTGTTAAATCAATGATAATACAAATATAACATCTCCTGATTACAGTTACTAACATGATATACACTCTTGCTGGCAATCAACTCAGCAGTGATTTGTTCTATATGTTCAAGAAGGACAATCAGTAGTGTATGATAGGTTATCCTATGTCAATGCTTGCGTGACTCCCGTCAACAACCTCCACTGACTGAGGACACGCACATATGTCAGACGCAGACACAGCCAACTTGGACTTATGAGTCGAGAGAAGAAAACGTAACACAAACATCTTGAAGAGGAAGATTGGCTGGATTGTCCTCCGGTGTGTGATGAAGCACCCACATGTCAACCATTTCATGAAATGCAGTGTAACAGGAAATGGTCGCCAATAATCACCTTTTATTTCAACTTCTCCTGGTCCCTATTAAAGTGTTCATGTGAAGGGCCTCCTGGTGCAGAAGAGCTTCAACAGGTTCAAGCATAAAATGGATAAAGCAGAGCAGCCTGATGTTCTTTTTCTCCTAGCTTGCCATTCTTTTTTTCCCATAAGACAGAGACCCTCCATAAAAAGGCACCATGCACATTAATCAACCCAGATGGGAAGAGAACAACCAAAATTAAGAAAAATAAAAATACATCAGCAGCTGTAGATTCACCTCTCCTACTCTCTGGGTCGAACGTTAAGGCTTTATTTTCATATAGATTCTTCTCTTAAGGCAACCTAGAAGAGAGCGTGAGAGGATAACAGGGGTCACAAATGGAAATAATTGTGTTATCTTTTTTAAGATGAAGAGAACATTCAAAAATCAGCTCACCTCATTCATTTTCTAGCTGTCGTTTTCATACTGACTCAAGCGCTTCTTGGACTTGAGCTCTTTTAACCACTGGGGTGGGTCCTCCTCACTATACAGATAAGACACAGACAGCAGAGTGAATGCAGGGACAAAGAGCTAAACAATGCACCGACAAGTTCTTTTCTCAAAAGAAGAAAAATTCTCATGTACTCGTGGAGCTTACCCGTTCTCTTTCCCGCCAGGTGGAGGCAGTACACGCGCTGCCCTGGGAAGAAAGGGAGACTTGGGAGAGCGAGAAAGCTGGGAAGGAGAGGGAGTAGGCCCATCAATGTGATTGTCTGAGTCGCTCCTCTTCTTCAGCTGGGCCTGACAACAGGAATAGGACACATTTAAGAACTTAAATCAAACTTCACAGCATGAATACCATACATGACGAGAGGGCAAAACAAGAAATAGTCTATATAAATACCTTAACATACTGCATTAAGCAGAAACTGATACAAAGCATTAGACAGAACTGGTTAACATGCACATTTGGTGAATACATCATGAAAAATTCAGTGGGGCTCACCTTTAAAGCTGAAGGATCCATCCCAGGGAACATGGCAATCCTCTGTGGCTGAGAGTAAACAGCTGGGCTGACGTCAGCTCCTCTGGCCCGTTCCTCAGAGTCAGAGTCATCGTCCTTACTTTCAGCTTTTTCCTCTGTCACAGGGAGAACATGTTTTATTGTCACATACATGTGAGGATACAGTATTGTCCTATAAAAGAGTTATGAGATGGGGTCAAGTAAGTAAAACTTTATTTATAAGGCCCTTTTAAAAACATGCAGTTACAAAGTGCTTCACACACACAAGCAACAGCATGTAATGCTTTGTAGGTAATCAACAGGATTTTGTATTGTATTTGGAATTTCACCGAAAGCCAATGGTAGGATGCAAGTATTTGTGTGATACGAGACTGACAACTTGTTGACGACGTAGATCTGCTTGACTGAAGCATGAGAAGAGGGAATTTCAATAATTAATACGGCAGAATATGTATGTGTGAATTCACTGTTCCAGATACGAACGAGACAACATACATCGGATTTTTTTTTTGTTTCCTAACTGTTGCGGGTGCAGTTAGACATTCCGTCCTCCCATTTCTCAGAGATTAAAAGTGCAAAATTAAACTTCTGAGTTCTTTTCACATACACCCATTTAGTGTATACTAACGAAGGAGCTCATCTGATAAAATAGAACCAATCAAGATGTTAGCAGGTCTTTGATGCTAACCTGTGGAGTCTCTGTAAAGCCAGTCCTCCATGGTTCCTCCTTCTCCCTCGGACAGCGCTGCGGTCTGACGAGCAGCCCTTGACGGCCGTGTGCGCGGGGCTCGTTTCTTCACCAGATGGGCCCTGGAGCGAAGAGCGCTGGTGTCTAACAGAGTGGTTGGAGTCTGGACATCCAGACACCAGAGAAATACATCAGCTAACATGTAAACATATTGGTATAATCAAGGTTGTCGATGCAGTCGCGACACACATTTGTTGCACATGAAAAGACCTAATTATTGTCCATTTTCTGCTGACACAAACAAGAACGAGTCTTAAAAACAGCATTAGGCACGAGGGACTGGTAAAGGCACATGTGGTAATATGCGCTATCAAAAGAAGTGAGAAGTGGTTAACTCAGATAACACTTACCTCAGGGAAAGGGAGTTGCTGGCTCTCCAACGGTGACGAGGGAGGGAGGCTGTCCAGAGCGTCAGTATCAAACAGTGAGGCATGATCACCTTGCGTGTGTGGGGGCGTGGGCTTTCTTGGTGAAGGGCTGAGATTGCTTTCTGAAGTGGGAGTGGCAGGAGTGAGGCTGAAAGAAGGGGGGGATTGGGGGGTGTTAGGAAACACCTTTGAAAAACAACTGTGTGGTTGCTGTAACCTCACTTGCAATCAAATAGAGTATGAGTCATATCTTTCCTTTTGTTGACTCTGATTTAGCTGACACACCTAAAAACAAACTCCAAGTCTACAATTTAAAACTACAACTTTTTTTTTTTTTACAAATCTGAATAGAATGATTTTCCATTCTCATTGGTGTTTTGGTTAATGTTGTGATATTATTTTCTGACCACAGGAGTTCAGTGACAGAGACAAAAGTGACACAGAAGAGCAATCTGTGATACAGGGTAGTGTAGTGCTGGAGTTGTTTTAACTTATCATAATCAACAATAGCCCTGTAGCTACGAAAATATAAATTATTATTTATCCTGCTACAATAATGGCTTCCTGTGGTATAGATTCATTCAAGGTTGGATTTAGTTTTTTTTTTCCTGGGGGATTTCTTTAAATTATTAAAAGATAAAATAATAGTTGTGTTTTCCATGATCACAATCTGCGAATCCAGGGTGGTGAAGAAATGACAAGCAATTTGCGGGGAAGGGCTACATCCCCTCTTTCAGGCGTATGAGGTGCTGCCATCAGGCAGAAGATATAGGGTTCCACTGTCTGGCAATAAGAGGTTGACCAGTTTGTTTTCATACGTCCTAAGGGATAATGCCTCCGGGATAGGTCAAAGGATACAGATTCCTGGACATAAAGAAATTTATTTTTGAATGATGTGGGAAATGATCTCAATTATGCCATTCCAAAATTCTTGAATATGTTCCAGATGCAATGAAACAAAGTTTCTTTCTTTGTCATACAAGTGTCCCGAATGTTAGGGTTAAACTAATGGAGTGTTTCGGGAGTTATATATGTTCTCATGAGCCAGTTATATTGAATTAACCTCAATCTACAATTAAAGGTCCCATGACATGGTGCTCTTTGGATACTTTAATATAGACCTTAGAGGTCCCCTAATACCATATCTGAAATTTTTTCTCAAAATTCAGCCATGGTGCATAATTACAGCCATTAGAGCCAGTCTCACAATGAGATTTCCTTAGTATGTGCCATTTCTGAGTTTTTGAAGAGGTGGGGGAGGCAAGGTGGAAGCTGGGGGTGTGGCCTTCACTAACTGCCTCTTTACTCGTTTGAAAGCCATGATGTCTCTCTCTCATGGGTGTGCCAAATTCTCTGGGTGGGCAAAGCAGAGAAAGGGGAGGTAACCTTGCCCCTTATTATCTCATAAGGAGAAATATTCCAGATTTGCCCATCTGAGCTTTCATTTTCTAAAATGCAGAGCAGGATACCCAGGGCTCGGTTTACACCTATCGCCATTTCTAACCACTGGGGGACCATAGGCATGTTGGGGGAATGCATATTAATGTTACAAAACCTCATAAAGTGACATTTTCATGCCATGGGACCTTTAATACCACCTGTACAGGAAGACACAGAGCAGGCTGTACTTCCTGAGGAGACTGCTGTCTTTAACATCTGCAGCAAACTGCTGTGAATGTTTTACCAGTCTGTGGTCACCAGTGACACTGGACAAACTGCTGGACATTATTGACAATGCCAGCCACCCCCTGCACATCGTCATCAGCAACCAGAGAAGCCCGTTCAGCGGAAGGCTGAAGGCTTCCCAAGTGTCGGACCAGCAGACTCAAGGAAAAGAGAGAAGACAATACATACACATACACACATGGACTCACATAAATACCTGGACACTTTTACACTTGACTCGACACGGACACTTTATGATAATTTATGGTAAATGTCTTTTTATGTCTTTTTTTATAGCCAAAAGTTTTTTATTATTGTTATTATTATTATGATGATGATGATGATTACTACATTACGTTATTACTGTTATCTCCATACTGCCTTCCTCTTTTTCTCTCTATACTGTATTTTTTAAGGATTAATAAAGAGAAGTCTAAGTCTAATGTCTAGTCTGTGCTTGACAACATGCCTTTTCCCATTCTAGCTCTGTAATGTAAATCTTCCATCCAGGCCATCCTCTTATAGTCTGAGGACTCTCTTGATGACTTAAGCATTTTACTGTATACATTTGAGATTGTCTCTTTAGCATGGGGATTGGGTGTTACCAGTTCTTCAATACTATTTGAAGCCGGAGGTTGATATGATTGGTTCTTAGAATGAGCGAAACTCTGTATTTGAACAGATTTAAACAAATGATTCTTAGGAATTTCAAATCCAGTGGAATCTTAGTGACACAAGCCTTCAATCAGGTTCCAATCAAGTCCAGTTAACCAGTTTTTAGTAGTATTTGGATTTCTTTTTGCAATGCAGTGGACAATTATGTTAGTGTGGGAACATTGACTTGTGTACTTGTAAACACACTGAACACAAAAGGCATGACAACAGCAGCTTTACCTGTCATCAGTGCGCAGTCCTGTCTCCCAGGTCCCATACTGACTGTCGGTGTCACGAACCGGTGTTCCCGAGTCCTTCTCCTCCTCTTCACCACCGACACTTTGTTTCTGCTGCTCCTGGAAGCAACAGGGGGAGAACAATCATTAATGAACGAGAAGGAATCAAATGAGTTATATAACTCAGTTTGAGACGTGTGATTCCAGGATTTTTAAGTGGGGTGGCACAGGGATATGTCTGTGTATGTGTCATCAATCATATTTTGGGAGAGTGGGTGCCACCCCGTGCCCCCCGTCTAGCCTGAACCCTATATAAGCTATAAAACTATTGAAATTTTGAATATTTAACACGATTACTCATCGACTTTTGGAAAGATGTTGCATCAACTACAAAAAACAGTAAACAGTTAACAAATCAACACCTTGAACTGTGAAATAAATGATAAAGATATATTCAAATGTTTAAACAGTATTCAATAATAAACACAAAATGAGATTAACTGTGTAGTACAATTTCACAATCTTTTGAAAACAAGTAATGAATAAAATACAAATAAAAGAAAAACAAAGTAATTGTTTCTCTCGATAACATTGTTTTTGTGATCGTTAGGAACCAAAATCGAAACTCACGATTAAAATTTGTAACTATTATTTATTTTATTTATTTTTATTTTGTGGGTGGGTTAAAAGGAGGGCTTTATTCTTTACTTAATGTCTGTTTTCTTTTAAACTGTATGTGCCCTTGGGAAGAATGTTATATAAAAAAAAATTAAAAATTAGTAACTCTAAATTTAATTGCGCAACCCTGTTTAATAAGACCTTTTAGATTTGTATTGCTAAGCCAAGCTAATACAGTAGTTGAATAATTGATGCTGCGTTATTATGGAACCCACGCAACTAGGCAAGAGCCGCCCTTCAATAGCATTCACACACTACTGGCCAGGTGTCCATGCTTACGCAAAGTAACGTAACCTGATATGTTCAGGTCCTATCCCCTGACCAATCGGCTATCCTAACCTTAAACACTCAAGGTCAATGCCTAACCTCAACCAATCAAGCTGCTTTGTAGGGCGGGACTTACCTAGAAGTTATGTGGGATCCATAATAACGCGTCAGTGCTGCTGAAGAGCTAACAGTGTTGCTAATGGAGCTGTATCCTGTCGAGCTTGAGCAGCCAGCCATGGCCCAGTAATGAAAAGGTGAAGGGATGAGTTAATGGAGACAGGACCAGAGTGGGGACAAAAAAACCAAGATGGATGCTTGGGTGAGTGTGTGTTTGCTGTCTACTGAACCATGCCTCTTTTAATGAGGCTGGTACAGACGACATACTGTCTCAAAAGCACACAGGGCTCACAGAACTGCACATGAACTAATAACCCTGGCCTATATAGGAGAAGAAAAAAAAAAACAGAAAATGATTCTGTCCTCAGATGTTGCCTGAGGGGTGGACAGAGAAATGTGATACACCTGGCTCTATAATTGCCCAGGTTCATAGACTCGGAGAGCAGTTCACTATTGATGTTTATGTGAGCAGTGACAGTGGATTTTCTTTGTGTATGTGAGAGCAGACAAACAAGAGTACTTTAAAAAAAATAGTGCAAGAGAGACAAAGGGATAGAAATGTTTGTGGTAGTGTGACTGTGATATATTTTGGATTGTGGGAGCATGAGACAGCTGAAGAGAGTGGATGAAAAAAGAACAGCGGGTCATTCATCAGCTAAGCCTTTCCTGACAGAAAAAAAGAAAACAGAGAACAGTGAGAAAGGCCTTCAACACCGCTCCCTGCATCAAAGGAAGCACTTGTTCTCAAGTTCATCCTCTTCTCAAGGATTTACAGCACTCACACTTTTTACGTTGACATCACAGGGTCACACCACTTACCCTTGAATACACACACTTCAGAGTCCTGCTTCCACGGACAACGAACAATCAGACTGTAGGTTGAGCGTGCAAAAACACTTAGCACATACACTCCACTTATCTAGTGATGTTGGGGTCAATTAAATGCTAATCTAGCTAGATGAGGTCTGTCTCAAAGAATAGGCGAAAGAGATGTATGATAGTAAGTCTGAACTATAGAAACAATGTGTGATTTATTCATTACAGTATCAACAAAAGCAATAGATCAATAACACATATTGCATGGGTGCGGATCAAACAGCCTTGATGATCCTTTCATTAATGATATGTATAATGGATTGTTGCTCAGAAGTAAATGTAAATGTATTATGGCTAATTTACATGCTTAAAGGACATGGTATGTTTTAAATTAATGTATTATTGGATCGTCTGGGGGCAGGGTACCCTTGAAAAGAACTAGATCTTGCGACATGTCAGAGGGAAAACATGTTTATAGCAGTTCAAAGCGGCCACAGTCTAACCGACTGTCTCCGCTGACAGTCTCTCCTGAAAGACATTCATAGTGTCGCTCATGGCTGTACATACAAAAAGTGGCAGACATTGTTGTGAGGAGAAGTTCAAACATTGCCAACCTTCTCACCTCCGTACACGTGGCCAATTGCTGTGGGAAGTGGATTAGCTTGTTGGATTATCACTTTTGGAAAGAAATTCCCGGGAGCAGCCCCCTCAATGCTAATGTCAGAAAGGTTTAGAACACGTGTCAAACTTAAGGCCCGCGGGCCAACTCCGGCCCCTCGCAAATTTGATCCGGCCAGCATGTCAATTTAGGTACACAATAGACTTTAGCCCAAGTAAGTTATTTTTTTGCTGACATTTTGGGGTCTTTATGTCGATCAAGCTGTAAGTGAGAAGATTATATGAGACATGCAATAATACAATAAAAGATGCTTGACGTTTACGTAGTGCTGTCAGTTAAACACGTTATTAACGCCGTTAACGCAAGCCCATTTTAACGGCGACAATTTTTTTATCGCGACACTAAACATTCTTTTTGGCCTAGCAAACTTTTTAGTTTTTTTCACGTGTTGCAACATCTAGTGACGTTAGAAAAACTACAACACCACAACGGAAGGCACGTTGCACACACTCGTTTGGGCTTGCAAGCCAAAGAGTAGTAACAGTACGGTTTGAGTGGATGGCGAGCGTGAAAGGCCGAAATGGATGCCAATAAGATTCTGAATGGAAAGTTTAATTTTTAAAAGTTGCCAAATGGTTCCATTGACAAGACCAAAGTGATCTGTGTGTTTTGTCATTGCGAACTGAGCAATCATCGCAGAACGTCCAGTCTGAAATACCACTTGATGGCCAAGCACACAGCTGATGAGAGTTCTCCGCCCCTCTCCCCCTCACCCTTTTATTAATTGAAATTTTTTCATTGTGTGAGAGATTATTTGTTCCAAGTGTGAATGACTGCTCCAAGTGAGAATGTTGGTGTGAAAAAAAACACTACAGTAAGCTATATGCCAATGTTGTTTTCAATAAAAAACATTTGCACAAAGCAAGCCGATCCACTTTTTCATGTTAAGAACATTAAAATGAGAAAAAAAAAGGGACAAAAAGAAATCAAGGGAGATTTAGAATGGATAAAACTGTGCGATTAATTGCTAGTTAACTATGACATTAATGCAATTGTTTGACAGCACTACTTTTACGATGAAATAATAGCATGTGAATAACCTAAAATGTCTGGCACTGGATGTGATTCTTATTTTCCAGTGTTGGCCTTCGTGGAATAGAGTTTGACATTCCTGGTCTAGAGGAAGGGGGCTTCAGAAATTTTGTTTGACCATCCAAGAAGCATTTCAGTTAAAGCCCTTTAACAGTAAAGTTTCCTTTCAATTGTCGAGTGAATTTTAGTAAAACTTTTGAAATGTTGCACAAAATAATTGGGCATTAGGCATGTTTCCATTGACTGGTTTGGAGCGAAACTTGGCTATGGCGTAGTTTCGTCAGAAATCGTGACTTTAGGCTACACATGGCTGTAATCTGCCAGTAAACAGGTTAAAAAGAAGTAGAGGTTACTAACCACAAAAAACAAGTGCCTTGGCCATCAAACCACATCTATCCCATCAACAATGGAGAGGTCTTCAGGAATTTGATTCAATTGGGCCAGTTTTAAAAATTCTTTCATGTCAGCTAGGGCTGGGCGTTCAGTATGGCCACCAATACTGCCTAAAACGCAGGTATTGGGAAGTACTGGAGTTTATGCACCAACCAGACACCATGTAATAAAGCCCTAAAGAAAATCTACACTAAAGTAGTTTATTTATGTTGTTTTTCCGTTATAACTGACTGTCAAACTGGATAATAAAATAAAGTTCTGTGGCGTTCATTGTTTGTGTTTGTTCATGTTTCACAAAGAATTTAACCTGAGCCAGAACAATAAAAGGTAGAAATCATATCACATCCATACAGGGACAGTAGTATAAAGCTGTTAAAACATATATGACCTATTGGTATCAGATCAGTACTCCGTATCGGCCGATATGCAAGTTCAGGTATCAGAATCGGTATTGGGAAGCAAAAAATGGTATCGGACCATCTCTAATTGTGATATGAGATTAGATATCTTCTTAGATTTTGGATATCGTAATATGGGGATACGACATAAGTGGTGTCTTTTACTGGTTTTAAAGGCTGCATTACAGTAAAGTGATGTACTTTTCTGAACTTACCAGACTATTCTAGCCGTTCTATTTGCCTTTCCCACACTTAGACATTATGTCCACATTACTGATGATTATTTATCTAAAATCTAAGTGTGAAGATATTTTGGTAAAGCACCAATTGTCAACCCTAGAATATCACCCCAATACTGATATTAAGGTATTTGGTTAAGAATATTGTAATATCTGATTTTCTACCTATCGCCCAGCCTTAATGTCAGCTATTATTGACCTTGTGTTATGCTGTTCAAAAACATCAGACGCCTTAAGGGGAATATCTGAGAAGACACCGACAGTGTAAACAGCTGATCAGAGATGTGAGCTAAAGGTTCGCTCCATCAGACTTTATTTGGCAAAAAGAGTTTCCATATCCCATCAAGCACATCAACTCTTTCTCGGTGAAGGCAAAAAAAAAAGCATTTACCCTTGAATTGAGGAAGTTTTATCGAATTTTGTTGTTTCCATCCAGCTTTTTTAATGCGATACTTCAAAATGTGCATACCAATACATGAAAGCAAACACAGCTAGTGTTTGACACTTTTCTGGCAGCAGAGTTGGGAGAGCTGCCACAGACCATTTATGTATTTTTCTGACAATCATGCCTATTTAATGCAGAAATTGAGCAGGTGAGCAGAGGTATGAAAGTGGCCAAGTTTTGAACTTCTCTCTCAGTTCCAGCTGGAGACCTCGGCGCTATGTCATCCGTCTCTCTTCTACCTGGCGCTGTACACTTACATTACTATTGTCAAAATGCTGAAAATAAAAAAAAAATCTTAAAACCAGAACCCTCTTAAAATTCTGGTAATAAAAAGATACTATCCTGTGTGCGAGTGTGTTACTCAACCTAAAAAACACACCCAGAACACACCCTTCCCAATCAACATAGAGGACAAACGTTGTCTTTGCTGTAACATGTTGAAAAGAGTCGCCATAACACACAGCAGCTAAAAGAAAAGGCTTATTGCAGACTTCTCAAAGCACAAGTCGTAAAGCCTTTCTAGCTGCTCTTTCATAATCTCATACCATTTATTATTCAGTAAAACAGGGACTTTTAACAACCTCAGCACTCAACTGGACTCTTTTGGTGCAGTCTGCATTTATATACAGACAATACAAGGTTAGACAGGTATACTGGCCAAACAATAACAACAAAAAACTCTTAAGCACTGAGATTATTCAAGTGCTCTTCTATCAACAGGTGCTATCAACCACATGCATGAAGAATATGGTTCTCAGTAAGGAGGCCTACTGAACCAACAGGTCCAGTAGCAATGATTTATAGCTGTCAGGAGGAAGGCTTTTCCTTAATAACATTAGCAATAGCCAGCTTCCCTGAGACAGGAAGGGTGTGTCAGGGAAAACAACATAACAAAGAGCGGATGAATGGAAGGATGAAGGAAAGAAAGGGCTGATCACTAAATAGGGCTGACTGACAATCTGAGGAGGGAAGGGGCTGGAAACGAGGCCTTGTAAACTACTACTTAATAACACACTAATCGCCGGGTGCCACACATAGCCAGAACAACACACTCACACAGGATGGAGAAACAGCGGTCTGTGGATTGCTCCAACCTCAACCGGTAAAATGGAAAGTCAGTAAGTGCATTGATGTACCTTGGAAAAGGGAAGGGCTCTATTGTAGAGAGAGCACCTAAAAGACGGTCTTGCAAGGTGCAACCTGGCTCATGATCGTGGTATAAGCTTACCCAAGTTATTGTAAACGGGATCTGACATGACCATCTCAAATACCGAGACCATTAACAGCCATGAAAATACTTTCAACCACGAAAATACTTTCAACCACAACAATACTTTTGTTGTATGCCACCACTCCCCATTGTCTACTCTTATCAATGTGTCTCTGGTGGAGTGGGAAAATATGCTCCGTGTGCACTCTCTCATACAGCAGTATTCAATATCAATATTCTACAAATATTCAAAAACAACTGCTCGCACGAGAACTAAACTTGTGTCAACAAATGGGCATTCTAGTTGCATGGCAAATGGGCCAAAGGGGTTACATTAAGACAAACTCTGCTGGGAAACCCAACAGTACGGTGTTATTCTTTCATTACATAAGTGGTTCATACCGACTCAGGGCTCAATGCTGCACAAAGCGTCTGGTAAGAACAGAGGGAAAGAATGTAAAGACCTGACTTGGCTTAAAAGTTTCACTCAGAGAGCACTGGACTTGACTTAAAGGATTACTCTTTTCTTTCCGCCTGGTTTTTGTTTTCTGGTTGTTGCCAATATGATGACTTTTGGTTGAGTACAATTCCTGTGTCTACACCGTCTAGATCTCCAATCTGTTGTCCATCTCACATATACAGGGCTATTAGCTGGTCCCAAAGATGATTTGAACATACAAAGCAGTAATACATTGCAGTTACATGTCCATACATAGTTATAATATAATTTATATAATAGGGTTACACAGTTACCCTGACATGTAAGTTATTTTTGACATACATTTTAGTAAGGATCACATACTTCTCACCGGCGGTTTTGTCCTGGCATCAGTTCACAGTGGGCCACCCAAAAATGAAACAAATAGCTCTGATTGGTTTAGCTTGACAACGTTCTTTGTTGTATGCAAATCCCAAAGATTTGTATTCATTAATTTAAAGTCCAAAAATAATAAATTACGGGCCAAAAATGTTAACCTGTCCGAGCAGGTTTACGTCTTTTATGTATTTTATGTTCTTTTGGTGGGATAATAAAGTTTAACTTAACGTGCTTTTTGCATGTATGATTTAATATATATTTGTTTAAATGTAATTGTTTAAGCTTTTAATACCTGCTGACTTACTTTAACTGATGGTTTCCATAAGCTTACTGCTTGTATTTACCATTCAAGACACCAGACGGGTCATTTTAAAGCGTGGTCGGCATGACAAGCTGGCAGTGTATATCAACACAACATCTGATACGACACACATGCCAACAGAGTACTTTAGCGGTTTAAAGACTTTGGCTGAATCTCATTTCTCTATCTTACCCCTTCCCCTTACCCCTTCCCCTCGTTTTTGCGCGTTCACGCGGGACCTGACTTCATATCTATCTATATATACACACTTGTATAGCCATATGGGAAACTATCATGGAACATGGAACATAGAACTATTCACGGTGAGATTTGTTAAGGCAACAAGAAACACCCAACATGAAAAAGCATTCAAAATATTAAGAACGGCAAAGTACACCGGTTGACTGGATACTGACTCTATTGGCTAAATTTCTAGTTTTACTGTCACTGCATGTTAAAGATTAAAGCCAAAAGTACACTAATAAAACCATTAATCAACCCCACCTCAAGTTTTCCACTATCTGCTATGACAGCCAAAGCTATTCAAAGCCACTCAATACCAAATACATGACTGTGGTCACACACACAAGAGAACCACAGGAGACACCGTTCTGATCTCTCTCTGAATGCATCTGTGCGTCAGTATGTTATAGTCCACATAATAGTTAAGACACCATAAACATTTTCCACTTAGTCTCCATTTCTGAACATACAAACATTCTAACAGTTTTGTGCTTAGGGAGAAAGGGGAAGGGGCTGCTTTATAGAGACCACAACTACAGTTGGTGACTAATTTGAAGACATGCCAGGACAGCTAACAGCCACACAGACATCATAAAAACACTTCTTATCTTTCGGAGTTGTGAGTCATGAGGTGTTGGACGGTAGTAAAAAACAAACAGGCCTAACTTAAAGATAGGAACAACTTCACTGCAATGTATCCTATCCCTACATGGATTTCTAAGTCTGTTCTTTTACTGAGCACAGAGCTGGTTAGATGTCAGAAGTTTAGTTTTTTGGTAATACTACTACATTTGTGGCAGTACTACTATAGTATAACTTCCCTAAGGCTACTTTTCTTCTTTTGTAAATCCTTGTGCCTAATGTTATCACTAAAAACAGAAATGGAAGACGATGTGACGACTTGAAGAACCAGTGTAACAACAGCTTTGCTAAACAAAGATAGACGGACAAAGAATGGTTTACATTGTGCCAAGGCAAGGGCAATATAAAGATGGAGACGTGCTAAAAGCATAGAAAGACAAAGACGAGATCAGGGAGGCAGCTGGATAAGTAATTGACATGTTTGGCTAAAGACCAACTAGTTGAAGATGGAGCAGCTGTTACCACGGTGACATTACAGAACCGCATGGACATTGCTGCAAAAAATGACTTGAATTCCACTTGTGCTATATTAAACTTTAACAGATGTTAAAGTAATACTGCTGATGACGAGCATATAATATAAGTAATGGATCACATTGGTGCCTGGCAAATACTTTGTGATTGGTATCAGTGGTGAAATGTGGTACTGGTGCTCCCCTGGTGTGTATTTGTACTTTAAAATGTGTGTGTTGTCTGTCTTACAGCAGTGGGGGTGTTGGGTGCGGTGCGCCTGCGCAAGGACAGACGTTGCTGGCTCCGCAGCGAGAACCTGCGGATGGACTCCCTGCTTCGGGAGGCCAGGGAGCGCAGGGAGTTTGTTCTCTTGAAGTCCCCAGTCCCGTCGTCTCCCTGGTCGCCCCTCTCCCCAGACAAAAAGCTGAGTGCCCCGTGAAGGGAGCGACGGACATTTCCCACCCATCCTGACATCTGAGAGTGGGCCACTGACAGCTTGTCCCCCAGGTACTCCATCACAACCCACTACTGGCTAGGCCTGGTGCGTCAGAATCGGCAGTCTGTGAACTGAGCTGTGACCCTTGCTATCACAGCAGGAGGGAGTCATTAGAGTCTAGTTATGCTGGAGAGGTGGCAGACAGTCCAGGGACAGCGTCGTAGGTATTCACTGGTGTGTGTTGCTGGGTCAATACAGCAGCAGTGAGCAAGGCGACAGAGAGAACAACAACACAGCTCAGCCAGTCCAATGTGGTGATGTTGATGGCGTCTGCCGCTTACAGCACTGCAGCACGGATAACCCCAGTCAGTCCCTGACCGGCACGCACTGAGCCTCTCCTCAGTTTCACTTCTAAATGTCCTTTCGGCAGTGCAGTCCCACTGGAGCCGTCTTGACTCTGTTTCAACTCATCACCCTCAAGCCTCCAGCCTGTCGGCCTAAACGGATTTGTGAAGGTTTCTAATGTCTATTTCGATGCACACGGGATACGCTAGCTATGATATTGCACACAAGTGGGCACGTAAAGTGTTATGGAAGGCCAGCATTTACCATTTGTTATGCATGACACTACTCTATGAGATGGCCAGAAAAAAACGCTGCGCTATCTACCAACAGGTTTCCCAGCCATGTTTTTCTGGATTCAAGCACACAAAGTACAAACTACAGAAGGGACAATAATAATTGTTCTAATAATAGAATCACATCCTCAACATACTGTTTATGTTTGCCATAACATTCAGTTATCTATTTCTATCACATAGGTCCACTGTGCTAAAAATACTGAGTATGAAATTTTATTTATTTTTTAACAATTCTTTGTGACACCTCAGCGTCTCTGTCCTGATCCCAGCCTCAAATACAGCCGACCTAACTCCAAGCTGTCCAAGAGCTGTCGTGTCGTATGTGTTTCCTCTGAAACAGGGCCCGGGTTAAAAGTTATAAAAAAATCCATCCATCCATCCAATGAGAACACATTTCCATGGTCCCCGATACTGTGCTACCCTCTGGCAAAAAGCTGCGAGGAGAAATGGTGCAGGACAGCTGGTGGCAAAAGAAAAGCTGCTGTAGTCATTCGTATTCCATAAGAAAAACCAGAGGGCAGCTAACGTAGTGCCAAACAGAGGAAACAGGAGGGAGCACTGTGGTGGGGAAATCACATCCACAAGACGGGAACAGAGAGAAAATGTTTGTCTCGTTGCCTATTTCTGCAGGTACGGGCAGGTAGGATAGTATGCGTCAGCAGTGCTGCTCTCTGTACTTAGCTCTATAGGACTCACCGTCAAGGAGAAACTGGGTGGAGAGAGGGAGTGTGGAACACAGTCGGGTAGAGAGAGAGAGAGAGAGAATGGGAGGTCTCTGATACAGAGCGGGAGGGAGAGTGAGGAGGGTGATATATGTTCTGCGGTGCTCTATCGCTCCAGCCTGATTCAGTTGCAGGGCAAGACAGTGAATTGTCACAGCCAGAAGGGAGAGGCAGTGGAAACGAATGTACAGTAGAAGGAAAGATGAGACATAGAAATTGTTGGCATAAGTGTTGCTATTTTACAGCATCTTCTTTAGAAAACAGAACAAGATAGCTAGAGGGAAAGTGGGGATGACAAAGTATGAGATGTGATGCAGCCAGATAGGAATGAGCACAAGTGCACGATCACGTCAAAGAGGAAACTATAAATAGAGAGTTTGGACATGCACGAGAGAAGAGTGAAAAGACAGGTGTGGCTCTTCCAGTGAACTGAGATTGTACACACATCAACCACTTTGTCAGCACAGTGTAGCCAAAACGCAAGAATCACAGCAGTCAAGTATTTGTTTGTTTAAATATCACTTAGAGTCTCACTCATGCAAAACACTTCCTGACTTCCAACTTAAACAGGTCTCTGTTATATGTGGCAGTGAACGGAAACCCTGAATAAAGCCACAGCAGGCGACAGACACACTTCAGAGACCTAACCTCGAGCAAACTGTGACAGAGGGCCCTTAGAAAAGCTGAATCCCTGTCCACATATGCCCCCTACAGGTAAATCTGATTAACTTCTCTTTGAAGTGCTGTGCTAAATGCAAGTCAGCTATGAGGTTCTCAATTTCCAACAGAACACAAAGGCCAATCCCAAAGTGAGCCTGAGGACTAAGGACTAAAGACTCACAAACTTAATTGATCTCAGGTGTTAAGTGAGTGAGTGTGTGAGGCCACATGGGCTCAGATAGGTATAAATGGGATTGGGACCGCACTTCACAAGATCACGTTACCTTGGTGACATTTAATAACAAAAGATGTTGCTGACACTTGCCAGTTGGAGAATTTTCATTGTAAGTTTGTTGCTTTCCCCACGGCCAAGGCACAGGAGATGGCTGGCTGATTCCAAATTTTTTTTACAAGCTGGTCCGTTCTGTGGTCATAGTTGAGTGTCGTGCGGTTTACCTTTGTAATTTCCGGATTTTCCTATGGTCACAACGCTTTGAACTGTGGGTAATTCCCTTTGGTGATGTATGCATCAATGCAGACTCCCGGAAAGGGCTCGGTAAACGTGCGCTCAAACCCTCACCCTCTTTGAAATTCGACATTGGGACAACCAACTTACAAATTTTGCGAGAATGCACACCAAAGTCTGTGAGTGTGTGAGTCTTGAATTTGGGATTGGGCCAAAGATTGTGGTGGGTAAATTATAAATGTTCCATCATCTTATGACTATTCCCAATTTCCCCTAATATTCCTCCTAATACTAAACGTCTGGGAAGTGAGTCATCGATGCTCATCATTTCCCTCCTCTGATGACATCATCGATCTGTGCGCAGCCCCAGCTACAAACTCAACCAGCTACCAACACACAAAGGAGATGAAATAGAATGCAGCTAAAGTACACACAGCATACTGTACTGTACATGGTAGTCTCGCTTTGCCAGACCCTTCTCCAAAGCATGCTGAAGGAAGGTCTGGCTACCCCACATAGCATTAGCAGATGGAAGGAAAACGTGCTCTGGTTTAATGGCAAATCTTTAAACCAATCAGAATTGTCACGGGCGTTGCTAAACTCCGCACAGCCGCTGCAAAATAGTCATGCAAGAGAAAACTCAGATTGGACAGATAGTCTAGCTAGCTGTCTCAATATAACATGCAGTGATCTGAAGAGCGGTCAGCAACAGTCCTCAAAAAATCCACCAAATTTAAAATTCCAACACAAAGAAAGCGGAAGGAAACAAAAAAATACATGCATCCGGTGAAATCTCCTGCTGCACGGGATCAATCCCAGAAGTGGAACGTCAAGGATATAGACTATGTACCGTATATGATATCTGCATAAATTCAGTACTGTATAAGAGGCTGTATGCATCTTACAGAGAAAGATCTGTAATAAGAGAGTTGTGCGACCACTTACCCAGCGGCAGTGTGGAGTCAGACAGGAAGACCACATGTACAACACAGCTCTAAGCCCAGTGCCCATCTCTGCTCTGCCCCACTCACCAGCCTCAGACCCTCCATTGCAAACTCATGACGTCACCTCATAACTATTATCACATCGGAGTCTGCCTCCACCCGTAAATACAATGTAGGGAATTTCAGTATTTTGTGACATTTTGCAGATGAGTAAACAAGTATTTTCTGAAGAGAAAAGTAAAATTGTTAGTAGTTTCTTTTTTACACTGTACACAGTGTCATGGTCAAATTCAGCAGCAACATGGGGACAGACATTTAAATCACAAATGCCTGTATTTAAAATAAGCGTAGTCACACTGTTGCTGCAGTTCATTGGCACGGCAAACTGGACCACGACTACTTATGTTCCATAAAGGGTGAAATCCCACATTATAAACAAGTGTGAGAAGCTGGTCATGCAGTGTCATGCAACCCAGTAGTGTGCATTATTTTTATTTTATAAAATCATTGCATTATTGGCCAGATTACCTATATCTATTACAATATATTACAGTATCCTATCATGTACAGCTCAAACATTTGCAAGGATGTAGCAACATGTAGCACTCTCTGGAACATTTTGTGCCTGATTAAACCAAAAATGTTGTTGGCTCAACTGCCGCCAGCTTAAAAGCATAGCAGATGACTGTCTCTCAGCTTATTTCCATACAAAGAACACAAGCACTGACAACAGCAAAGAGCAATCACAAACAATGACGCCAGGAAGAGTGACACTAACAAACCGTGACATCACCACTAGATGGTGCTAGGGACCTTAAACTCATGGCGACTTTATTGGAGCTCCTATCACGCAGTGTGTAATTATGAGACAATAAACTGATCTTCTGGTTTCATAGTGTAGGCCTTTAACCTGGCCCTATAATTACAGTTGCAATGACAAAAAAAAATTGAATCCAACCCTGCATATTAATAAACACTTTACATGCTTGAATGTAGATGATATATCTGTGCATGTAATCTGTGCCGTTGCAAATATGCAGACACATTTGAGTTCCCCCCCTTTTAAAATGTAAGACACAGATGTGAACTATAAGTTAAAAGGTTTTGAAATAACAGGTATAACCAATCAGCACAGAGGACTACAGCCACATACAACTATTAGGTGTCTGCCTGGCTACAGGGCCCATGATCATTGTAGGCCATTTCACCTGACAGCTTTCCCTGAGCCATGCTGACAGGTTTCTAAATGAGCAGTGAGAGCATGCACTCATTAACCATGTGACAAATCCAATCCTGAATTACAGGCCTGAGAACGTGTGTGGCCGCCACTTCCGTGACATTGGATGGGTGGAGGTGAGTCTAGATAACCGGGCCATCAACATTAGTCACCAACTATTTACTAACTGAGCACAGCGGCATTCAGCCGTCAACTAACTGCATTCCTCTACCTTCTACCTGCCGTCTGTCTTTAATGCACAGGAGCACACACATACTTTCTCAAAGACAGACATAATACTAACTCAAGTGCACACAGACTTTCCTCCCTGTCTCCACAGAGCCGTGTGTTTAAACCAAAATGTATATAATACTGATTATAATAATGGGTTCACAGCCAACCATCAAACTACAGAAAAGCCTCAGAAAGAAGTTTCTCATCTCAATGAGTTACATCATTCCTGGAAGCCAGTTGCAGGTTACAGGTGCAGAGGCCAAGCGGCAGCCTGACTCACCCAGCTGTTGCAGTTCTGCTCTCTGTGGGCGCTGCGACTCCTTATCCTGGAAAGGCTTCCCTCCACGGCACTGCTCAAAGGAGCTGATCGCCGGGACACACTGCGAGAGCGCATCCTGCTCAACTCCTAACACAGACAGACAGACAGAGCTATTCATATGCTACATGATAATGATAATGATTGCTTGAGCCATTCAGAAACTATTCAAACTTTTTTTTCCCCCAGGTACCATGGCTCTCTCTCTCACACACACACACACACACACACACTTACAAAAAATTACTACTTCCAACACATTTGTATAATAAAAGCTATGACTTATACAGTACTTAGTGTACATGTGAAAGTCATATTTTTAAAATGTTATGCAAAATGTAAAAATAAAAACATTTGGTAGCTGGCGGACATCCAAAGCCAGAAGATTCTGTTATTTCAATAAAAGAGAAAAGGCAATGCTGGACAAGAGTCCTTTTTGTGTTTTAATTTTTACTACTCACGTGCTGTGACTGGTCAAACCAGTTTAGTAGGAACTGAACTGTTTCAGTGATTTGTTTTTTACCATTATTTTTTGCCTAGCTTGTCTAGTACTGATTATATTATCTCTGAACTGCTTTCTGGCAGTTCAGTCCTTTGCCACTTTTTTCTTCTATCTCAGGCATCTATAAAATTAATGTGCATCAAGATTCCCATAAAAACAAGTAATACAGCTAATACAAGCTGCTGTCTGAAGAAGTCCAAGTGGATTATTTTTTATCCATACGTAGGATTGTTTTGCAATAACACAATGTTTTACAATATCACCTATATTATAACATCATCTTGTACAACACAGAAAAATATTGTATTTGATTTGAACATACTGACATTTGTACAAAATGAAAACATGAATCCACATTAACTACTAATTTGTGCCTCTGATAGTATTTCATGTATATCTTTAATTCACCTGAGATCCCTGTGATCTCCTGGGGCTCCGGACCTCTCCCCTGCTGTCCTGAGGCTGTGGCTCTCTGGGGAGCCATATCTGCTCTGCAGGAGCGCTGCTGGAGAGCCCACCTGGAGAGCCTCCACTTTTAGCTTCTGTGCCGGCCATAGGGTCCATGTGCCTCTGTGGATGCCTGAGGAGGAGCTGCTCCGGGGTGAGTTTGCTGCTATGTTTTCTGGGTTCGGCCATAGGTTTGTCTACAGACATCTCAACAAGTTGCAGCTCCCACGGGTCCTGAGGAGAAGTTGTCCACACTGGGCTTGTGAAATCTACTGAGGACTGTGGTGGCACCTTCCAGCTAACATCTACATCAGGTGTAGGCTGGAATCTAGCTCCAAACCCATTGTCTGTACCCAGAATACCAGAAACAGGAAGCAAGTCTTTACTGGTGGAGAGCTGAGCTTGAGATGTGAAGCAGTCTATGTCAAGGATGGTGGGTTTGTACAACTCTTCTGCTCTCGACGGCTCCTTCCATCGAGTTGCTGGGTCACTGCGCTGGGAGGTAGCCCTGGAAAACGGCTCATTTCTGAGTACAGAGTCCAGATCCAACACTTTAGGCCTGAGGGATGAGGACTCCAACCTCACCCTCTCCTGTTCCTCTTTCTTTTGCCTTTCCTCTTTTAATCGCTGCCTCTCTGCTTCTTGCTGTTTGGCTATCTGTCTCATTTTATCTACCTCCTCCCTTTCCATCCTCTCCCTCAGTCTGCGTTTCTCAAGCTCCAACATTTGCAGCCTGTCCCTCTCTGCCTGCTTTTGCTTCTCAAACTCCAAGAACTGTCTTCTCTCCATCTCTTTTATTCTCTCCATCTCCTCCTTCCTCTGCCTGTCCTTCTCCAGTTCTCGTCTCAGCCTTTGGTTTTCTAACTCTTGTCTCTCAGTGTCTAGTTGTCTCTGTCTCTCCAGTTCTCTCTGCTTTTCCCTCTCAATCTCTTTTTGGTGCTCCTTCTCCATAGCCCTTTGTCTTTCCCTTTCTTTATCAAGCTCTTTCATTCTTAGCATTTCCTGTTCTAATGCCATCTGTCTGAGTTTTTCTGCCTCCTCTCTCTCCTTCTTCTCTTTAAGTCTCTGCTTCTCAAGCTCAAGGAGCTGTTGCTTCTCCTTCTCTTTCTGCTTCTGTTTTTGGAACTCCGAGAGCTGCAGTGTCTCCAGCTCTTTAATTCTCTCCAGCTCCTCCATTTTCTGTTTCTCCTTCTGGATTTCCAGCAACTGTCGTTCCTTATCCAGCTCTCTTTGCCTCTCTTCCTCCCTTTGTCTTTGCCTCTCCTTTTCCCACTGTCTCTCCTTTTCCTGCTCTCGCAGCCTCTCTCTTCTCTGCCTCTCCAATTCTCTGCGTTTTTCTTTCTCGAGTTGTCGTTGCTTCTCTTTTTCCAGTTCTCTAAGTCTCACTCTCTCCATTCTTGTAGTTGCTGTTTCTGTTCGAGCTCCAACTGTTTCTGCCTTTCCAGCGCACGTTGTTTCTCCTCAAAGTCCTGTTTCTCCTTCTCGAAGGCTTTCTGTCTTTGCCGTTCATATTCTCTTTGTATCTCCCTCTCCTTCATTCGTACAAACTCTAAATGTGCTTCTTTCTCAATTTCCAGCTGCCGTTGTTTTTCCCTCTCAAGCTCTTTCATTCTTGCCATGTGTCTTTCTGTCTCCTTTTGAAGTTCTCTTTTCTTTTCAACTTCCATCAATTCCTCTGTCGTCTGTCCGCCCAACGCTGACCTGATCTCCCTGTGTGACATGTGGCTCCTCATCATCCACTCCTCAACTTGATCTTGAGAGTATTTCCCGAAAGCTTTATCTAATGATGGATTCCTCCTCATTGAAATAACTTTCCCTTGAGAGCTGACCGCTGCTGACGACACAGGGAAATCATCAAAGGGCCCAGCCATCTCACCTATGTTTCCTCCTGCATCAAACGGAGAAACTGGCTCCTGCATTTGTCCAGTCAGAGCAAAGTAGGTTGCCCTGGGTTTTGGCTGCTCTTCTGTCTGCAGCATTTTCAAACGTTTAGGAGCTGCAGCCACTTCCTCCTGTTCTGCTTCTCTCTGACTGTCTTTGTCTTGATCCAAAGTCACTTGTCCTTCCCTTTGTGATCCCTTTAGCATCCCTTTGTCCACACTTTCCTCTTGTTTGAGACTTGCAGTGGTCCACTTGGGCAAAGCTCCGACTCTCAGATATCGAGGCTGCTGTGGTGGCATCGCAGCCAAAGCTGGTTCACATGATGCTGAACCAGTCTTCTCTGCCACCGGCGTGCTCCCTTCTGAGCGCCTGGAGCGTAGCGTCATGGCCTTATCCTCCCACTGCGCTGATGGGATGTTCTCACTCACTGCCCTGTTCTCTTCCACACCCAACACAGTGTCAAAGGCATGTAACACCTGCAAAGAGCATGATGGAGATACAGGCTCTTTGTAGGTAGCAGTGACCAGAGCTCCATCATCCTCATCATTTCCTCTTTTAAATGACTGGCTGCTGAGCAAATCATTAGCTGTGTTTGCAGGCTTGCCCTCCTCCACCATCAGCACGTTGTGCTTCTCCACGACATTTTCAAACAACGATGCTCTCACTGTCTGTAAGTCGCTACTGGGACTACTTTGCTTGAATACGGCACCAAATGCTTGTCCCGCCTCTGGCCCTTCAGGCGTTGAAGCCTTTTTGAGCTGCTCTTGGGAATCTTTCAAATCCACAAATGTCCTTTGGTCACTGGGAGTGATAGCTGACTCTTCAATCTAAGAAAATTAAGAAATATACTGAGATTAAGTAATAACAGCAAGCTTGCCACTTATTGTCCATTTATTAATTTAACAATCATGCTTTTTTTTCTCTCAAACTTTGTCACCATTTGAGCACTATGTTAAACAAAAAAAGTGGAATGATCTGACAGAAATAAAAAAGTTAAAGACAAATATGACAATATAACAAGATAAAACATAGCTCTCAAAGGAGTTAAACTGATTGAGTGAACAACTGTGGGCGTAGAAACGTTATCCCCTTGTTCTATGTTGGCCTAATAACAGTGGGTGTGGTGCAGAGGTGGTAGTCAAAGCCTCTCTGTGTTGACCTTTTCCCAGTGATCTCCTCACTGCGTGTTTCATAACTGGGGATTTTTAATGTCTTAGGTTTCACGGCTTTGTAAATCTATGGCAGCGACAATTCAATTTGGCTGCAATTTCCTCGAGGGATTTTCTTTTGGCAATTTAGGCCGTTATTTGTGACAGGACAGCTTAGACATGAAAGGGAAGAGAGAGAGGGGGAATGACATGCAGCAAAGGGCCGCAGGTCGGAATTGAACCCACGACTGCTGCGTCGAGGACTGAGACTCTGTATATGGGCGCGCACTCTACCAGGTGTGCTACCCAGGCACCCCAAGATTATTATTATTATTTTTTTATCACAGACAGCCAGGGGTCAACAGCAAATGTAAACACTCTTGTTAAAAGGTGTGTTTCACCTTGGTTTACCAATTATAATAGGTAGTATGAAAAGGCACACAATATGGCTTATTCTGTCAACTTTCATTTCGTTCAATTGAGGGTTTAGTCTCTTCTTCTCTTTGCTATATGCATGGGTTTTAATTTTTGGCAAGAAACACACTACCGTAGTTTAGTTAGTAGAATGTTCTCTAAACTCTGTTTAGAGGATAGCACGTGAAAGCTTTTCCCAGCACTAAGCTGCATTTTCATTTGCCTGGTAAACATAGACTGAGCCACACACAAAACACAGTTCCTGCAAAGCTTAGTCCCTTCCTTACCCTCCTCTGAGGATCTTTGCTGATCTCATTGCGGTCTGTTGCCTCACTGAGGGAAACACTGCCAAGGTCTGGCGACCTCTCGGATGAAAACCTGATGGACATACATCACACAAGACAAAAGCCATGCATGACAATGCAACTCGTGGACAAAGACATGGGACAAGGGGAAGCTGAGGAGACATGTTATTAACATTATTAACCCTTACCTTTTAGTCAGGTCAAGGGGCAAGGGGCGGGGCTTCAGCGGTAGTTTCAAAACCGGGCTCTGAGTTGGTGTTGTTTCCTCTATCAGCTGCTTGATGAGCTGTTTGACGCCCACTTGTGGTTCGGTTTCAGGGACTGGCTGCACTGGGGAGTGGAGATCTGAGCCCTGGCCTGTGACACCTGTCCCAGGAGGGGAGGTTGAATCCAGGAGGAGACTGATTCGTGACTTTATGCTAACTGCCCGCTTTTCCTCATCAGTTTCTTTCACAGTCTTTTCCTCTGTCTTTTTTATGCTTTGGTCTGAGACAGCAGGCTGAGCTAAACCATCAGTACTTTGTGGTGTGGGACTCTTTGGAGTTTTCTCCTGCTCTCTCTTCTGTGGCAGTGCCTTCTCCTCTGTAGTGTTCTCCTTAGTATTTGCATTGGGAGATTTACGGTGCAGCGACAGACCGATTGACTCAAACTTGGCCGTGAGATCAGCTGAAAGCGGCCGCCTTGCAGAGCGAGGGGCAGGAACTGGTGGGTCCGTCTTGGCTGGACTGTCGGTGAAAATGGCTGACACAGGTCTTGGCCTGGAGCCTCTGGGCTGCGGCCGCAGTGGCACTGCAGCCGCAGGGTTAGCTTTTTCCTTTTCTTCTTCCTCTTGGCCTACCTGATCAAGAAACCCCATGGACTTGGCTCTGGTAATGGAGGTCCCACCTCTGCTGGATGTCATGCGCTTTGTTTCATCTTTGGTTTTAGTGATTCCAGACCACTCTGCTGCTGGAAGTTGTTTAAGGCTCTTGGAATAGGCCAAGTTTGATGAGCCAGGTTTCTTCCTCACTGCTGTTACAGGGGGAATGGGTTTGCTAGGGTCTCCAGGTTCAAGAGGAGGGGCTGGTTTAAACGGCTGGACTACTGGCTTGGTTGTTTGTCCAGTGTTCAACTTATTAGGTGTTTTAAAAAAGGTAGGGCATGGTCGGTTGGGGTTAATTGACACTGGGCTGGGTTTGACTGTGGAAACTGGTTCCTGTGATATTGGGCTGAACAGAAGCTCTGGTTTATATCCAGCAAGGCGAGTGGACTCTGGTCGAGGCTTGGTGTGGGGCTTAGGAGCAACTATGGGCTTAATAGTGGGGTTTCTCTCCACAGCAAAAGGTTTGGGAGTGAGCCGTGGCTTGGGGCCTGGGACTGGTTTGTTAGGTTCTGGAGAGATGATATGGGACTGGTTGATGGAAGGAATCTCGATGAGGCTCATATTGCTGGAGTCAGTCAGGGGGCTCAGGTGAAGCCGTCGTCCCACCACTGATCTCCCTACCTCCCCAGTCGGAACTTCTACCTGAGCAGCCAGCCTCTTCAACAGCACCTTTAAAGCAAAAAGAAAATAATTCACCTCAGAATTCGCCTCATACCACTCACACTATCTAGCCCTTACTGTGGACTTTGTCTGGGAGTGCCTTGCACTGCAGTACAACCATACATTGGAGTGAGACAGATATTTACACAAGGTTATATTGATCCCTCTAACAGGTTAAAGCACTCATGCTGATAGCTGAATAAGGGTTGATACAGTTTATGGATTACTGTTTTTTTGTTATCCATATTCACTTATTCACAATAGACTTTTTTTATAAAAGACATTTTGATAAGTCACAGTAGGAAAACCACAGGTGTAAGCAGTACAATTACTGATGGCTAAATTCCATTTAGCTGCACGTATAGTGGGGCTTGAAAATTTGGGCTTCCCAGGTAAAAATTTGTATTAATGTGCATAAAGAAGCCAAGGAAAGATGGAAAATCTCCAAAAGGCATCAAATGACAGATTACACATTCGTATAATAGGTCAGAAAAAGTTAGATTTTATTTCCATCATTTGCACCTTCAAAGTAACAGAAAACTAAAGAAAATGGCATCTGCAAAAGTTTGGGCACCCTACCTTGTACTGCCCCCTTTGGCAAGTATCACAGCTTGGAAACGCTTCTTGTAGCCAGCGAAGAGTCTTTCAATTCTTGTTTGAGGTATCTTCGCCCATTCTTCCTTACAAAGTTTTCCAGTTCTTTGAGATTTCTGGGCTGTCTGTCACGCACTTCTCTTTTAAGGTGGCAAAACCTTCAGTTTACGCCTCTTGATGTAATCAACCATGGATTTTGAGGTGTGTTTAGGATCATTATCCATTTGTAGAAGCCATCCTCTCTTTAACTTCAGCTTTTTCACAGATGGCAACAAGTTAACGTCCAAAATGTGCTGAAATGTTATTTAATCCATTTTTCCTTCTACACGTGAAATGTTCCCTGTGCCACTGGCTGCAATACAACCCCAAAGTATGATTGATCCACCCCATGCTTAACAGTTGGACAGAGGTTCTTTTCATTAAATTCTTTGCCCTTTCTTCTCCAAACGTACCTTTGTTCATTGTGGCCCAAAAGTTCTACTTTAACCTCATCGGTCCACAGAACTTGTTTCCACAGTGCATCAGGCTTGTCTATATGTTCATTTGCAAACTTCAAACGCTGATTTTTGAGGTGAGGACGTAGAAGAGGTTTTCTTCTGATGACTCTTCCATGAAGACCATATTTGTACAAGTATTTCTTTACAGTGGAATGATGTACCACAACTCCAGTGTCTGCCAGGTCTTTCTGGATGGATCGTGCAGTCAAACGGGGGTTTTGACTTGCTTTTCTCACAATCCTGCAAGTTGTTCTGTCTGATATTTTTCTTGCTCTTCCAGATCTTGCTTTAACTTCCACTGTTACTGATGACTGCCGTTTCTTAATTACATTACGGACAGACGATATTGGCATCTGAAAACCCTTTGCTATCTTCTTATAGCCTTCTGATGCTTTGTGAGCGTCAACTATTTTCAGTTTTCTAGACAGCTGCTTAGAAGAAGCCATGGTGCTGATTGTTGGGGCAAGGTCAGATGAGTCGGGGCATTTAAAACCTTGAGATTGACATCACCTGGTCTTTCCAGACGATGATTGAGAACAATCCATGACACTGTCAGGTCTCAGCTTTCCAAAGGTGGCGGTGCATGCTAGAAACTCTGCAGGGTGCCATTTTTTTTCTGTTATTTTGAAAGTGTAAATGACGGAAATAAAATTTAACTTTTTGTGACATATTATACGAATGTCTAATCTGTCATTTGATGCCTTTTGGAGATTTTCCCATCTTTTCTTGGCTTCTTTATGCACATTATACAAATTTTTACCTGGGGTGCCCAAACTTACAAGCCCCACTGTATGTGTGTATATGTGTTTGTTGTGTTATGGTTGTCTTGCTACTGGATGCCTAAAATTTCCTTCGGGATGAATAAAGTATCTATCTATAGTTAGGTTCGGAAATATTTGGACAGTGACACAATTTTCATAATTTTTTTCATAATCCAAAATGGAGGAAGGGTTTAGGAATTACACATATTTTCATACATAGTCCCATCATTTCAAGGGATTTAAAGTAATTAGACAATTGAGTCAAAAGTTGTTTCATGAGCAGGTGTTGTCTATTCCTACATTATTTCATCATCAATTGGGCAGATAAAAGGACTGGAGTTGATTTCAGATGTGGCATTTTCATTTTCAAGCTGTTTCTGCAAATCCACAAATGTGGTCAAAGGAGCTCTCGAAGCAAAGAAAGCAGGCTATCCTTTGGCTGTGTAAAAAAGAAAAAAATCCATCAGAGATAAAAGAAACATTAGGAGTGGCAAAATGAACAGTTTGGTACATTCTGAGAAAAAAGGAACGCAGCAGTGAGCTCAGCAACACATAAAGGCCCGGATGCCCACGGAAGAAAACAGTGGTGGATGATCGCAGGAATCTCCCCATGGTAAAAAAGAAGCCCTTCACATCTAGTGAAGTGAAGAAGACTCTCCAGGAAGTACCATAAAGAGAAGACTTCACAAGAGCAAATACAAAGGGTTCACCACAAGGTGCAAACCATTTATAAGCCTCAAGAATAGAAAAGCCAGATTAGAGTTTATCTAAAAATCTAAAAAATGCCAGCCCAGATGATGAACAGACTGATGAAACTAAGATCAACCTGTACCAGAATGATGGGAAGAGAAAAGTATGGAGAATGCTTGGGACGGCTCTTGATCCGAAGCACACCACATCATCTATAAAACATGGTGGAGGCACTGTAATGGCATGGGCATGCATGGCTTCCACTGGCACTGGGTCACTAGTGTTTATTGATGATGTGACAGAAGATGGAAGCAACTGCATGAATTCTGAAGTCCATAGGAGCATTCTGTCTGTTGTTATGACCCTGGGGTCATTTTTGTGTTATATCTCTCACCCTGCTCTAGTAGGTGCTCTTCTACTACAGATAACGGAGACCAGGTGCGCACACTGGATTGGTTCAGCAGAGGTGATTGCCGTCTCCTGATTGGTCGCCAGGAGGACGGGAGCCATTTTAAAGCCCTATCAGACAAGAAATCCGCCCCTCTCTCTCTTCACTCTGCCAAATCCAAACATGTGCCTCTGTATAACTGTGAGATGATTTAAGATTGTGTAAGTAATGGTTCAGCCTGGTTTTGTGCTGCTAATAGCAGCATGGTAGGAGTGAGAAGTCCTTTCTTTCTGTTTTTCATGTAGGAGTTTAGGTTAGAGCTTTGTCTTTTCTTTGTATGTTTTCGTTTAGGAAAGTTTAGGTTGCCTTTAGTATGATTTTGTTTATGTTGGGACCTCACCTCCGTAATAAATAGAAACTATTCCTTGGCAATTCTTTGTTCTGGCCTTGTTTGGGAGTGGGAAGAGTGGGGGGGGGGGCCCACACGTTTTGTCGCGTCTCGGTTACCCCTAGACATTGGGACGTAACACTGTTCATATTCAGCCAAATTCTACAAAGTTGATTGGACGGCGCTTCATAGTACAGATGGACAATGACCCAAAACATACTGCAAAAGCATCCCAGGAGTTTTTCAAGGCAAAGAAATGGAATATTCTACAACGGCCGAGTCAATCACCTGATCTCAATCGGATCAAGCATGCATTTCACTTGCTTAAGACAAAACTTAAGGCAGAAAGACATTCAAACGGCTGAAGACAACTGCAGTCAAGGCCTGGCAAAGCATCACAAAAGGAGGAAAACAAACATCTATGGGTTCAAGACTTCAGGCAGTCATGGCTTGCAAAGGATTCTCAACAAAGTATTAAGAATGAACATTTTATTTGATTATTTTAATTTGTCCAATTACTTTAGGTCCCTTGAAATGAGGAGCCTATATATGAAAATGTGTGTAATTCCTAAACCCTTCCTCTAATTTTGAAGTAAATACCCTCAAATTAAAGTTGAAAGTCTGCACTATTTCATCTCAATGATTTCATTTCAAATCCATTGTGTTAGCACACAGGGACAAAATTATGAAAAGTGTGCCACTGTCCAAATATTTCCGAATCCAACTCTATCTATCTATCTATCTATCTATCTATCTATCTATCTATCTATCTATCTATCTATCTATCTATCTATCTATCTATCTATCTATCTATCTTCAGTTTCTCTGTCCTGGTATTATGCATTCTGGCTCATTGTCACACTGTCTTACTGGGACACTTGTATAGAACAGAGCCATTGTTATTGTTGTTAGTAACACATGTGCTTTTTCTTCTATGACAAGTCAAAATATCTGCTGTGAAAACAGGCCTGTTAGGTTAACAATCAAAACTGTACACATTTTGGGTCATTTAGGATGAAACACCTTACAATAGTTTAACTGGAATTCTGTTGACACAACACAGCATTCAGGAAGCGCTTACTGAAAGTCTCTCTATTCACTATTTTGATTATTAAATCAATTGTGTGTGTGTGTGTGTGTGTGTGTGTGTGTGTGTGTGTGTGTGTGTGTGTGTGTGTGTGCGTGTAAGCGAGCATGGGGCAGGTAGAGATCAGAGTAAGTAACATGTGGGGTTTAGTAATCTTATTGTGTTTGTTTATTCTAGTTATCTTTATCCATTTATATATCTGTCTATCTTGCACTTTACATGTTTGTACTTTTGCAATATTTCTGTACAAATTACTGTAATTATGGAAATCTGCAAAGTTTACTGTCACTATTGAGATACATTGTACGCTACCCAACCCTTTTTTTTTTTTTTAGATTAAAGAAAAAGAAAAAAATGTCCTATGAAGGCTCTTTTCACTGTAGAAATTATCAACAAAGCTGAAAAAGTAATTACACCTGTGCTTTTTCTGCCATATCATATGAAAATGTCTGATGTGAATAAGAACTACTGTTTCAGCCCCTGTTGCATAATTGATATGTTTCTGCTCTGGCGGCTATTTAAATGTGTTGCTTTATTTTTACATACACTATGTTTGTTTGGCTACATACTTTGCATAGTCTTTCAGTAGATGTTTAAATGCTGGTTACTCAATGCTTTTTTTCTTAAAAAATAATAACTACAATTTAATAGGTTTCTTTATCATTACAAATAATGTTTTATACTTCCAAAACATGGTAAATAGCTGAGCCTAAAGCAAAAGAAAACATTACCATAGCCTGGAATATATACAACTGTTGCTTCTGCTTGACTTTTGTGCATCACTGAGCTGAATTACTAGCGCAGTCAGGACAGTGTACCTTTAAGGTGGATCCTGGGTCAGGGGAGGAGCATGACAACTGTACAATGTCATTGTTTTCATTGTCATGTTGTTGTAACACAGGCAAATCAGGCTCAGACAGTAAATGGAGGATTCCACTGCAAACTCACACCAGACTGTCATTTAAGAGTCAGCTCCTCCCCTAATTAAATTTCACATGCTTATTTTGGCTCTTCAATCCAAAAAATCTCTAGTGATGAATATGAGATAACTGGAGATCATCTGACTCCATTCTTTTGACACACTATGACAATAATCAGTTGCATCAGCTTCTATAGTGAAAAACATTACAACTCAAGCACATCTGTGTTAGCCCTTTAAGAGACTCCTTAACATCTGCTAATGCTTTCCCCATGTTGCTGTGTCAAGATATTTCACTGTACAGACCAACAACAGTACTTGTGGAAAAAATATTGCTGTGGGGATAATGCCAGCATATCATACCTGACCAGATGTCTGCCGTCTGCTGTGGAGCTCTGGCTTCTGTTATAACCGAGCAGCAGCGATTTCATATCACATGGGGAAGGTGTTGAAGGAGCCTAAGAGGAACACACTTTGTGTCAATAAAGCACATAAGCTTTGACTCATCAAGACTACTGTGATTAAGGCTGTGGAGGAGAAATCACTGCAGAGCTGCTACGGGGCTGTCCAAAAACGTCACTGTAATGTTCTCACGCCTCCGTACAGATGCAAAGAGATGATAATGTTTAAACTAACGCAGAGTTGGGTAAACATAGGCACAGCCTTACATTTGAGCTGATGACATATGTCCAGACACAAAAAAATGCTGCTATATCATTAATCCCTCTATCACTGCTCACCTGCCATCACTCGCATACTCCTAAATATATCTACGTAAATTCAATCTGTGAATGTTAGAACTATAAATTATCGGTAACAGTTCTGTTTGCTGCCATTGTCTATGTTAGCAATTGTTTGTTTCTTTTTCTGCACATCTCATTTGATGTACACATCAACAGATAAGTTATACTAATAAGATTCAACTACTTAGGTCAGCTGTTTACTACATTATTTGTATGTATGAATTAACTATCTAAAATGGGAATGGAAGGACAAGGAAACAGAATGATAGCAAGAAAACAGTGACTTGTGCTTGCCTAACAGAGACTGAAAAGTTATAACTTAGATGTTGACAGGAAACGCCTTCGCTAAAATGGAATGCTAAACATTCACTGTGATGGTGGGTCAGCAGCACGGATTAGGAAAGAGTCTGCCAAATATGAGTATTTTACATTACATTTTACCACAAAACGACACGAAGTCCTATATCTCTTTATTACTTCTAGCATGTGTACGTACTGTATGTTAAATATTTAAAATATTTGGCAGGTATCTTTAAGAAGTAGGTGCAGCGAAATCAGAGACATTTCTTTGATTTCTAGCAGGAAACACATACAAAAGGAGAGTAGGGCTCAGAGCGTTACTATCAACCTGGTTCGGTCAGTTATACAGACATAGGGAAACATAGACAATAGACAACTTCATGTCAACTGATCGAATTAAAATAATGCATCTCTCGAGCAACTTCTCACACAGTGAACAAAGCTTTAAATCACAATTCACAAACTTACCAGCGCAACATCTAAAGTTATATAACCTGAGTGGCCTGCTGTCACTCAACAATACTTTAACTACTCTGTCTGTAATATGTATCAGTATTAATAAGGTCATGATCCGGTATAGTCTAAAAAAAAGGGGAAAGCACAATTAAACAAGACTGTAAATGTGCCATAGTTAAACAAAAGGCAAGGTTTAATGTGCACCTGTCAAATGCTACATAACGTTAGGCATGCAGATCCGTTTTTTTATATGAATCTAAATAACTTTACAACAGTTAGGATTTTCTAGAATGGCTATATCCATTGAAATCTGTCCGTCTCAGTTTAGTATTTGCAACAAGTGTTAGCTCTCCCCCCACTTCTACCGGGGAAAGGCAGATTTGGCCTGCTCAGAACACGAGTGCATTTTAAGCACAAAAAGTATCCGAAAGTACTGAATGTCCACAACGCGTTCAGAGCAAACGTAGAGTTAAAACTGTTTAATAATACCGGGGAATTCAAATAAGAAAAAAGATAAAGGCATCAACAGATTGCTGGCTAGCAACGTTAAGCTAACAACTCAAGAAGCTGGACTCGCAAAATGGAAACACTGACTGAACCTGTCTTTTGCTGGCTGCTTGATCCGCACTGGAGACAACTTACCAAATGAGAAAGTCAGTTTTGCCTCTTCCTTTGTCGAAACGACTTCAAACACAACACATCTTTCCAATTGAGAGGAATAATTACGTGTCGTGACAGTTGGTTAGTACGAGGGCTAACAGAATAGCTAACTTAGCTGGTTTAAGGCTATCCCGTCTCAGGTTGCAGTGTTGTTGACAGGCTACACTAGTCAGCGATGAACAAGCCGATTGACTAGCCTCTAGACCAAGGTCAAGTGAGCCAGAATGACATGTGTGTTCCGGTTATTACTTTCAAAATAAAGTTAAATACAAAACTGAACTAACATTGCAGCCAAAGTAGTATTTTAGTGTATTTGTTTGCCTAAATGTACAGACTTTGACGCAGTCACTTTGAATCTATATTGGACTCTCTTTTTGGTGAGTAGTCAAAATGAACCTTACAGTCTATGGGTGCAACCTATGTATTTTAAAGGCAAATCACCCAGACTTCCGGGTTGATTTAGAGCTGAATATGGATAACTTTTTCTTGAAACTACACTGGATAATGCGATTCGGCGAATTATACCATCTCAGCTATATAGAAATTAAAATAATGCATTGTTTCAAAAAGTTGGAAAAAGAAAATGTAATGCCTGTCAATGAAGAGACCTGTTAATTGAAGAAGAAACCCACATAATTAATGTATTTTATAGCCGTTTACATGTTATTCATGTCTAGCTTGGCATTAACCAGGCATTCAATCTATCCCTAACTCTGTGGCTGATGATAGATTTCACTAAGACATCACGCTTGTCAGTTCTGCCCTCATGTGGAGAAAACTATAATACATCAAAATAGGGCAGCCAGCCGAGTTGGCTCAGTTGGTACAAATCGGTCCAGGGTCCCCTTTCACACCTTAGACGTTCTTTCCATAAAGGGCGGAAATGCCGCCCCTCCCCCCTCCCAAAAAAAGAAAAAATATATATAGTGTATATGGGTGATTCTTTGACTATGGTACTTTTCTTGTCCCTGGATGATATAATAAAAACTAAAAAACATTTCTTCATTTTTGTTTTTGTCAAACTTACTTTACCCTAAGGGGAACTGATGTATCATGGTTCAATCATTCTTTTATTATATGATATGAGGCCTTTTATGCATGGTTTTTAGTGTTTTCCTTCTGTCCCTAAGCCCAACTTTGCATCTTCAACCTCACTTAATTCCAAATTAAATATTTAAATATTGTAGATTTCAAGAACAAATTCTAAAATAATGTCTATGTCAATTATACATATATTGCGATATTTATTCACATTTTCCTATATTTTTCATAAGTAGTTCCCTTGTCCCTTGGGTTCACCGTCATTTCCACCACACTGTACAAAATAGACTCCTGGGATCATTGTTTTAGGTTTGTATACTTAATAACCATAGCAACAGAAACTCCACAGTGGAACATTTGGCTGGATGAAAGGGTTACCTCTACAGGGGGTAATGAAAAGAAGAAAAATCAAGGTAAATATGCGTAAAACTGAGAGTATGTTTATTGGTTGTCATAAACAGCTCATATTTCACATGGATGCAAATTATTTGGGCTATAATACTAAAACTTTAATGTAAAAACATAATTAATTGAGTTAAGGCAGTAAGGAAGTATTTTATTATTTATTATTATTACAATAATGTTGGAGAGCAAGAGAAAAAGTTTGACATGATGTATTGGCTCTTTCTTTAAGAAGAGCATAGCAATACCATAGCAAAGAGGTTAAGATCATACAGAGAGAGAATAAAATCATCCATCCATCTTCATCTGCTTATCCGGTATCGGGTCGCGGTTAGATTAGCCAGGCCTGACTGGGGGATCCCGAGGCGTTCCCAGGCCAGGTTCGAGATATAATCTCTCCACCTAGTCCTGGGTCTTCCCGAGGCCTCCTCCCAGCTGGACATGCTTGGAACACCTCCCTAGGGAGCCCCCCAGGAGGCATCCTCACCAGATGCCCAAACCACCTCAACTGGCTCCTTTCGAAGCAAAGGAGCAGCGGCTCTCCTCCGAGCTCCTCTCGGATGACTGAGCTTCTCACCCGATCTCTAAGGGAGACGCCAGCTGCCTCCTGAGGAAACCTATTTTGGCTGCTTGTACCCTGGATCTTGTTCTTTCGGACATGACCCAGCCTTCATACGTGAGAGTAGGAACGAAAACTGACTGGTAGATCGAGAGCTTAGCCTGGCTCAGCTCCTCTCATTCTCATTCTCCGACCAATCTCACGCTCCTTGGTCCCCTCACTCGTGAACAAGACCCCAAGGTATTTAAACTCCTTCACTTGGGGTAAGGACTCATTCCCTACCTGAAGAAAGCACTCCATTAGATTTAGAGGTGCTGATCATCATCCCAGCCACTTCACACTCGGCTGCGAACCGATCCAGTGAGTGCTGAAGGTCACAGGCCGTAATTGATGACAATCCTCCATCATCCTCCAGCTCTGCCTCTACCACAGAGGACGTGTCAGCTAGATTTAGGAGTTCCTCAAAGTGCTCCTTCCACCGCCCTATTACCTCCTCAGTTAAGGTCAACAACGTCCCATCCTTACTGTACACAGCTTGGATGATTCCTCGCTTCCCCCTTCCTGAGGTGGCAAACGGTTTTCCAGAAGCACCTTGGTGTCAACCAAAAGTCCTTCTCCATGTCTTCTCCGAACTTTTCCCACACCCGCTGCTTTGCCTCTGTCACGGCAGAGGCTGCAGCCCTTCGGGCCCGTTGGTACCTTGCAGCTGCCTCCGGAGTCCTCCGGGATAACATATTCCGGAAAGACTCGGATGGCTTCCCTGACCACCGGTGTCCACCAGGGTGTTCGTGGGTTGCCGCCCCTTGAGGCACCTAAGATCCTAAGACCACAGCTCCTCGCCGCAGCTTCAGCAATGGAAACTTTGAACATTGTCCACTCAGGTTCAATGCCCCCAGCCTCCACAGGGATGCACGAAAAGCTCCGCCGGAGGTGTGAGTTGAAAGTCCGTCGGACAGGGGCCTCCTCCAGACGTTCCCAATTTACTCGCACTACCCGTTTGGGCTTACCAGGTCTGTCCAGAGTCTTCCCCCACCCCCTGACCCAACTCACCATCAGATGGTGATCAGTTGACAGCTCCGCCCCTCTCTTCACCCGAGTGACCAAAACATACGGCCTCAGATCAGATGAAACGATTATAAAATCGATCATTGACCTTTGGCCTAGGGTGCTCTGGTACCACATCCACTTATGAGCATCCCTATGTTTGAACATGGTGTCTAGTTCAGCAATTAGAAAGCAGTGAAGAAATGATTTGCTGATTTTTAACACAAATTCATGTTTTTCATTTATTGGATTGCTTTCTATTTAAAAATATGGGTGATATGTTTTTTGGTCACTGTTTATGGATTTTTCACCACAGAGCAGTAGAAAAATAGCTTTTAATTGGAAGTCTCTTCCACCACAACACATATTTTAAAGTTAAACATAAAAAAATATAATCAAACCAACAATATTCAGTGGTATTGATAATTGTGCAGTTAGGGGTAAGATATGTGTATAACCTTTGAGAAATACATGATTTTGAGCTATAATAAGTAAATGAAATGTTCCAGTGATACAGTTTTAAGTGTTTTTTAGCGTAAACATTGTAAAATCTTTACAGTTTCATTTCTGAAAAATACATTACAAATTTGAACATGTGTGTGCTATTTAATCAAATGTATTTTTAACAGAAGATATTTAATTATTTTCTCTTAAAAACACGTTTTGTTGTGTGATGGAAATGACCATTTGTTTGGACTGTCAGATAAAAATGGCAAAAAATATATATTATTCAATACAAATCATCACAGCCAACTTCAGGGAAGGTTTCTAGACAGACTGAGAAACCAATTGATACTATAAAACGGTTTGTAGAAATGTTTTTTTCTGAAACTGTCTAGCTCAAAAGGTACCATAGTTGAAGAATTACCCATATATACGCACACACAGTGGGAGAACACATATTTGATACACTGATTTTGCAGATTTTCCTACTACTAAGCATGTACTGTAGGTCTGTATTTTTTATTATAGGTACACTTCAACTGTGAGAGACAGAATCTAAAACAAATCCAGAAAAAAATCACATTATATGATTATTAAATAATGAATCAGCATTTTATAGCATGACATAAGTGTTTGACACATCAGAAAAGCAGAACTTAATATTTGGCACCGAAACCTTTGTTTGCATTTACAGAGATCATACATTTCCTGTAGTTCTTGACCAGGTTTGCACACACCGCAGCAGATATTTTGGCCCACTCCTCCACACAGACCTTCTCCAGATCCTTCACTTTTCAAGGCTGTCGCTGGGCAATACGGACTTTTAGCTCTCTCCAAAGAATTTCTATTGGGTTCAGGTCTGGAGACTGGCTAGGCCACTCCAGGACCTTGAGATGCTTCTTACGGAGCCACTCCTTAGTTGCCCTTGCTGTGATTTTCGGGTCGTCATGCTGGAAGACCCAGCCATGACCCATCTTCAATGCTCTTACTGAGGGAAGGTGGTTGTTAGCCAAGATCTCGCGATACATGGCCCCATCCGTCCTCCTCTCAATACGGTGCAGTGGTCCAGTCCCCTTTGCAGAAAAGCATCCCCAAAGAATTACGTTTCCACCTCCATGCTTCATGGTTGGGATGGTGTTGTACTCATCCTTCTTCCTCCAAACACGGCGAGTGAAGTTTAGACCAAAAAGCTCTATTTTGGTCTCATCAGACCACATGACCTTCTCCCATTCCTCCTCTGGATCATCCAGATGGTCATTGGTAAACTTCAGACGGGCCCGGACATGCTCTGGTTTGAGCAAGGGGACCTTGCATGCAATGCAGGATTTAACTTTGACTGCGTAATGTGTTACTAATGGTTTTCTTTGAGACTGTGGTCCCAGTTCTCTTCAGGTCATTGACCAGGTCCTGCCATGTAGTTCTGGGCTGATCCCTCACCTTCCTCATGATCCTTGATGCCCCATGAGGTGACCGAGCCCCAGACCGAGGGAGATTGACTGTCATCTTGAACTTGTTCCATTTTCCAATTATTGCGCCAACAGTTGCTGCCTTCTCACCAAGCTGCTTGCCTATTGTCCTGTAGCCCATCTCAGCCTTGTGCAGGTCTACAATTGTATCCCTGATGTCCTTACACAGCTCTCTGCTCTTGGCCATTGTGGAGATGCTGGAATCTGTTTGAGTGTGTGTGTGTTTTATACAGGTAACAAGTTCAAACAGGTGCAGTTGATACAGGTAATGAGTAGAGAACAGGAGGGCTTCTTAAAGAAAAACTAACAGGTCTGTGAGAGGCAGAATTCTTACTGGTTGGTACTACTTTTGATGTATTAAATACTTGTCATGTAATAAAATGCAAATTATTTAAAAATCATACGTGATTTTCTGAATTTTTGTTTTAGATTCCATCTCTCACAGTTGAGGTGTACCTATGATAAAAATTACAGAACTCTACATGCTTTGTAAGAAGGAAAACCTGCAAAATCAGCAGTGTATCAAATACTTCCTCCTCCTCCCCACCTGTATATACATACATATACACACACAAACACTAATCACTGTTCTATCTCGTAGCCATGTCCTAATTATATGGTAGGATGGTGACTTATAGCGTTTTACCTCATACCATGATCCTTTATTGTCCTTGGCATTAGCCAATAGCAGCATCAGACAGAAGGTTCCTTGATTGTGCATCGTTTATTCATTTCCAGACTTAACTTGCTCAACGTTAAAGGTGTATTAAAGAACCCTTAAAACAAATTTCCAATCCACTTCTCTTCATGTTTCAAAGGATTCTTTAAATGTCAGCAATTCTCTCATTTCACACAATTTCAACACTGAAATTAATCTGGGGGAGTAATGTTAAAAGTTAGTAAACCTTCTAAAAGGTAGATACAGAAGATGACAGGAGAAATGAGAAGAAAAGTGCATACTTCTTTGTTTAATCAGGCAGAATATACTGGAGTTCTGCTGAATCAACAGACCTAATCTCTTTAATACAATACTATGTTTTCATTTCCTCACAATGGTATAATATGTATTCAGGTTGTTACAAAATACTGTGGCATTCATCTCAATCCAAAAAAAATCCATCCTCTTGAAGGTTGATCAAGCTCAACCTTGCCCAAATGTGATGAAACACTGAAATGCATTAGTTTCCATCTATTCTAAGCTGAAATCACACACTGATGTCTGAGCGTGGAGTATCTCGGAAAGATTTAAAAAGGTGCAACTTACCTGCAGCTGGCTGACTGCAACGCTAATATAAAGCACCCAAAGTTATCTTATCTGTATTTCTCATGGATCCTAGATGCTCAGGTTCAACTTCAGGAAAGCTGGTCATACAGCAAACCACTGTGATACGAGTCAGGTATTTGGAAGCCATGAAAAGCCTAAAGCATACATAATGAGAGGCCACAGCTTGTTACATACCTTGCTTTACTTCTCAATAAAAATGTTACCAATAGGGCTTTCAGTGTGACTTCAGGAAGTGGGTGCAAAGCTATGACCTAGTTGTACAACAAAAAATGTTAATGTAAATTAAATGGATGGCGTGTCAACCAAAAATGTATCAAGCCCGTAGAACTATGACTACAGCAGCATGAACTATGGCTACATACTAAAACCTGTTTTCCATAGCTTATAGATCTAAGAAAGATCTGCATGGAAGGAAAAACACAAGCAGTGGGAAGATCAACTCAAAGAAACTTAATATGAATAAATGAACTTCAGTGTTGTCTACTTTGTGTGGACCATGGATGTGCTGAACAGAAGTTTTTGCTTTTTCTTCTTCTTCTTTCCTCCTTTCTCATCTGAAAGACAAGATACCAAGGTGCAAGTTTTAAAACAAACACTTCAGCTTTAAGTAGATGGCCACATTTTAAGTTACTAGATGCAGTTGATTGTTAGATGCCAGACCTGGGTCAACCACAGGTTGTGGAGGAGCAGCAGCTGCACCATTGTCCAGCTGCAGAAGTGCCTTCTCAAAGGCCTGGCTGAAGGAGTTCTGGAAGCTGGGCACGGGGATGCGGTCCGACCCGTCACTCTCTCCATCGCTGTCAGCTGCCGGGGGAGCCAGCTGATCTGCATGACACAAGACTGACTTCAGGAAACCTTCAGGAAGTTGCACTGCTCAACAGCCGTAAAAAATAAAACCATGCTTTATACTTACAAAGCTACAGTTCTTTCAGCTAGACACTTATCAGTACATGCTACATGCTCTAACTGACACATGCTGTACAACTGTATAACAAACACTGGGATCCATTTTCACGACAAGATTTTTGCCTTTAATACAGAATTTTTATCTCAAAATTAGCTCCCAGTTTACTTAGGATGTTTATGTTATTTGGTATTCAGTTGACAAGGTGGGCTGTTACTGTTGCCATTATTTTAGTTTTTCCAATGAACTTATTTTTTTTTTCTTTTCACACACACACACACACACACACACACACACACACACACACACACACACACACACACACACAACAATGCATGTCTACACATGATCTCTACAACTACAGAGTCCATCATTTTGTCTTGACCTTTCAATTTGATGCAAGTATTACAAGTTTCTGAATTGATACTGAATTAAAAGTGACTGAGTCTGTGAAAAGCTCTATATAAAAATTCCATTTATTATTATTATTATTATTATTAAATTACTTTTGTTTTAATTGTAACTACATTTTCAAGTCACCACAACATTTCCAATTTTGCACTACCTTTCTTTGGAGTGATCCTGGGCCCAGCATCACCTCTGGCCTTCCCATCTCTTAGCATCTATACAGGACATAGGACCACATCAAGTATGCAAGTTATGTGCTAAAACATTAGCTCTTCATTTCTGTGACACATTTCCCTTATGACATCTCAATATGTAGCTAATTTTGCATTGGTGTGTTTGCCATACACACCTGTGCAAAGGACATACAATGGGAGTCATCCTCCACACTACCCACAATGGGTGAAGAGCTTTGTCCATTCAGACTTGGGAATCTCACCCCAGCTAAAACAACAAAAGAAATGCTTAACTCACAATGCCTTAATTAAGCATTTGACACTTAAATATAATCCACAAGCAGCCAGAGATTCAATGTATAGCATTGAACCATAGATTGCTGAGGAAGGCGCTGCTCTTACCAGAGGAAGGACTGCAGCTGAGAGGTGAAGCGGGAGAAAATGTGAAATCGGCCTGCATTGGGAGGTTGCTGCTGTGAGGAGGAGACCCAAATGCTGGGAAATGCTGAAGGTTCTCCAATCCAATATGCACCTCAGGATCTGGGGGGGGGGCGCACACAAGCACAAATACAGACCTCAGTTTAATACCTCTGAGATTTGTTCCGTTTTGCATTATGACCCGAGTAGCTGTACTTACATTTACCCTGCTTCTTGTTCTCTTCAATTTCAATTCGCTTCTCTCTGCGCTTCTCATCCCTTACTTTCTTCTGCCTTAGACGCTTTCTCTTCTCCAAGTCATCTAATAGTTTGGAGAAAAATGCATATGATCATCAGTTACAACCTTGCCACATTTGCCAATTCAAATGTAATTTGAAAACAGGCCAAGTGTGCTGACCTGCAAATGTGTCCAGAGTTTCTTTGGACAGGATTGGCGGCTGTAGAGCCAACTCACAGATGCTGAACTCGCACGTGAGTGGCAGATGAGCAAGATAGCGATGCCGACGACGGATCTCCTGCAGAGCCACGCATGAAAAACTGTTAAAGCAACAACTGTTTACCATTTCCAAATATTAGAAGTTATGACTTAAGCAGACCAGCATAATACCGGTTACAAGAGTAGATTGTAAATGCAGTTTTGGGGAGAAGAATATTGCCTAAAAACTCAAAAACACCCATCATGCTCTCTGCTGAAACAGCAACAGCAAAACAATTTGAAGTACGCCATTTGTGTTTCCTTGTTTTGCTGACCTCAGTGACTGTGTGTCCCACTATCTCCACCACTGTGGCAGTGATGGAGTCAGGACTGGCCTCCAGACTGCCGTATTCACGCAACAGACAGCGTACATTCACAGGATGCAGGAACATCTGCTGGCAGTCATCAGCTGGAGTGAGAAACATGGGCGAGGGAGGAGAAGGTAATGAGGAAAGGTTTTAGTCAACACTGAAACTTAAAAATGGGAAGGTAGAAAAACAGCCCATACAGCCAAGAAAAACAGGCTTCCTGAACTTTTAAATGGACAGACTCCAAGTCATCCTTCATTGTTTGTACAAGATTGTACAAGAATTTCCAGCTATGTTTTAAGTATTTAAATTTTACTTCATTCTGATTTTTACTAACCAACCCGGATTTATCCGCTTTTTATGAACAGCTGATTTGTCCCATGTCTTACTAGAGTCAACTAGTTGGTTCTTATGTAATCAGGAAGTTAGCAATTTAGTTTTCTTAAAATCTGGCTAAAGTGTAATTAACCACTCAGTTAAATCTGAATGACTTTGCTTCTGTTTACATGAATGTTTCATTTAACATGTTATTAATTAGACTGAAAAAGCTAAGAGAGCTTGTGGAATGTTGCAAAATCACACTGCTCAAACAGGGTCAACAAAATGTTTAGTAGTATTGTAGGGTATTTTTTATATAGTAGGGGAGGGGTTCTGTTAAAAGGTCCAAAGTGTGGGAATTTCTTCCATCTAGTTTTGAGATCATATATCGCAATCAATTCTCTCGCGCCACGCAGTTTGAAGTACGTATTACAGCCAAGGTGGCCTTCACGCTTCAAAAAGCCGGTCTCTTGCTCTTTTCAACATCCTTTGATGGGCAAAGAAAAAGACTCCTGTTCCTGAAATTTGGATTTTGAATACGTGTGGTCCTCCATGTTTCCTTCTTCTCAAACTTGCCGAATTACCCCACCTTGGTAGAAGTAGTAGAAGGGTCCGTGCACCACGCTGGTTGAAGGGCGGCCTGACTCTGCCTGACTGGCAGGGCACTCCTCATCAGGCTGGGGGTCTGGGGCTGCATCCATCATAGCCTCTGGTGGCTCCTCCAGCACATTCTCCAAAATACTTTCAGGGATGTCTGGCAGCTCTGCAGCCACGTCCTCTGGGACCTCCGCCACCTCGTCATCAAATGCGGAGCTGTACTGTAGCACAGGCTACAAAGGAAAGGAGACAGACACCTCTTACTAATCACAAGTATACCCATAATACCATATCAAAAGTTAGAAGATGCAAGAAAAGTAGAAGCTACAACGTTGGGTAAAGAACATGCAAGAAAAATTATTTGATCCTATCATACAATATTTTTTTAAACAAGAATATTGAAAAGATGCACTTTTAGACTCACCTTGGTGCTGCTACAAATAGTAACAACTTCCTCCACAGGAGAAGAAGGTTCTTCCAGAGTCAGGGTGGACAGGTCGAGGCTGTTGCCTACATGTGCATTCTGCTGCTTCAGCATTTCCTCTCGCTCCTAAACCATAAAGACATTGGGAGAAAGAGGTAAACATCAGTCTACAACTATGTATTGTTAGTTTATAAGCCATGAAGTAGGTTTCATATTACACCTGGATACATGCAATAGAAAAAAATTTATTGATTTTACATTCAGTGGAATCTTAAAAACCTACTTGTTAGCCATTTTCAGCTAGGTTTTTTATCCGGTTGGTTTAACTATTGTTGAATGCACTCATTTCATACAGTGACTTCTTTTGTTAACTATGTACTGTCTATTGCTTCATTTATGACTACAGACAAAATAACCTAATTGTTTGGTGTCACAGAGAGGCATGTAGCGTCAGTCACCTGCAAAAGACAGAGGGCGCTCTGGATGAAGCAGCCTTGGGCTTCCCCTTCCTGCCTGAGCTGAGCCTCCAAGACAGCCTTTTCCTCTGCCACCAGGCTCAGAACCTGCATCGGGGAGGTCAGCAGCAGCTTGGAGTACGGGCTAAGACTTGCATCTAGAAAACATGTGTCATCACATGTTGAATGGGAAGTAATCATCCCCTTTGGGAGATCTACATGTATAGAACACTGTAATTTGAAAAGCAGAAAGTGGTTCTCTTGTATTTCTGTCTACAGGTGCTACAGAATTTCTGTCAGCCATTTAAAATCATTTTGAAGACCATGATGCTTAAAAAGGAAATCAATGACCTCTTTTATAAACAAGGTGCCTGGTCTCTCACCTCCAAAGCGAACAGGCTCTTCCACCTTCACCCACTGAGAGCTAGGCATGGCCACCAGAGCCCCCTTTTCCCTCCGCATCAAGCGCATGGTGATTACGTCACCAGCCACATACTGCCGGGTCTCCATAGCAACCACACTGTAACAAGAAACAAATTGTCATGACATTCAACCAAACCAAAATAAATTAAACTGCTGCTCCGTGAAGCTCATGTTTTTCCGTGTTAAGCCCTTTTAAAGAAATAGGTAACACTTTCCTACTGCTGTCTTTATTTATTTCTCATTTACCTCTTTAAGTCAGCGGTTTGAACCGCCTCATAGCAAATAGGGCACTTGGACCAGCTCTTGTCACTAAGAGACAGGTAGTGGAGCATGCACGGCCAGCAGAAGATGTGTCCACACCGGGTGATGCGGGCTGACAGGGGAGGGTAGAGGCAGATGGGGCAAGACGGCACCTCATGACTGTAGATGCGCTGTAGACGTGCACAAATGGATTGTCATCACGAGCAACCATATGTAAATGGTCTTTAGTTCTTATACACATGTAATGGTAGCACTGCTCAGCAGATGACAGGCACTCACCACTTGTTGCACACAGTCCCAGTTGACCAGAGTGTCTGGATCAGTGAAGTGAGCCTTGTAGTCCTGGTCATCAGTCACCACAAACTGGCAACTGAAAACAGTCAAAGTTAGGTGACTCCCACATGTTAGGTATCCGTTTCATGTTCTGTATTGTGTGGAGGGCCTGCTTACTTGGCCTGCAGAAAAAGCTCCTTGTTGAAGGGCTTGTGCTTGTGGCCCCATTTGTTTCGGCGGCCCCAACCGGAGGAGCCTCCATCTCCAAATCCACCATTACCTCCACGCGGTTCAAAGGAGAAGTTTAACAGGTGGTTGAGGCTTATTTTTTTCGGTCCAGCAAACTGAGCCGGGCTAAACTCGGCCCGGCGTGTCTCTGCTACCTGGAGAAGCAGAGGTGGATAAGAATCTGTATAGCATATTTGAGCTTAAACATTGATGCTGTGCTTATTTTCAAAGTTCTAAATTGTGATGAGAGCTTCCTTATTACCTTTTGCTGAAATGTTTTCACGTTTAAAAATAAAAAAAAATGAATAGAAGAATAATACCAACCTCCTCACGTCGACCTCCACCTGTAACTCCATACTGTCGTCCTCCACCTCTCTGAGGGGGTCTCTTGTCAAAAGCCTTGCTTTTCTGTGAATTGGTGTGACGACTGCCTTGGAAACTGTCGGTTTTGGGACAGGAGGGCTCACGCTTGCGGCTGTAGCGCTTGGAGCCTCCATTATTTTTTCCTTCTGTTTAAAAAAATAAATAAAAAAATTCTACATGAATACAGTAATGTTATTGCCATCAGTTGTTATGGGTAAAAATGAGACCTTCTGTACAGTTTAACACACAGCTGCTGAAACTAATGTTATTGTGGGCAACCTGCATATTGCAGAATAAACACTGTTTAATTAAAAAGTGACACAGGTCAACCGCTTTAGGTTATGCATTTTCTAACTTCAAGGTGGGGAGGTTTACCATTTTATGAAGCAAGGATACTTCCATACATCTATAGGAATCTATAGGTTGCTCTACAAAAGTAATGGAAAGGATTTAAAATGTGTGCATGAGACTAATCATGCAAAAAGATTAATCATACAAAAAAAAAAAACAGCTGTTAACATTCAGAGTGGCCTCACTGAACGGTCACATCATTGGTATGTAAATTAAACAACTAGCTAGCTAGAGGTAAAACTTTATTTTCGCAGAAGCTGACTGTTAAAATGGGTCTGTTGTGTCTTTCTATAGTGCAAATGACAACTGTGGTAAATAAATACAGGAAAATGGTATTACAAATGGGGAAATATTAGCTCCAGATTTGACTGTGGGCCATGCGTTTTGACAGCGACGTACCGTCAGATAAACATGCCCTGCGCTACTGCTAGGCCCCAGGGAAGTGTGTGTGTTTATCTGCAGGTGCAGATGTTGTGTTTGACTCCTCCGAATGAATATTACTGTAACATTAGCTATGTGTGTACGGAGGAACGTGTACCTGTTTTAGGTTTAGAATCTCCCGTTGTTGGCCCTGTGGAGCTGGAACGGGGTGGAACCTTGGTGTTGGTGCTGCTGTTGGTGTTTTTCTCCATGTTTGTTTCCGTGAGGTGAACGGTTCTGGGGCCGAGCTCCGGGTAGAGAGCCGCTGAGCTCTCTAGCATCAAACAAAAAAACGAAAGGGGAAAGCGGGCTGCAGTGAGTGCGGGTCAGGCGACAAAGGCCCTGGTTCATTTCTGTCAAACGCGGAGACCCCATCACGGTGACATCTTGACAATAAAATAACTAGAGAAAAAAAATAAGAGACACGATTTCGGCGTCTCAAGTTATGGAGGCGGTTGGAAGAGAGGGCGAAAGCTTGCCACACGGGGCCAAAAAACCCCGAATTTAAGGTTTGTACTTGTAAAGAAAAACAAAATGCCCTTAACAAGGCGTTAAATGTTTTCCAAAAGCTGGAAAACGTGACAATTTAAAGATTACCAAAAAGATATCCGCTACAACGAGCTTGCTGTAATGGCGACGGGTCGCCAAACAAGAACCTGAGAGACCCGGATGTTTCTTGTACCGCCTGCAAATCTGTTTAGTAGAGGCCAAGCTAAATATTGTGGGAAATGTAGTCCTAAACGCTCCGTGAGCTATGTAATAATATAAGTTATAAAATTGAGTTTAGTAAAATATCCGGACGAGACGGTGACATTCCGTATTGAACTAATGCTTATAGGTTATGCTATGTCAGCTGATCGCGATAGAAATGTGTCTGCATCTTTAATACAATATTTTCACCAACTGTGTACCACAATTTTGTTATACATATTTGTCTGATCTACATAAGTGTGTACAGAAGGAGCTTTCTAATAACCGGACCAAAGACAATATCTTCCAAAACAGTGCTTTAATTTGTAAACAAAATACAGATGAGCACAAACCATAGTAGAAATACAAAAGAAGTTAATTAAACGATAAAAAAAAAAACTTTGTTTCTTGACAATGAGAACATAGTCATTATATTGTGCCATGTGTTTGCAGTTTTTTGGTGACACTTTCCCAAAAGAACTAAGACATTCACTATCAACATTAACATGTGACTCAGGTCACTTTTCCAACCCAAAGTACTTATGTGTGACAAACATCATGTAATGATTTCCTCTGTTGAAGACTAGCACACAGCCTGACTGAGACTGAGCAGCTGCAGTTAACCATATTTACACAGAGTTGCGTATGCATTTCTTCAAATACGTCATAGCTTTTCTTTTTATCAGTCCTGTAACAGAAATGGTTTGCTGCCTTTTACAGCATGCTGTAAAGTCACTCCTCTTCATCTTCCTCACTCTCGGATTCATCTTCAAATGCTTCATTGTTTCCTGCCGTTAGGGAGCAGTTTAGAATTGCTTTCTGAACCTGTTGTTTTTCTTCTACAAATAAAAAATAAAAGACGGAACTAGTCAGTTGAAATTTCAATACATCATGTAAGATTCATGTTCAGCAGCACTGGTAAACATTTAAAGTCAATATCAGGACTCTTATGAGTGAAGAAAAAAAAACATGAGCAAAGAAAAAAATGCACTACTACACTGTAATTGAGTTCAGTAGGAATTTTGAATAGCACGCAGTTAAAGAAATCCCTTACCTTCGTTTTTACACTTTGGTAGCATTCGATGGAGCTGCTGGGTGTTGTATCGAATCAGAAACTTCTGACATGTTCTCATTGTTCCTGGTAAAAACAAATATGGTCAATTAATACTTAATATTGTTAAAATATATGTCTAATCATTATGAAATATGTGTTTGATGCTTTTCTTACCGCCGACATGCAAACAGTTCAGAAAACAGGAGATCTTCTGCCCACGAGTTTCAATACAGGTAATGAAAGGCAATGCAGACCAGAGTAGTCTGTAACACCTTTTGGGAAAGCGCAGGAATACTATTCCTGTATGAGCATTCAGATATTTCACTAAAAAGGAACAAAAAAAACAGAGAACACAGACCTCAGTCAGCAATACCCTGAAAGTACTGTGTGATTAGTGATTCATTCAAGACCAATATCATCGTTGAAGGCCAAGGGAAATACTTAATATTCTCATGTCAGGGCCTTTAAACAGAACCTGCATCCATTTGTTTCCAAATAGTTTCAACAGTTACATTACGTCAGCACTAAATATCTCCTACTATCTTACAAGCAGTAGCTTGGACATCTACTGAAATGTATCTGCTTACTTGAGTACTTCCATTTATGCTACGTCTACCAAATTGTACAGGCAAATATTACTATAGGCTAAGGGTGGAAATCACCAGAGGCCTCACGATACGATGTCATCCTGATACTTACTGTATGTCATCAAGATACTTATGTCACGATGCGATATTGTGTTTTTAAAAATATTGCAATTTATTACCTTTTTTTCCAACTTTTCCCCCATTTCAAATTATGTCCCCGAAAGGAAACGTTGTCAACATCTGTTTTATCTAAAGACATATATATTTCTCTGTTTGCTCATTTCACTTCAATCTTATTGCTGCAAAGTGGGATTGTCAAGCAGGCAAACTGACCAACACATGTATAATAATAGATCGATACTTGGCGTCTTTGTATTGATACAGTATTGCCATGGAAAATATTGCAATACTATGATGTATCGATTCCAGTCTGTAATGTAATCTGTATCGGTTTATAAAATGCATGATGCATTGTTACAGATTAAACTACACAAAATGAAATGGTAATAATCAAGTCAATTTAAACAAAAAAGTAAAAAAGACTGGGGCCATTCTGCTATATGAGTATTAGTTCCATAACATTTTCTGATTATGTAGCTGCAATTTTATGCTTTACGTGTAATGCAGTGTTTTTTAAATTGCGTTTTGTTTTAGTGAAGCATTTAACCACTGCTTACCAGAGAACCTGATGCTGCAGAGAGCTGCCCCATAGTCCCCATGTATGCGGGCCACTGCTGCCTTTACTGTTGCTGCAATAGCTCGGTCATCCAGCAACAACAAGCGGCTCCTGTCTGACACGTTCACTTCGCACAGTAAATACCTACCAACAGAAGAGGTGTCGTCAGAAACGAACTGTGAACACACAAAATGTGAGCAATGGTAACTTACATCAACAGCACATTTTACCTGGACTTCACCCGCACCATTACTGCTTTCTTCTTCTTCCGTCCGAACTTCCGTCAACAAAACTATCTACTACCCGAAGAGTGGCACTAGCGCCACACGCTGGTCTTATTTGCGATGCTGGGTGCATTTGAATAGAGACACTGGGCAGCAACCTAAGCTCCGAGTTCATCTAGCTAGACTGTTTCGAAACTAAAAAAACAAAAACACTGAATGTTCATATAAATCCAAAAAAGGGAAGGGATGATCGTCGAGTACTCGAAAACTGAACAAAAAGGTCTGATTTAGTTAAGAGCAATCTTGTGACACTTTGGAAGAAACACAATGCACCCAGTTAAAGACGAAACGGGAAGGCCTGGGTTTTAAAATCATTCATACCCCTTTGGTAACTATGACAATCGCCATCGTTCTCAGCCAATCACAAACTTACGTTTCCGTCTCTTATACACGGTTTACGCCATCTTGAAATTACACCCGCAGTTAGTTTTATCCAGTCGCTCTAAAAATAAAACGCGCAACAACTCTTTTCATCATTGCGACTGTGCCCGGCATGAACAGTTCACGAAACAAACAGGCACCGACAGTCAGGAAAGGCCAGACGGACGCAGACACCGGCTCGGAGACGAATCACAGGGAACGAAAGCCTGGTGGAGGAATGCTGAAGAAGCTGAAGTCGAGGCGCAGTCAAACGGATAAGTGGCCTGTAGTCACAGAGGATGAACTCCGGGCTCTGGGAAGAGAGATTACCCCGGACAATGTCCTGGGTCTTCGGGTAGTCACGGAGGGTAAGCAAGCGAAACGTTAACTTAGTCTTCATTGAAGTCGGTAAAATCCCACCGCTGAACGGGCACAATTTGACTAATTGTGACTAAGTGACGAGTTTTCAGATCAGCTGACCAATAAGTTCCCTAATTGCAATGAAAGCGTTTAAATTGGTCAAACAGGTTACTATATGCCAAACTATGTTTTGAGTTGGGCATCCAGGCCACGGGCGTAGCAAGGAATTTGGGCCACCCAATTATTTTTATTTTTTTTCTAACTGTTTTTATTTATTTATTTAACTGTTTTTGTGTAAAGCACTTTGAATTGCCCTGTTGCTGAAATGTGCTATACAAATAAAGCTGCCTTGCCTTGCCCAGAAGTGATGTTGTTTCAATTCCCCTGTACTTTATGCTGAATAATGGCATTTTTTTGGTCAGATAAACGGTTAAACGGCTGCAAACATAAAATACTATAATCTTATAAAGCTGTAATGGCAAATGTTTTAAGTAAAACAACACAAATACAAACTAGTGCTGTCAAACGATTCAAATATTTAATCGTGATTAATGGCGTTAATGTCATAGTTAACTCGCAATTAATCTCAATCACATATTTTTATCTATTCTAAATGTCCCTTGATTTCTTTTTGTCCCTTTTTTTTCTCATTTTAATGATCTTATCATCATGAAAAAGTGCATTGGCTTGCTTTGTGCAAATGTTTTTTTTTATTGAAAACAACATTTGTGTATAGCCTACTGTAGTGTTCAGTATCACACATTTTCACTTGGAACAGTCATTCACACTTGGAGCAAATAATCTCTCACACAATGTAACAATTTCAATTAATAAAAGGGTGAAAAAAATACTTAGACTATGGTTGCTCAGTTCACAACGACAAAACACACAGATCACTTTGGTCTTGTCAATGGAACCATTTGGCAAGTTTTAAAAAGTAAACTTTCCATTCAGAATCTTATTGGCATCCATTTTGGCATCTCACGCTCGCCATCCACTCAAACGTTACTACTCTTTGGCCGGCTCGCAAGCCCAAACAAGTGTGTGCGGCATGCCTGTTTTGTTTCCGGTCTAGCTAGATCCGGTGTGGTGGTGTTGTTTTTCTAACGTTACTAGTTGTTGCAACAGCATGTGAAAAATCTACAAAGTTTGCTAGGCCAAAATGTTAATATCGCGATTAAAAAAACTGACAACGTTAATGTGTTTAACTGACAGCACAACTACAAACAAATTTGAAGTTATCTTTCTTTTCCACACACAAATGCAGGTCTATTCACTAAACATTGAGCTTCAGTTTGGTCTCATATGCAGCTTTAAGTCGTTTTAATCATATATTTATTTGACCCCTTCCCTTTTGGTCTCCTGTAATTGTCACCACCTTCCACCCACTAGTAACTGCCCTGGTTGAAACCTCAGTCAAACCCCAGGGTCTGTCATCAGACACCCAGTTTACCACAGTTGCAGCTAATTCTTAATGCCTTCCATTGTTTTTGGCCTTTTCCCCGGACCAGACAACAATGGCATTACTTCCCTTCTCTCTCACAACACTTTGTTGAAAAGCTGTGAGCGAGTATGACCAATAGCATTACTCATCACTACTGCAAGGTGCAGGAGCCAGAAAACAGATACTGAAACCCTGGTTTCTCATCGAGTGCTATCTCTATTCACAAAGTAAGGGCTAGCCCTTGTGTTACATTGTATACACAGTATTTTGGGACGTGCCTCAAAATTCCTCATGTAAGTATTGGTAAGTCTAATTAACTGTCAAATAAGATTCTCTGTTTGCTAGTGGGTGCTTGCTTGCTGTCCGATAATGAACTCACTCACTTTTTATTTGTATTTGTCTTAACGTGAAGTCACACTGTTATTTTACATTCCAGACTATCTGTGCAAACTTGAAGACAACATCTACAACATTGACTTCACACGTTTCAAAATCCGAGATCTGGAGACAGGAACGGTGCTGTTTGAGATTGCCAAACCTCCAAACAGCGGTGAGTGACATATTAACTTCTGCAAGCTCACAAAGTCTTTCTCAGGGAGATTTTTCTTCACTCAACATTACATGTTTTCTTGTACAGCCAAAGTTCTACAAAGTTAATAATTGCTCGCCTACACTTCTTTGGAGCCCGACTGCTTAATACCAGTTATTTTCTCTGTATCATCCCTGGAAAGCTAATCCTTTCTAAAATGACCAGTTTGGAGAAGCATATAAACAGACTGTTGTTCAGTTATAGCTAGAGTTGGGTACCAAAACTCAGTTCCACTATGGAACCGGTTCCTATGCAACCGGTAGGAATCGGACCGGATTAGAACGTAGATTTCGGTTCCTCATTTTGGTTCCACTTAATGTGTTGACTGAAATATTTCCCTCTCTCGCTCCAAAATGGACGTAAAACCATACCGTTAGCTATCTACCATAAATGTAGGCTACTTTTAAAATGCCATATTTTCCCTTTCGCCTGTCTTTGATGTCAATTTTTTAAGTTTTTCAAGAATCGGTTTGGGAATTGGAATCATTTTTAAAAGTACCGGTTTGGCATTAAAATCGTAAAAATCCAACCGATACCCAACCCTAGTTTCAGCTTACATGTGTTGTACCGTCAGCAAAGCACTTTATCACCAAGCACAGGAATGGCAGCCTTTCCCAGGGATGTGTTGTGTTGATCATAGCTCTCTATGGTTTACTTTTATCTCCAGATATATAAATATAAGAACAGAAAGTCCCACAAGTAGAAGCAGTGCTTAAGCTATGTGTCATTTGCATTGCTTCGTTTTTTTCACTGGTAACAAATGCATATGCAACATACAGATTTAAGAAAAGAATTGGGAAACCTCGGTGTGTCCTTCACATCTTGATCTGATTCTTTTGACATTGCTGTTACAAACCACACTATATCAATGCGGTCAGTTTTATCACAGCTTTTTTTCTTTTTACAATATCTGGTGAACGATCATTTTGAATAATTATTTAGAACATTCAACATCATGTTGCGCAGTAATATGCAACAGGTTACATAATATGTATTTTTAACTAAACATGTTTTCTGTATTAGGTTCTGCGGAGGGTGAAGACGAGAGTGGAGATGTAGACACCAGTGCAGGGCGTTTTGTCCGATATCAGTTTACACCAGCCTTCCTAAAACTGTGCACTGTTGGTGCAACGTAAGTAAATGAACCGTAAAGTTCTGACTAGTAATGGCTGAAAGCATAATAATCCGACTTTTACGTTCAGTCAACTTGAGTTGTTTGAACGTTTTTGTTCCACCTAAATGTAAATGTTGTCTTTTTTTGTTCCCATTTCTAAACCGCAGTGTGGAGTTCACAGTGGGCGACCGGCCCATTAACAACTTTCGTATGATTGAGAGGCATTACTTCCAGGGACGCCTTCTCAAGAACTTTGACTTTGACTTTGGCTTTTGCATTCCCAACAGCCGCAACACATGTGAACACATTTATGAGTTTCCACAACTTCCAGATGACCTCAGTGAGTTTTTTTATTGCTCAGCCACCAATGTTAATTCTGTTGCATATTTTCACATACTAATCCCTATTTGAGTCTTTGTTTATATGTCCTTCCTTCCCTCTTTTATTTCTTCTCCTCTTCCAGTTCGCCAAATGGTGGCACACCCTTACGAGACCAGATCAGACAGTTTCTACTTTGTGGACAACAAACTCATTATGCACAACAAGGCAGACTATGCCTACAATGGTGGTCTGTAATACCCGCAGGGGAAAATGTTTGCAATACTTCCCAGGGGATTGATTTACTGCATTACAACCATCCAAAAGCTTCTTGTTGGGGGACATAAGTATTCTTTCCTTTTGTGTAAAATTTCACTAAACGTGACAACATTCTTCAGAACCAACAGACCACATCTTCCTTCATATCAAATCATGGATCCATTCATCAGTAGAGCTCCATTTCTGGGACTACAAGGAATGTTCGTTCAGATATTTCTTTGTTAAATCCAACTGAAACCTTTTTGTTCTGTCTTTCGGTTTGTCATACAAGTATCATGTTACACTTCTTACATTCAGTTTCTTTCCGTCTCTGCTGGAAAGGGACACTTTGAGTCACAGACGTCAAATGGCAAAGCCTGTAGACTGTGTTAGTTTTAACTTCATTTACTTTAGTGTGTAGGTGTTATCAGTTGATGTTTATTTGAACTATCTTTCGCAAGTGACAATTGTTTCCTGTATGGAAAAGTGAGCATTAACTAGATGTTTTACAGTATTGTAAGTCATAGATGATCATGTAGCACTAGTTGACAGTTTGAGTTTTATTCTTGCTTAAATAACTACTATAAGTTGTTGTCATCAGGACTGCTTGTGTCAGATATTTAAGGTTCGTTTCAATTTCATGAGGAACTTCAGGTCTTTAGTAGGACTTTTTAATTTAAAAGCATGAGCTCTTTTCATGATGCCAGGTGTCATGTTTAACCTGCTAATATCTCTATTTTTATGACAACAGTTTTCACAACATCATTGGCTGTCGACTTGGAATTTACTGTAGTGTTCTATCAAATTCTGTAACCACTGCACACTGGGACACTGAAAAAACAAAAAAAACAAGTCAGTAGCAAAATCTGAGTTACTGGACTTGGTTTGTACGGCATCTATGTCTAAAGCAGTTTGGGCTTCCTGATTTATTCACTCAAAAGTAGTACACGGTTATTTAATCCCTTGAAGGATGTCTTCCTGGTTTATTTGGCACAACAGAACTGTGAATCCCACTCTTTACAAGCTGAGTTTGTCCAGCGGTGTGTTATACAGATCAAACATGTCTCTGAGTGTATCTTCTGCAGCTCTACGCTCAGGTTCTCAATCTACCAATGAAATACCCTAGCAGCACACAGCATGACAGTACAGAGTGACATAGCTTGGTAGTTGAGTTGAGTTTTTTTTAACAAGGTAGTAGGGTAGATACATAACTGGACCAGTTTCTCTGTTCATGGAAGACTATACTGGTGGTTTTGCATATTGTAGCCCATTTATTACAAATTGTGTGTGATGTTTTTATTATACATTTTCCAGTCTATTAGGTGCACCTTCACAGCCCTACAATAAATCTTTCTCAGTTAAGCTTGCAATGATCATTTTTGGTTATACTTTTTAATCAAAAAAGGTGTGTGTGATTTGATCATGTGTACATGGTTGTGGTGCTGTTGAATTGTATTCCATCTACTGAATGGTGTTCCTGAAAGGTTGGGATGTCTGTAGTTCATAGAACACACCAACAATGAAGAGTTTGAAAATAAGTCCCTGCCTGCCTGTCATTTCCAGTTTAACTATCCACCATGATTAGCTAGTTCTATATTTCTGATTTTTCATATTGTTCAGACTTGAATGGATATCGGCGGCTGCCTGAAAGGGATGCAGAAAAGAATTCTAAAACCTCGTAAATGGTCAGCATTACTTTAACACTTGTAATATTTTAAATCATGCAAAACCACTGGAACAGTCGGAATGTCGTTTTCAAAACAAATTATTCTTTTACCATACATTGTAACATAGTTTATTTGTGCCTTATGTTATTCAGGTGTTCAATATGTTGGTTTTTTTTATGCAAGAGAACTTTGTGCATCATCCACCTGTATGGCAAACACGGCATTAACCTAAATGGAAGAGAATTATTCCCTTCAGCTTCTTGTAGCCTAACTGGTGTCTTACAGAATGCATTGAGTCATTTCATATGTAATTTTATTCTTATTTATTTTATTTTTTTAAATTAGGATCAGTGACAACTCATTGTGTAGCCCATTTAAACTCCACAAAGTGTGATATCGGGCACACATTTGGACAGCCTTAGCCTTCGAAACTATGACCTATACAACAAATCTTTTGTCAATTGGACTCAATAGATGTATCTCAGTTGGACTGCTGGTAAGCAGCACTGGTGTTGTAGAAGCAGTTGTGGGAAAATTTTGCATTGTTTGACATACAGTATTAGTCAGGGGTATTTTGTCATAAAATCTAATGACCTAAATGCCTTGAAAAGTAGATACACTTTACGTTTCTGCACAAAAGACTAAATGACCCAATAAATGTATGGATCCATGCTGTACCCTGTTGCATAGACTACTCCTTTTATATTGGCTAATTTTACAAATGATACATTCATGTCATGTGAGATCTATTGTAAATAAAAAATGGTGCAAAACATTGAAAACTTACTGCTCATTATAAGCAGATTATGAGGTTTTTTTTGGGAGTTTTTAAGCTTCCAGCTGGCATGAATGGCAAACACAAACACACATACACAGTGGGGCTCAAAAGTTTGGGCACCCCAGGTAAAAATTTGTATTAATGTGCATAAAGAAGCCAAGAAAAGATAGAAAAATCTCCAAAAGGCATCAAATGACAGATTAGACATTATAATATGTCACAAAAAGTTAGATTTTATTTCCATCATTTACACTTTCAAAATAACAGAAAAAAAAATGGCATCTGCAAAAGTTTGGGCACCCTGCAGAGTTAATACCTTGTACTGCCGTATCACAGCTTGAAAATGCTTCTTGTAGCCAGCCAAGACTCTTTCAATTCTTGTTTGAGGTATCTTTGCCCATTCTTCCTTACAAAAGTCTTCCAGTTCTTTGAGATTTCTGGGCTGTCTGTCACGCACTGCTCTTTTAAGGTCTATCCATAGATTTTCAATTAAGTTGAGGTCGGGAAATTGTGAAGGCCATGGCAAAACCTTCAGTTTACGCCTTTTGATGTAATCCACCGTGGATTTTGAGGTGCGTTTAGGATCATTACCCATTTGTAGAAGCCATCCTCCCTTTAACTTCAACTTTTTCACAGATGGCATCAAGTTGGTGTCCAAAATTTGCTAAAATTTTATTGAATCCACTGCCACTGGCTACAATACAACCCCAAAGTATGATTTATCCACCCCCATGCTTTACAGTTGGACAGAGGTTCTTTCCATTAAATTCTGTGCCCTTTCTTCTCCAAACATACCTTTACATCTCATTGCGGCCCAAAGGTTCTATTTTAACCTCATCGGTCCACAGAACTTGTTTCCACAATGCATCAGGCTTGTCTATGTGTTCATTTGCACACTTTAAATGCTGATTTTTGAGGTGAGGATGTAGAAGAGGTTTTCTTCAGATGACTCTTCCATGAAGACCATATTTGTACAAGTATCTCTTTATAGTGGAATGGTGTACCACAACTCCAGTGTCTGCCAGGCCTTTCTGGATGGATTGTGCCAGATGGCACTACAAATAGGAAAAAGAGGTTACAATTTGCAAGAGCTCACCAAAATTGGACAGTTGAAGACTGGAAAAATGTTGCCTGGTCTGATGAGTCTCGATTTCTGTTGAGACATTCAGATGGTAGAGTCAGAATTTGGCGTAAACAGAATGAGAACATGGATCCATCATGCCTTGTTACCACTGTGCAGACTGGTGGTGGTGGTGGTGTAATGGTGTGGGGGATGTTTTCTTGGCACACTTTAGGCCCCTTAGTGCCAATTGGGCATTGTTTAAATGCCACGGCCTACCTGAGCATTGTTTCTGACCATGTTCATCCCTTTATGGTTCACTGTACTAAAATGGCCCCCACAGTCACCAGATCTCAACCCAATAGAGCATCTTTGGGATGTGGTGGAACGGGAGCTTCGTGCCCTGGATGTGCATCCCACAAATCTGCATCAACTGCAAGATGCTATCCTATCAATATGGGCCAACATTTCTAAAGAATGCTTTCAGCACCTTGTTGAATCAATGCCACGTATAATTAAAGCAGTTCTGAAGGCGAAAGGTGGTCAAACACAGTATTAGTTTCGTGTTCCTAATAATCCTATAGGTGTGTGTATATATACATATAAATATGTATATATATTAAAATCACTGTATGTATATGTATATATATATGTATATATGTATGTATATATATATATGTATATATATATGTATATACATATATGTATATATATAAAAAATATATATATATATATATATATATATATATATATATATGTATATACATATATGTATATATATATATATATATATATGTATATACATATATGTATATATATAATTTTTTTTAAGTTTACATTTATTCTGATCCCCACTGCTCTATGTTGGAAATGTAAAATGGGAAATATATGACATTGTTTTTTACTTCTTATGAAATTACCATTTTGCAAAGCTCTTGTTTTTTGAGACCTTTGACTTTCTCTGTCAGCACAATGAGAATTTAAATAAAATTACACTGACTTATTTTATTTTCACCCTGCTTCCTAAAGTTGTATGACAACAGTGATGGATAAAGACACGTAGCTCATTTAAAAGTCCAATTTCTGGTCCACACAGTTATCCTTGACGAACAGACTGTATTACCCAGAATCCTCAGCTCAAAACAGACATCACCAGCGGCACGTGCTTTTAATCATGGCGGCCGCCTCTAAAAAGATGGATTCTGATGACGACTCTAGCAGTAGTGACGATGAAGCGCTTAAAAGATGTCGGGAGGCAGTTTGGAATATACGAAGTGACAAGAACAAGGGTGAAGGTGTTTCTGTTGTGTTAGTAATGACAGACGAAATGAACTTTTTTGTACAGACCGATAAACTCCAACAGAAATACGACATAAGCCTGGGAAGAAGTCCACCCCTAACACAGAAACACAGGAGCTAACGTTAGTTGTAATTAAACGTTGACTAAAGTTACGCGACCGTCAGAAATATACCTTTCTTATTGGGACTTAGAGCCCATTGACTTGCTCTAACTTTATGCAGCGTAAGGTTTGACCTTCGCCACCAATAACTGAGCTTGCTAACTTTAACGTTTAGTCCATTCAAACTCATTCGGACAGTATTTGTCAAATGCGTTTTACCTGTTGTTCATAACTGCAGCTTTCTTTGTTCGTTTTAGATGAGGTCAGCAATGTACAACAGTCAAAGCGGTAAGCCTTTTTGTCAACATAACATCTAACTATATACAATTATGGAAAGCTAATAAATAGTATCTGGATCTCCACACAATGTAGGTAGCTTAACGCTATATTACCTTTTTAGCTTCCTACAATTAGGAAGTTGAAATAGTTTAAGTATCCTAGCTAAACCTTTATATTTAATGTGCAAAATTTGCAGATGTCATTCATATATTTCAATATCAGAAATGTAATAAATTTGAATATTATTTTCCTATGCAATAGTGTTGTTGTCGCTGACCATGTCCACGATGGCAACGAGCTTCAGGTCACCAAAGAGTTTCAAATACATGTTGCTAAAAAGTTGGGACATCTGCTTGACAGGTAAATATGACTGTGTAGGTGAGTTTGGCATTTTAATACAATAATCTCAAAATTCATGCACATATATTTACACCTGACTTCTGATGTGCCTGTTACCGCCAGTTCCATTACAGAGATGCAGACTGAGACTTTATCCTGTGTGAAATCATCTAAATGTGGTGGTAGTGATGATGAAGGTGAAGTTTTTATTTTTCCCTGCTGCTTTTCTGGGGATTCTGCTATGTTGTCTTTCAATGCATACCTATCCACTTATTTTAGTCCTTTTTTTTTTTTTTTTAAGGATTTCGTCTGTTTTCTACGTCAATCCTGGGACAGACAGCTGATGATACTCCAACCCCTGTGAGGCGGCGGCCTGTATCCAGCTCAAGGTTGTTATTTTGTTTTTAAAGAACTTTTAAAGAAGATTAGTTTGTGTAGTCTTTAACGTTCTACATCGCTCTGTTGGCCACAGTGACAGCGACAGTGAGATGGAAACAAGGCTGAGGGAGGCAGCTGTGTCTGTCAAAGATCTCTTCCACACGCTGTCCCTGCCCTCTACACTCTCCACTCCCTCAGCAGAGCTTCCCTGCTCCGAAAAAGTAAAGAAAAAGATGAAAGTTGCAGAGGGAGAGGAAAACCATGTTAAGAAGAAAAAGAGGAAATTGAATCAAGAGAGTGAACAGGTGGACTCTGAAAGTTCTCCTCTTAATGCTCAAAGAAATGGTGAGCACAGGACCTCAGAGCAGGAACACATGCAAGTCAAAGTGAAACGGAAAAAGAAAAAGAAGCGAGAATGATACACTGAAGAAGCTTTGAACTGAATTTCCTCTAATTAATCATTGTGTCGGATGTTTGTTTGGTATCCAGTCTGCCGTAGGTTTTCGGAAATATTTCAAGCTTGTGAGTATATTTTTAGGAAGCCACATGTTTCAGAGCATACAGCAAATACATAACAGTAAATGCATCTAAAATGTGTAAACAAAAACACTTTTTTCATTAAAAATCTTTTCATACCATTGCTCATGGTTAATCTTGAAATAGTCTTTACTTTGTCATTGAGAAAGGCATTTCAAGGCAGTGACAAAAAAATGCATGCAACTTGTGGTTTACAAGTTTCAACTTAATATACAATTTCAGAATGTTACTAAACATTATCGTAAAAATACATGCTGGTGTTTCACATGGATTGTTTTATCAAAAGTGAATCTCCTAATGTTGTTCATGTTACAGTGCTACAGAGTTTTAGAGAGCCTTTGAAACATCAAAGCTGAATCGATCTTGTGGCCTGACTCCAGGTATATTATGGAAATTTACACCAGAGGTAGCTGTCCATCCAAAACACCATACCAGCTGATTGTGCGAAGACAGTTCTACTGTGCAGTAGAGACCATTTGTGAAGGGATGTAAGAGCTGATGTCTGTTGGTGAAGGTGAGAGCAGGTGAGACTGATGACTTTCTGTGGTCTGAGAAGCAGGATACAGCTCGAGGCTCTCGGAGGAAGCTGTTGACAAAAAAAAAGTTCATCTGGGCTGAAACCTATTGACACAATGACCTTTCCAGCACAGAGGAAGAGAGACCGTAGGCTGTCCTATAATCTTATGATCAAAACAAATCTGTGTAGTGTTTACTGGGTTACTGCCCACGTACGGTGGGGAGAACAAATATTTGATACACTGCCAATTTTGGTTTTCCTACTTACAAAGCATGTAGAAGTTTAATTTTTAATCATAGGTACACTTCAACTGTGAGATGGAATCTAAAACATCCAGAAAATAATATTGTATGATTTTTAAATAATTTGCATTTTATTGCACAACATAAGTATTTGATACATCAGAAAAAGCAGAACTTAATAGTTTGTACAGAAACCTTTTTGTTTGCATTTACAGAGATTGGTTTTATGTAGTTCTTGACCAGGTTTGCACACACTGCAGCAGATATTTTGGCCCACTCCACACAGACCTTCTCCAGATCCTTCACTTTTCAGGGCTGTCGCTGGGCAATACGGACTTTTAGCTCTCTCCAAAGAGTTCTATTGGGTTCAGGTCTGGAGACTGGCTAGGCCACTCCAGGACCTTGAGATGCTTGTTACGGAGCCACTCCTTAGTTTCCCTACCTGTGTGCTTCGGGTCGTTGTCATGCTGGAAGACCCAGCCACAACCCATCTTTAATGCTCTTACTGAGGGAAGGTGGTTGTTGGCCAAGATCTCGCGATACATGGCCCCATCCGTCCTCCTCTCAATACGGTGCAGTCGTCCTGTCCCCTTTACAGAAAAGCATCCCCAAAGAATGATGTTTCCACCTCCATGCCTCACTGTTGGGATGGTTTTCTTAGGGTTGTACTCATCCTTCTTCCTCCAAACACGGTGAGTGGAGTTTAGATCAAAAAGCTCTATTTTTGTGTCAAACCACATGACCTCCCATTCCTCCTCCTGAATCATCCAGATGGTCATTGGAAAACTTCAGACGGGCCTGGACATGCGCTGGCTTGAGCAGGGGGACCCTGCCTGTGCTAGAAAATTGAATCCATGACTGCATAATGTGTTACTAATGGTTTTCTTTGAGACTGTGGTCCCAGCTTTCTTCAATGACCAGGTCCTGCCATGTAGTTCTGGGCTGATTCCTCAACTTCCTCATGATCATTGATGCCCCACGAGTTGAGATCTTGTATGGAGCCCCAGACTGAGGGAGGTTCACAATCATTTTGAACTTCTTCCATTTTCTCATTATTGCGCCACCACTTTCCTTCTCACCAAGCTGCTTGCCTATTGTCCTGTAACCCACCCCAGCCTTGTGCAGGTCTACAATTGTATCCCTGATGTCCTTACACAGCTCTCTGGTCTTGGCCATTGTGGAGAGGTTAGAGTCTGTCTGAGTGTGTGGACAGGTGTCTTTTATACAGAGATTAGATTAGATTATACTTTATTCATCCCACAGCGGGGAAATTCCCTTATTACAGCAGCATTTTCTACAATAAAAGCAAAACAAACACACAACAAACAAGCAAACAGACAATGAGCAGAAGGTATGGCTGAAAGTGGTGTCAAATAAAGATAAGTTCAAACAGGTGCAGTTGATACAGGTAATGAGTGGAGAACAGGAGGGTTTCTTAAAAAAAAAAAAAACAGGTCTGTGTGAGCTGGAATTCTTACTGGTTGGTAGATGATCAAATACTGGACTTATGTGATGTAATAAAATGCAAATGATTCATTCAAAAATCATACAATGTGATTTTCTGGATTTTTGTTTTAGATTGTCTCACAGTTGAAGTGTACCTAATGATAAAAATTACAGACCTCTACATGCTTTGTAAGTAGGAAAACCTGCGAAATTGGCAGTGTATCAAACACTTGTCCTCCCCACTGTAGGTAAAGAAAGCAGTAAGGATGAGGACACACTGGCCTGTCCCTAAAATAAGACTGGCAACATACTGTGTCTGTGAAGTAAAAAGTTAAAACTTATTATATGCAAAAAGCGTAAGACTATTTGGATGTCAATCACAGGGAGACATTGGAGACAAGGGCTCAATCACACACTTCATGAATTAGGTAAACAGACAACTGGATGTTGCATGCTGTAATGGAGAAGAACATGCTACTGAAATGTAGCTGTGATGGGGACCAAGGCAACTTCACTAAAGCAAGGAAAAACTATTTGTACATTAGGCAGTCTACCTGGGAAGACATTGTAGAATGTTTATAGTCTTTCAGTCAACTGCTTAAAAGAACATTTTTTTGAAATGACCATTTAGTTATTTCATTGGTTAGGGTTCTTTCTTTGCCTATCCACTGCTCTACACGTGGCTGTAATGTGCATGTAAACTGTTTAGTGATGGACACATTGTGTTATAAAACGTTGTTGAATGCACTACATTTATTTAACTCATATGATGATGCATGCATGAATGGGAAAAAATTATTTGCTTTCTTGCCAAGAGTTAGAAGGAAGGATGGATACCACTCCCATGTCTGTTGTAAAAAATATAGCTGGAGTCAGCAGCCACTTATCATAGACTCAAAACAGGGGGACACATCTCTGTCCAAAGTATATCTTGTTTAATCTGTACAAAAACTGAAGAGGAAAATGATAGCCTGACTATTTCTTAGCTGGGAGCAGGAAAATCCGTGGGTCTTGTAGTCACCGTGGGTGACAAATTCATATTGAGTGAACAGATAAGCGAGTGGTATCAATCTTCTCACAACTCTCGATAACGCTCTGAAATTGTTCAAAATCAATCGTATATATTTGTGTAACTAGACATGAGGTCATTCCAAAGATGCTGTAGTAGGATGTCGAGGATGATTAGTAAACCTGTGTGTACCTGGCACAGGTGTGTGCGGCTGCAGGTGGAGAGTGTCTTCTTGTAGAGGTCGATCCGTCTGTTCCTCAGGATCTGCTGTTAGATTCTACCCAAAACAAAAATCAAAGACAGATTTTTTTTTTTTTTTTTTTTTTATCTAGTCAGGATTATTTGTGCCTCAACAGAACAACTCAGCCATCTGACCCAGTTACCTGTCTGACAGCAGTGAGGCTGGTCAGCGTCCCCAGGCCCCCACTGTCAGCGATGAACATGGCTTGAGACAGCAGACTGGACGAATGGTACTGGGGCGAATCCAACTTGTTGTACACTGTAATGAGGAACAGCATGAATCTTTGCTCAACATAACAAACTCATGTCAGCTTGTTGCTGTGGCCTTACTGTGACATGGCAGCTGCGCCATGGTTGCCATGAAGGGACTGGCACCCATGTGACTCTGGAGATGGTGTGATAATGGCTGCTGGGGAGAGCCGTGAAGCTGCTGCTGGAATGAGATTGGCTGGAGAGTGGTGAAACCGCCCCCCACATTGTTGATAACAGGCACGGTCTGAGACTGCGTGGAGGCTAAACCTGTGAATCGAAAGACATTGTTCTCTGAATTATTCTTTTTATTCTTACATAGAAAAGAGAGGGAACTAAAGAGGCAATGTTACCAATGAGAAGCGAGGACTCCCCTAGGCTCATGACGCTGGGCAGGGAGGCCATGATGAGGCCCTGTGAGGAGGCAGGGGACGCAGACAGACTGTGCAGCGAGGTCAGAGTGCTTACTGGGGGCAGTGGGCCACCGCCGGACACCTGAGACCAGAGGATGGCATGGTCACAATGGCAGCAATGCATACAGGTAGTCTACAACAGTGGCTCCCAAACCTTTTTCACGTCAAAGACCCCTAAACTGACACAAATTACACCACGGCCCCCCCTTTTAGGCAAGGCAAGGCAAGGCAGCTTTATTTATATAGCACATTTCAGCAACAGGGCAATTCAAAGTGCTTTACACAAAAACAGTTAAAAGAAAATAAAACCGATAAAACACAGAAGAAACAGTTTAAAAAAAAAAAATAAATAAATAAAATATATATATATATATATATATATATATATATATATATATATATATATATATATATATATATATATATAAACAAATAAAACACAAGAATAAAAGTTACAGTGCAGTATAAAAGAAAGAAATGAACATAATTTAAAGAAAGGCAACATCGAAAAGAAAGGTCTTCAGCATTGATTTAAAAGAACTAAGAGTAGCAGCGGACCTGCAGGTTTCTGGGAGTTTATTCCAGATATGAGGAGCATAGAAACTGAACGCTGCTTCCCCCTGTTTAGTTCTGACTCTAGGAACAGACAGTAGACCTGTCCCAGATGACCTTAGAGGTCTGGGGGGGTCATAGTGTACTAGCAGATCAGAAATGTATTTTGGCCCTAAACCGTTTAGTGATTTATAAACTAGCAAAAGAACTTTGAAATCAATTCTTTGGGGCACAGGAAGCCAGTGTAAGGACTTCAGAACTGGAGTGATGTGATCCAGTTTCTTGGTCTTAGTGAGGACTCGAGCAGCAGCGTTCTGAATCAGCTGCAGCTGTCTGATTGATTTTTAGGGAGACCTGTAAAGACCCGTTACAGTAGTCAAGTCTACTGAAGATGAAAGCATGGACAAGTTTTTCCAAATCCTGTTGACACATAAGTCCTTTAACCCTTGATATATTCTTAAGGTGATAATAGGCTGACTTTGTAATTGTCTTTATATGGCTGTTAAAATTCAGGTCAGAGTCCATGATTACACCAAGATTTCTGGCTTTGTCTGTTGTTTTTAACATTGTTGTTTGAAGCTGAGCGCAAACTTTTAATCTTTCCTCTTTGCTCCAAAACAACCACCTCAGTTTTTCCCTCATTTAATTTCAGAAAGTTTTGGCACATCCAGCCGTTAATTTGTTCAATACACTTAGTCAGTTTTTGTATTGGACTATAGTCCCTGGCGATAAGGTTATGTAAATTTGTGTGTCATCCGCATAACTATGGTAACTTATTTTGTTGTTTTCCATAATCTGAGCCAGTGGAAGCATGTAGATGTTAAACAGAAGAGGCCCCAGAATGGAGCCTTGGGGAACTCCGCACGTCATATTTGTACGCTCAGATGTATAATTACCTATTGACACAAAGTAATCCCTATTCTGTAAGTAGGATTCAAACCAGTTTAGTACTGAGCCAGAAAGGCCAACCCAGTTTTCCAATCGGTCTAGTAATATGTCGTGGTCGACCGTGTCAAATGCAGCACTGAGATCAAGTAATACTAAGACTGAAATTTTGCCATTATCTGTGTTAAGGTGGATGTCATTAAAGACCTTAACGAGAGCCGTCTCAGTGCTGTGGTGTGGTCGGAAACCCGACTGAAAGGTATCAAAGCTGTTGTTTAGTGACAAGAAATAATTGAGTTGTTGAAAAACTGCTTTTTCAATGATTTTACTTAAGAACGGAAGGTTTGATATTGGCCTATAGTTGCTCATTAGGGATGTGTCTAGATTGTTCTTTTTAAGAGTGGCTTGATTACTGCAGTTTTCAAGGCCTGTGGAAAGATTCCTGAAAGAAGAGATGTGTTCACAATCTGTAGAAGATCAGAAGACAAACAATTCAAGACATTTTTGAAAACACCCGTTGGTAGAATATCAAGGCAACAGGAGGAAGTTTTCAGATGTTGTATAATGTCCTCCAGGTTTTTATGGTTGATCGCATGAAACTCAGTCATATTGGAACTAGTTCTGTTTGAACACTGTGACAACACACATCCTGTACTTGATATGGAGGCACTAACTGTTTGTCTAATCTTTTGAATTTTTCTTTGAAGAAGGAGGCAAAGTCATTGCAGGCCTTGGAAGATAAAAGTTCAGATGCTACTGGTACTGGAGGGTTTGTTAACCTATCGACAGTAGCAAACAAAGCACGTGAATTATTATTGTTTCTAGAGATAATATCAGAGAAGAAGGACCGCCTTGCATTCCTCAGTTCCAAATTATAAATGCGAAGTCTCTCTTTATAGGTGTTATAATGGACCAGGAGATTTGTTTTTCGCCACCTTCGTTCAGCTTTTCGACACTCTCTTTTTTCTGTTCTCACCAGTGGGACATTTCTCCATGGAGACCTTTTCTTACAAGAGACAACTTTGACCTTAGTGGGAGCAATGGCATCAATAACATTTGTAATTTTACAGTTGAAATGATCTACAAGCTCAGTGACTGAGAGCCCAGGGGGCGGGTGCGGAGAAAAGCTGAATAAATGTTTCACTGGTGTTTTCAGTGATATACCGTTTTCTGATTATCTTTGTTTGGACACTTTTGGGCACAGAGATAGAGCCGTTAAAGAAAACACAGGAATGATCAGACAGAGCAACGTCAGTCACCACAACCTTGGAAATATTCAGACCCTTGGAGACAATCAAGTCCAGAGTGTGCCCCTTATTGTGCGTGGGCTCTGTCACATGCTGAGTCAGTCCATAGTTCTCAAAAACACAACACAGTTCTTTGGTCCCCCTGTCCTGGGGTTGTCAACATGAATGTTAAAATCACCCACAATGATTACACAATCAAAGTTAATGCAGATTATAGACAGCAGTTCAGTGAAGTCATCAATAAAGGTTGCACAATATTTAGGTGGCCTATAGATATTTAGAAATATTGCTTGAGGGGACGATCTCAACTGTAGAACCACATATTCAAAAGAAGCAAAATTTCCATAACATATTTGCGTACAGTGGAATGAGTCATTAAACAAAATGGCAACTCCACCTCCTTTCTTATTCACTCTATTCTCGCTCATAAAACTGAAGTTAGGGGGAGCTGACTCGATGAGAACAGCAGCGCTGTTATTATGGTCTAACCAGGTCTCAGTTAAAAACATAAAATCTAGATTGTGATTAATAATAAAATCATTAATTAAAAGGATTTTCCTGCCAAAGACCTGATGTTTAGTAAAGCTAGTGTTAGTGTGTTCTCATTTTTTGTAACAGGCTGTGGCTGACGAGGAATGGATGCTAAATTTGCTAAGTTTGCAGTTAAGTGCTTATTCACCATCATTTTTCTATTGCCTATCACAACATAAATTGAGGAAGAATTGAAAACACAGGGCCCGGGCTTGTCTTTGAAAAAGTCATGAGTGTCACTAGTCCTGGAGCCTAGGCCCGGCACATATCAGTTTTTGCTTGCTGGATTTTGCACACAAGCGTCCTTATCGGGCAGAGGTGCCTGGCGTTTTACTTTTGTCCGGGGTTGAGTCATGGGTGAAGGAAGGGGGGTAAATTTGGTTCCAACATTTACCAGCTGCTTCATCTGGTCAGTGAACTCCAACATGTGGGTAGGGGAAAGAGGGGAAAGAGTGCGTGGAGATAGCGATGGCTCCTCAAGGGATTCGGGGCTGGTAGGGGGGTTTGAGGGGTGCTGGACGGGTGAAAAGGAGAGTTGGGGTTCCGTATCTCTGCTGTCTGGTCTCCCACGGTCAAATCTGTGCACAGGTGGGGGCTGTGGTGAATCACTGCCAAACTTTGTTTTATTTTCCTCTTGTTTAGATTGGTCTGGTCTTGTGTCCTTGACGGGGGGAGCAGTGTAGCGTAGAGAGTAAAGTAGGTTAGAGGTGAACAGCTTTACTCCTGGCCTGTTAAGGAAAAGTCCATCTGCTTTAAAAAGATGTAAGCGCTCCCAGAAAATGTTAAAATTGTCAATGAACTGCAGAGAATGGACAATACATTGAGTTGACAGCCATTTGTTTAGTGCCAACAGTCGGCTGAATCTCTCGGCTCCTCTTCTCACTGGCGGTATAGGCCCACTGATAAACACATCTGCGTTTAAAGAGCTGACTTTGTTTAGCAGTTCCATAAAGTCCAGTTTCTGCAATTCAGACTGTTGCTTTACAACATCATGTGACCCTATATGTAGTATAATGTTCTTCACAGTTGGGTGTTCTGCCATGATATCTGGGATTCTTTGGGTCAAGTCAGACACCGTGTCTTTGGGAAAACAGAGTATTTTGGTGTTTTTACTGTTTTTAAATCTTTTACAGCAGAGTCACCCACAATCAGGGTTTGAGGCCCAGTTGTTAGCTTTTTACTTTTTGAATTGCTCTTGGTCCTTACCCTGCTGTGTGGCGATGAGACGCAATCCCGGTCATCAGATGGCTGTCCATCGTCCAGCAGCAGAGGAGCATATCTGTTATCTTGTTGCAAACAAAGTTGTTGGGGAGGCATTTTGTTGCTTATTTTCCTTTTGCAGCTGTCCACGGCTGTGTCCGACTAGGTACAGGGGTTGAAGAGGCGCTCTGCTGGGATGATAATGCAGGCCAGCCGGTCGTATCACAGATCTCAGGGCGCTGTGCCCTGCCCGTTAGTCGTCCTCCCATTTCCCAGGAAAATGATTTACTCTTAGGCTTCGCACCAGCCGAGTTCCAGGGAGGACTACCACTTGTTGATTTATTACCCGTTCCACTGCCCTCCTGTTTCTTTGTAGTCTTCTTGGTGCTAATTAGCCGTGTGTTAGCATGCTTTTGTCCATTGTTTTGGGTCCATGGTAAAGTGGTGTCATTTCCACAAGATCTGTTCACTTCCACGTTCACTTCTAATAGGTGAACCTTGGTTTCCAGAAGTGCAATCTTCTGAAGGAGTTTGTAGTAGTCATCCACGGAAAAAGGAGGCATCTTGCTGCTAATTAGCTTTAGCTGCAGTCACTGTAGGACAGGCTTGAGCTATTGGTAGGCCACGCTCAGGCAGAAAAATGTTAAAATATGGCAATAGCCTACTATGTCTACCAAAAATGTATAGTCCAGTGATTTATAAATATCCAAGAGCCGTTGCTCATAGTTTCTCTCAGAGGAAAAGCAAGATTATCAGCAAAAATATGCAAGCAGAGGCAGGAGCAAGCAGCAAAGCGTCTGCACTGTAAGAAGCAGGAAGCATGTTTAAGAACATTTTGTCCATCACTATATATATATATACACACACACAGGTAAAAGCCAGTAAATTAGAATATTTTGAAAAACTTGATTTATTTCAGTAATTGCATTCAAAAGGTGTAACTTGTACATTATATTTATTCATTGCACACAGACTGATGCATTCAAATGTTTATTTCATTTAATTTTGATGATTTGAAGTGGCAACAAATGAAAATCCAAAATTCCGTGTGTCACAAAATTAGAATATTACTTAAGGCTAATACAAAAAAGGGAGTTTTTAGAAATGTTGGCCAACTGAAAAGTATGAAAATGAAAAATATGAGCATGTACAATACTCAATACTTGATTGGAGCTCCTTTTGCCTCAATTACTGCATTAATGCGGCGTGGCATGGAGTCGATGAGTTTCTGGCACTGCTCAGGTGTTATGAGAGCCCAGGTTGCTCTGATAGTGGCCTTCAACTCTTCTGCGTTTTGGGTCTGGCATTCTGCATCTTCCTTTTCACAATACCCCACAGATTTTCTATGGGGCTAAGGTCAGGGGAGTTGGCTGGCCAATTTAGAACAGAAATACCATGGTCCGTAAACCAGGCACGGGTAGATTTTGCGCTGTGTGCAGGCGCCAAGTCCTGTTGGAACCTGAAATCTACATCTCCATAGAGCAGGTCAGCAGCAGGAAGCATGAAGTGCTCTAAAACTTGCTGGTAGACGGCTGCGTTGACCCTGGATCTCAGGAAACAGAGTGGACCGACACCAGCAGATGACATGGCACCCCAAACCATCACTGATGGTGGAAACTTTACACTAGACTTCAGGCAACGTGGATCCTGTGCCTCTCCTGTCTTCCTCCAGACTCTGGGACCTCGATTTCCAAAGGAAATGCAAAATTTGCTTTCGTCAGAAAACATGACTTTGGACCACTCAGCAGCAGTCCAGCTCTTTTTTCCTTAGCCCAGGTGAGACGCTTTTCGCGCTGTTTCTTGGTCAACAGTGGCTTGACACGAGGTATGCGGCAGTTGAAACCCATGTCTTTCAAGCGTCTCTTGGTGGTGGATCTTGAAGCACTGACTCCAGCAGCTGTCCACTCCTTGTGAATCTTTTTTTTCACAATCTTGACTAGGCGCGGTGATCCCTATCGCTTGTACACTTTTTCTGACCACAGTTTTTCCTTCCCTTTGCCTCTCTATTAATGTGTTTGGACACAGAGCTCTGAGAACAGCCAGCCTCTTCAGCAATAACCTTTGTGTCTTTCCCTCCTTGTGCAATGTGTCGATGGTCGCCTTTTGGACAGCTGTCAAATCTGAAGTCTTCCCCATGTTTGTGTAGGCTTCAGAACTGGACTGAGAGACCATTTAAAGCCCTTTGCAGGTGTTTTGAGTTAATCAGCTGATTACTTTGTGGCACCAGGTGTCTTCAAAATTTAACCCTTACACAATATTCTAATTTTGTGACACACGGAATTTTGGATTTTCATTTGTTGCCACTTCAAATCATCAAAATTAAATGAAATAAACATTTGAATGCATCAGTCTGTGTGTAATGAATAAATATAATGTACAAGTTACACCTTTTGAATGCAATTACTGAAATAAATCAAGTTTTTCAAAATATTCTAATTTACTGGCTTTTACCTGTATGTATATATATATATATATATATATATATATATATATGTGTGTGTATATGTGTGTATATATATATATATATATATATGTGTGTGTGTATATGTATGTATATATACATATATATATGTATATATATGTATATATATATATATATATATATATATATATATATATATATATATATATATATATATATATATATATATAAACAAGCACCATAAACCCCAGCACAAAGCCTTTTAGGAGCCTTCCAGAAAGTACAGGTACTTTCCTTATTTTCCTGTGTAAACATACAATTTGGAAAACCGTTTGTATGACATCAATACAAACACCGCCACCTTAGCCATCTCACAAGTCCACTCCTGGATTGACGGCCCCCTTCATTCCTCCATCCTTAAAATAATTTGTCTGTCTGGTTATCATTAAACTAGTCTGGACCCAGCTTCTTACATGCTTTTCTATTCTGTTTAGGATTGACCCACTCCTAGATGTATTGTTAAAGAAAGTGTATGAATCCCATGACCAACATACAGTAAGTCATATATTCTGTCATTGTGTGACTTGTGGTGTTATGGCTGGACTTATAGTGAAAATAAATGATTCCCCTTTTTACACTTTGGGAACCACTGGTCTAAAATATCAACTCAGACAATAGCACATGCTCTCACCAGCTTGTGGTTATGTGTCTCAAGAAGTGTGTGGCTGGGCTCCAGTTGAATGGGGCTGACCACCAGACGTCCCACTCTCTCTCCTGTGCTTCCTCTGGCTGAGCTCACACTTTCGCACAGGATCTGCTGGCTGTATTTCACCCCTGGAAAACAAGATGTCAGGCCCCAATACACTAACGGGGTTCACATTTTACACATTAAAAACATGCATCTGTTGATGGCTCCAAATTGCAGTATGAGGTATTGGAGAAATATGAGCATGGGTACTAGAACCTGTACAGTCATGTCTACAAGAATGTGGTGGACTGTTATTTGTTTTTATACCAATGGATCAAAAGCAATAAGAAAATCTTAAGATCTGGCACTGGCGAGTTTAACTTTTTTCTCGACAGAGCACTCACTCGCTTCCTCTTTCAGGAGGCAGTTCTGATTTCTCTCTTGAATTTTCATTTCTCACTCTTCAAGCTTGCCTGTACATTGTTAGGGTATTACCATGCTCAGGGCTTGGTGGAAGGTTGGGGTGAGAAGAGGAGGCAGATTGGTTGGTAAAAGGTGTGTCAAGAGCAAGTTTGTGACGGAAGGCCTCCTCTTTGCGGCGGTTGGCAAACCAGTTGTACACGCGGACCTCAGTAACCAAGTTGGAGCCCAGGCCAGCAAGCTGGGAGGGAGACACCCCCCTCTGATGACACTCTGCCCTGAGGGAGGAAGAGCACAGAGACATGGCTTTACATTTTGAAGGCAGACACTGTGTTGGTTACCTAATTCACTTTTTCATCAAAGGATTTTAGAGATGCACTCAAACCCTTTGTGAGATTGACCAGTCACCTACAGGTTGTACCACCAGACAGACCAACCAGGAATACCCATAGTTTTGGTAGTATCATGTTATCAGCTATTGGGGCAAGTTGACCAAAAGAACACTGTTTATTTTAACGCCAGTCTGCCTCCAGGCTCAGCGATCATATGTTTTAGAGGTATTTGGTTATAAGGAGAATGTGTTAGATCAGATACCAAGCTTTTATAGTGGCTTTAATAATCATAATACAAAGCTTGACCTCACTGATCTGGCCCATCATTTGGGTCTCATTGGGCCAAAGTGACACATGTCTCACCTGTTACAATCCTCCACTAACCCCTCTCTCTCCTCCTTGCTAGGGTTCTTCTGTCGTTCGTAGGCGTGGAAGAGGATCTGCAGGGATGCTGGACCCCATTTGAACCTGTTCCTCCGTCCTTTCTTAGACTCCTCTCCTTGCTCCTCTGCAGAGCCAAGGCCATGTTTAGCGTTGGTAAATTCTGAAAGGTGAATGGTAATTTTTTTTTTCTCTCTCTTTGTTTTCAGTCTCACACTCTTAGATAACAGATATTTGATGTATGTTTGAAAGCAGAAAATAGGACTTTTGCAGCTTCACAGCTGCTGGTGTACTCACGCTGGCTGATCTCGCCTCGCTTCTTGACGTACCAGGTGTACAGAGACGCTCTCTTTTGGTTCTTCATGGGCGTGCCTTTGTTGAGGTGCTGGGAGAGATGGGACTGGTTGAGTCCGGTGGACTCCACCACCTCTCTCTGAGGGAGGTTGTGCTGCTGCATGTAGCTTTTCACCATTTTAGCAACGTGCCAGGGGTCCTCCCTATTAGACAAAGACATAATTTTTGTGTGTACCTACAAACCTTACATTATTGTGTATTTGTCTTTATTGGACAGAATTGTATCCTTTTTAACAGTTAAACCGTTTCTAGAAAAGTACGTAACAGTTTGCCACAACATTATAATAATGCATGGTCACTCAGAGGGAAGTAGAGAGAGGCTTATTGACAGAGAGAGATAAGGGAAAGCACACAAGGGCAAAGTCCAGCCCGCTCAGATCACTGGAAGGGAAAAACATGTGAAAGGTTTATGAAGTCTAGTCGGTTCAGGAGCAAATAAAATAAACAAAATGTCAAAACTCCCTAACTTTACCAGGTTCAAATTATTAACACAAACCGTTTTTATAAATTGTTTTTGGCAATATACTGTAATAAAATATTTTTTCATCTCAGAAAAGTGATGCAGTGTAATACAAATATCAGAAAACAGGTCGAAAAAAGATGTTGAAATATATCACTCATGCCCTATGTAAACATAGCCTCACATGACCAGCCCTGCTCCATTAATCTTCACCTAGAATGCATGTAGCTTATTTATTAAGAAATGGCCAGAGAATAATGATGAGGGTGGGTAATTAGTAACTAGCAAAGGAGGAACCCTCTTTAAATTCGCCTCAGAAGCCAGATTGTAGAGGAAGAGAGACAGACAGAGAAGCAGGAGAAGGAGGGAGCATTTGTTAAAGAGAGAGGGGAACCGAGCTTGAGAAAAAGAAAGCAAAAGAGGGGATGCTATCAGGTAAACTGGTGTTTCAACTCTCACGCTTAGTTTTGATATACAGGAACTTGAAGAAAAAAGGGGGAATCAAAAATGGCGTTGATGAAGTGGTCAAGGCATTTTACAATTTTCCAGGTCCTACACAGGAACAGACTCATGGCTGTGTGAGAATAGTGAGAGATTCAGGTGGTTTTGCTGTTGCCATGGAGCTTCCAGAAAAGTGCTGGGATCTACTTACTGCAGTAGATGGTCAACTTCAGCCCTCAATTTGGCCGCCTCCTCTGGGTGAAGCTTCTCCAGCTCTCGGAATATAGGCGGTGGGAAATCCATTTCTCCCTCCTCAGAGCTCTCTCCGTCCCCTCTCTCTCCCCTCTCGGCGCCAGAACTCGCCCTGTCTCGCTCCAGTTCCCCCATGGCTTGGACCAGGATGTCTCGGGACAGTCCAGATCCCAGCAAGGCCCAGATCAGCTGCTCCTGAAGGGCAGTCAAACGGCTCGGCTTCGCCATGGCTGCCCCAGGCCTCTCCTCTATCCTCTCTTCCATTGCTCTGAAGGCTTACCTCGCTACCGCCTCGTAAACAAACACTGCTCTCATGTGCACTACCACACTTAAATGACAGCCAGGCAGGCGGTGTTGGGCCTCATATTTGTGGTCCTTCTTCAGCTTAAAAGAACACATACTTCCATTTTCCCTGTGTTGAATATCCTCCGATGTGTCCGGAGCCGCCTGGTTTTAGCTCTCCACCTGCTGTTTTGCTTTCAAAGGTCAATTTTCTTTTTTTTTTAACCTTCCTGCTCTTCACCCCCTCCTCCTTACATGCGCCCTGTGAACTTTGTCCCCGCTCCCTCAGTCCCCTAGAATGACCAAAGGGCAATTTAAAAACAATAAATAAAAGTAAGGGGATGTCAGAGTTGCATACAGGGCTGCAGAGGCAACAGATCACCTTTCAAAGCAGACAGAAAAAGACAAGTAAAGACAAAATAACAGAGCAGTCGCGTGGTCTATTTTTTAATGGAGATATTTCTGATTTCACAGTGAAACAGACTTTTGTGGACACCAAAAGAAGCTCTTCTTACCTTTTTGTTTGAATTATGGATATTCCAAACTTTGATGTTGAACATGTAGTTAAAACAAAAAGTCATAATAGAGGCACAGACCAACATTGGTTTTAAATGATAAAACACATGGCTTGATATGTCCTACAAGCCACTAGAGAGCAGTGTTGTGTCATGTTTACTGCACTATCCCGTTTCAGGATGTGTCCCTGTACCAAAGTTACTCCACGTTAGGGGCTGTTGTGTCCCAATAGAAACAGTATTTCTATGTTGAGTTCAATCAGCAGTAAGATAACAGCATTGTGACAACAAAATCCGTATCCTTTTTAAAATCACTTCTGAAAATGGAGATGTTTTGACTTGATTAACTTTGGTAATTAATTTGCGTGTGTATTTATTTATGTGTGTGTGTGTGTGTGTGTGTGTGTGTGTGTGTGTGTGTGTGTGTGTGTGTGTGTGCAGGTCCTGTATGTGTCCTATGTAATAGCCAACATTCAGGGGTGGAAGAAGTACCCAGCTCCTTTACGCAAGTAAAAGTTCTAATAACCACAATGTAAAAAAACAACTGTATAATTAGTGAAATCTGGCCTTTAAAAGTATTTTATTTTTAAATTTAGGCTACTTAAAAAAAGTAGCCGTAAAAGTACTCATTCTGCAGAAAATTAGCCCTGTGACTGACATTATTATATCATATTCTATTGTTAATACTGCATTTTATTCTCATTGTATTTACAGTAAGGTAATTTAGTTCAGTGGTTGTCAACATAGAAAGGTTATTAAATTGTGGGGGTTGTTTGATTAGTGTGATAGAATGGACAAATAAAAAAAGTGATTTGACACAAATTTGTTTACATCTTTTGCAGTATCTAATTTTTTGCTTTTGTGAAAATATGAGTCATATATAAGAGTCATTGGGACTCCATGTGAGAAGTTTAGGGGGAATGTCCTTTTGGTGGAACTGCTAACTAACAGCTCAAAGACATCTGAGATGTGACAAGAGGCCCCAACTAGATGCTGCATTTTTACAAGGGGTCACAAGTCCAAAAAGAGGTTGGGAACCACTAGTTTGATATTTAACAATGTATTGTATTTCATAAGCATTTCATACACTATATAAAATTGTCACCTACAAGGTATTTAGTAACCAGCAGCCAAGTGAATGTAGAGATAAAAGTGCTTTTGTAAAGTATAAAGTAGAATAAAATGGAAACACTCAAGTTACAATACAAGTACAAGTACCTCAAAATTGCACTCAACTACAGCACTTGAGTAAATGTACTTAGTTATATTCCACCGCTGGTAACATGTATATATATATGACATCATCTAAATGTCTATGGTTTACCATTCTCACTTGGTAAATATATTTTTAACTTTTTCATTTCCTTGTCAAGCACTTTGTAATTCTGGTGCACTTTGTAACCACTGTTACCGCCATATGGTATTAATTTACGGTCCACCTGTTCACCTGTTGATATTTCAACTGTGTGATGTCTAAATAAGACACAAGACACAGTCTTAATGTCATAGAATGCAAACATAATGTACATTTTATGCAGTTGATGTTGGTTATTGTTTTTAAAGACTCCCTGATTTTATTTAGTAAAAGGCAACTAGGAGCATGTTTGTTAGCAGATCTTTCGACTGTCCCCACAGGTATGCAACTTAGAAGCTCTACTTGAACTGTTTACATAGACAAGATTCCCTCGCCTTTGATCCACCCTCTTGTTTTTTTGTCAAAGAAAGTTGTCAGGAATGATAAGTTGGAAGTGGACTGTGAAGGAAAGAGGGCATACTGAATAGGAGAAAACCTTTGAGTGTTAATGTAGTCCTTTATCTTTTCTCTCTCTTTCAGTGTAAAACGCTCACTTTCTCTGCCTGGATCACCTTATACCATTCTCAGGTTCAGTCTATCAGCACCTATTTGTGTAGAGCTCTTGTTACCCCACTCCACCCTTGGGAAGATGGCATTATACTGTATTTGGAAGGTTAACAGAGCTCCCTCTATCTCCCTGAGACATGCCACAGACCTGTAATTAAGTCCCATTGTACTATTCAGAGGAAACTCCTTACCAAAATGGACAGAGGGCAATGTGTGTGCATTTCCAACAGCTCAGATACTGCAGTGACTAATGCTCCACCACACAGGCTGGGTTTATCAAAATGGACCACATGCAGCACACATTAGGGCTTGCATTTTCCCTCTCCAGAGAACTCAAAGCTATGTTGATTGATAATGAGATCCAATCCACACTGTCCATCTCTCATTAGTGAGCCATTGCTGGGTGCCTCTGTCTATGTTCTCACCGCTAGCTCTCTCTCTTTCTCTGTCTCAGCCTAGTGCCCTCCCCTCTGCCCCATCCACATCCCCATCCCCACCATTCGAACCCCATTGATCATGCATGCAGAAATTTAACACACCCCTTAATTCCTGTCCAAATAGCCCCTGTCCCACTTCCAGAGCTTCATCTGCTCATCAGCACAGGATAGAGTAGGCCTGTGTGCGCGCAGGACACTGGCTGCAGCATTCAATGAGGATAAACTGTGTAAGAGAGGACAATCACAAATCTAAATCTGTGCCCAAACATCCTGTGTTATATACACACTCTGAGCTTCTAGTGTTGCTCTGATGTGATCGTGTGTTGCAGTGTATGTTGGAGACATAACCAGCATTATAGTGTCAGTATGCTTAAAAATCTGCAGACTTTCCTAAACTTTGCACCAAACCCTGAGCTTCGGGCAGGACAGGATCAGGCTATAATTGATTGGCCTTAACATTGGTTACCAGGTCACATGTTGAGTCAGTGTTGAGAAGATTAGCCAGAGCTGGCTTTAGTACTAATTAAATACTTAAACCCCAGCAATGAATGAGCACAGAGCAGCACACCACATGGCATAAGCTGGTTTGCAATATGAAAGGTGTATTAAGACCGACTGGATTCTGATGATATCCAGAGTGAGAACACTGATACAACTCAGTATCAAACTCCCCATAGATATTTCCTTAAAATGAACAAGTTAGAAAGGTTGTGGAAGTTATATATTAGTTAATATCAGTTACAAAAGTGTGATAAAATATACATCAGTCATTATTATGTAACAAACCATAATTCAATAATTCAAGCACCTCAGACACATTATAGGAGCCTCTGAGTATATTAAAGGAGAAGTATGACTTTATGTTTACCTAATATTATTTAAGTCTGCTACTGGAATCAAACATTGATAAGTAGGCTAATTCCTTAGCCGGCTGTTGACAAAATAGTTGTGAAACTGATTTACTTTGTGGTTTCACTTTTCCATTAACACTGTAGGACAACACAACATACATAGAGTAGCCTACAACACGGCCTGTTATAAGGAAAAGTTGTCTGTAATATATTTTTACTAAATTGAATGAAAAGCACATGATATTAAATTCCTGGCAATACAAATACCACTTTTATTCACATGTGGTTTGTCATACTATGTTATAGATTTTTGCAACACTTTCACTGTAATCTTTGCTTTCAAAACGGATTATATTACAAATGCACATTAGTTCTCGTAACTGTAAATTATGCCTGTTAACACTATCCAAACTAGGACGGGAATTGCCTCAAGTTAATCGAAGTAAGCCGGAATTTGACAGGAAGTTATAATATTCTGCCTTCAGAATAAAGGCTTATCATGTCATGTTTGTCACTTAAGAAAAGCACGTAAGTGGGTGTAGTGTAAGGGTAACTTGCGGATATAGAGTAGTAACATGATCATTTCATTTCTTATTAGGTCTGTATTTCAGTTTGACAGAGATGGAATGTGCATTGGTTGGATGTTTCACAATAGTTACCTCATTTAAGCTAAACAGTAATCGAAAGTAAAATGTAAGAAACGTCATTATGTTACTTTAAACAACAGTATTTCAAATATTTTAGCAATAAAGAATAAAGCAAAATCCAGTTTGTTTAAACTTTGTATGCATGCATGCACATGCAATTTAGGTGAGGTCAGTGTTCATAATTGTCGGTAATCAAAATGCATTGTTTTCACAAATCTCTATAAAGACTTCACATGTACTTTACATCCCTGATTATGAAAGCCCATAAAGTCGCTTACTGCCTTGTGCTTTCACCGTTGCCTCTCTGAAAAATTCACCACCAGCTTTTTATTTTGAAGGGCTGCAGCGGAAGCGACGTGGTTGCTAGCTGTGGCCTTGACTCCGGAGCCGTGTGCCCCGGTGGTGGGATAAGAGAAAGACAGCAGCGGGACTGACTGACTGGAGGAGGAGGTGGAGTCTGTCCCAGCCTGCATCTGGCCCGCTCCCCTCTCTGTCACTACGGGCCAAACCCGCCCAGCTCCTCTCACTCACTCACTCACTCACTCTCCGCCTGTTCTCCCGCACGGCTCGGCTCGGACACACGCACGCAGCACTCACTCACAACACACAGCAAGGACACGGAATGGAGACGGAAGGGAGCCAGAGCAGCCTGTCCACCACGGACTCCCCTCACGATCCCTGGTAACGGAAAAAAAAAACTAACTTTGAAAAAACTCTCTTTCCTCCTCTGCTCATAGACCTGAGAAACAAACCGGGTATTCTGCGAAGGGACTCTGGCCTGCAGCCAGACTCGCACACCTCCACACAGACCCTTCATGTTAAATTAAAGATGATACACTTTGAAAATTCTGCAATTACATTTTCAAAACATCAATAACAAGTTTGTTTTACTGTTTAAGCCCATAAATATTAATCTCTCGGAATCCTTTCATGAATATGCCACAATATTATATTTTCTTCTTTTTTTCCACAGCAAAATGTTCATAGGTGGACTCAGCTGGCAAACAACACAAGGTAAATCTTTTTTTCCACCATCTCTCACAAAATGCCACTGTGTCTTTAAAGATCCTGGCTTGGATCAGGAACTAATAGAATGGAACTAAACTAATATAAACCTATTTGAAAAGCTGTATTTAATAGTTTTGTTTACATTGAATTTGTTTATTTTCTCTCTTTTTTGAGTTTTAAGTATGAATCCTGTTTCAGAATGAATGCACCCATTCACTACTCATTTAACTACTATAGAATGAATGAGTGATTCTTAAGATAGATCATTCAGTTTGTAATAAGATGAGAAATTTTAGTTGAAGTTACTATGTGCTGGGACCGGATTAGCTAAATTGGTAGAGCAGACGCACATACACTTAGAGGTTTATGCCTCAACACAGAGGTCCAGGGTTTGACTCCGACCTGTGACGATTTCCTGCATGTCTTCCCCGTCACTTTCACCCACCTAGCTGTCCTGTCCATTGAAGGCGGAAAAGCCCAAAAAATAATCTCGTAAAAAATAAATAAATTACAATGCACTTTAAAGCTTTTTTGAGTCCTGATCCGAGGTCATTTTATGTCTGACTCGTTTAATTGAAAAATGTTTGCTTGGTGAGGGAAAATCTCAGCAGAGTGACAAAGTTGAACTCTCTCTAGCCAAACCTCTTGCTATGTTTGTATTAAAAAAGTTGTCATTTCTTGTAAACCTCTTGATTCATCAATTAATGGGTCTTCTCTACCCCTTGTTTGCTTTTCCAGAGGGCTTGAAGGAGTACTTCTGCAAGTACGGCGAGGTGAAGGAGTGTATGGTGATGCGAGATCCGGTTACTAAGCGCTCGAGGTGAGGGAGCCTTGAGGCCAGCTTCTCCGCCGGAGCTGAAAGTTTATCTGACCTCCGTGATTCCTCACTGCTCATAATGTATCATTACATGTCAACATCAGTTTGTGTGTCATTAATACTTCTCCCTGTCCCTGCTGTCTGCAGAGGGTTTGGATTCGTCACCTTTGTTGATCAGGCCGGCGTGGATAAAGTTTTGGCCCAAACCAGGCACGAATTGGACTCAAAAACAGTAAGTTCTCTGTATTTACTTTCCACCACCAGCTAATCCCATTGCTCAGTGTTTGATTAGTGGATTTCCCAATAATCCGCTAGAGAGGTGTATCATTGCTACATTTTAGTATTTACTGAGGTTTCCACTATGCGGATGTTTTCCTCAAACCATGTCTGTGTCACCTCAGATGTGAGCACTTTACATGATTAAGTCAGTAGTCGACAGCCGAGACACATGGGAGAATGTGCTCTCTCTCTTCACTCTTCAGCCAAACAGAAGCAAGAAAATGTTACCCAGTGTCAATTTCCATAGAAACAAGGGGAACCGGACAGGGTTGCGCTCACTGCCAATCTTTGATTTGGTCTCTGGGAAGAGAGAACCAAGACTTTCTTTCTGCTTTTTCTTTCTGTCCCAAAGGGTAGAATTGACCCCCACAAAAAAAAGTTTCTTGGAACAAGCAAATGCAACCTGAAACCATCAAGGTGGCAAACTTTGCAGCTTCCTGTAGGCGGGAATAATAAAACTGTGAATGTAGTGATGATGAAGCCAGGCCCTTTCACCTATGTAAATTGTAACTTAAAGTGCATTAATTGCCTGTGTTGCAGTGTGTGTGATTGTGTGTGTGTGCGCCTTTTTGTCAGTAATGAATGTGGGCCGGTCTGGGAACAATGTGGCCCGTTGGTCGCCATAGGGACCACTGCCCCCGCCTCTCTCGTCTGAGGGAGTGGTAATGGCTGCTGGTTAGACACTGTATTGAAATGAGGGGAGGCTATTTCTTCTTTCCCTTTTTGTGCTCTGAGCGATGCACCTTCTTGAATCTTTGAAGGATGACGGAGGTGCTGAAGAAAGAAATAAGAAAAAAAGCAAAAGTGTTTGCTGTAGAAAGTTGCAAGGAAATGAAACATTTGTGTTATCATGAATCCAGAATTAGCAAGAGTGGAAGTTGCTTGAAGGAGAAGTCCAACTGAATTTAGTTTTTTTTATTTCTTCGGTCTCCCCAGTGCCCTACTGCTGTAGTGTCACTTGCAGGCACAACAGCTATGACAAGTAGCATCATGGTTGGACGCCACTAACTCGCCATGGGGTTTGTTTCCATAGTGACACCCCCCCCCCTTCCACAGTTGAAGAATGGCTCTGTCACAAAAGAAGAAAAAAAAGAGATAACAATGCACATCATTTACAATCTTGGATACCAGAAATCAGGACCGCATAAACAGTCACAGGTAGCACAGGTAATGATATTGACAGTTTATCCTCACATCGCCTTTCCTGATGAGCAACTTATGAAGTTTATTTATGGAAGACCCCAGAGATGACGATTCCCTCTTTTTAATTTAAATTTCTCCATTTAACTTGTGTTAACCTTGCGCAGCCTCATGGGCCGTGTGGCAGGGCCCCTTGTGGCTGGCAGTTGGGTGTGTCGATGGGCGTTTGGTGGGGGCTGTGGCAGTGTTAGAGAGAGTGTGTTTGGTGTGGAAAGGGCTCAGTGATCAGCCACAGGGGTTGGATGGTGAGTAGAGTAGGCCTTTTTAGACTGCTCACCCTGCCCCCCTCTCCCCCTCTCTCATGCTAACAGGTTATCCTGTTAGAGAGGGGAGAGAAAAGTTCTCCAGTGGCAACAGAAAGAATGTGCCATGCTGTGACCGACTGAACCGCTCCGGCACTGGAATTAACAGAGCTTTGCACGGCCCAGAGGCTAAAGAGCAAATACAGTGCTGCAGTGGAATTTATTGGTACTTATTGTGTTTAAGGACAGATGCGGCCCGGTTTTGACCAGTATAGGAAAGCGGCTTTAACTAAGATTTATTTAACTGCTGCTCTGTTAGTCGCCCCTTTGGGTGCCCTCCCGGCGTCCTGCTATCTATAAAGTTAGTGGCGGCCGATGCAAACTGCACCTTTGTGGGACAAAGTTTCCATTCAATCGCAGCTCCAAGGTGCACAGCAGAGAGGTTCACAACAAAGTCACACAGTTCTTTACAGAGTTGCATCAGGCATATTTGTGGCCCCGTTAACCATTTCCATGCTGACCTGAGTGGAGAGAAGAGGGGGGAGGCAGCATAACTCCATATGTGATTAGTATGGCTCTCCTAGCTAATAGGATTGGAGTCAACAAGCTTGAGTTGTTCCTCAGAGATGTTGAGTGCTGCCCAATCGGCTGTTGCGTTAAGTGCGTTTGCAGCTCAAGCTGTGACGGGCAGCGCACGGGGCCAACTGTTGCGTAGCTGGGATGTAGGTGGTCAAAGGGGATTGCCCTGATTTCCTAAACCTCTCTTAGAATTAAGTTCAGCTTCTTCCCTGTTATCTTGCTGTGAGTGTGGAGGGGTTAGGCTTGTGACACCTAAAAGTGACTTTACATGTCTTAAGATAGAACAAAATGTTTCAGCATCTCTTGACTTTGCTGTGATCAAAATTTTTTTCCTTCTTCCACGCAACAAAACAATTTCATAAATACAACCACTTTATCTGTTTAATGTCCACAATTTCCTTCCCTGCGGATATGCTGTGTGCTGCCATGTGTTTGATTTTGTTTGTTTGTGTGTGTCTGTTTGTTTTTGAATGTGCACAGGAGTGTTGGACATCAGGAGGGTTGGTGACCGGAGGTGACTATCAGAGTAGTCTAGCCACCATAGAAACTAAACAGTAGAATCTGCATCTGATCCTCCAGTCTTAGCCTATAGTCTTCTCACTCTGCTCTCTAGCACAAAAAAAGAGAAGAAAAACTTGCGGTGACTCTTATTCAAGTAGAAACAACACTGTTCCCCTTACTCTGGTAAACGCATGCGGTTTACCATAGAGGCTTTAGCTCTCTACTGTAGTTCAACTATACCCTCTTATGGTTACGGACTAATCTTAGCGCTGTACTGTCTCACCATCTGTTAGTGTAACAGCAGTACAGTGTGGAGTAGTCTAGTTCTCTAGCTCTACTAGACCAGTATAGACTAATATAGAGGTCTCAAATTCCAATTTTTACAGCCTGTCTATGATTGCATCCTCATGGCATGGTGTGGTTCTCTCTCCAATCTTTAACTTGGTGACATTCAGTGGGCTCGACCACATGTGCCACTTTCTATTGTTTCTTTTGTGTAGTTGTAGTGTTAAGATTAATATAAAGAAAGGTTAAACTGGTGCTTTTTTTTCCTGGGTGTAAACGTAAGGAGGAGCTGCAGGGCAGAGGACGATCCGGATCACCTGAATGGTCCCTGTTGTTGTCATCACTTCCGTCAAAAGCAGAGCAAGAGGCAAAAACAAACATACACAAACAGACAGAAAGCGGGTGGAGCTTGATGCCAGTGTGGTTTGATTGACAACTCCCTC